>OZ038479.1:98513918-98828918 GCA_964036315.1 Acanthosepion esculentum
TTTTACCTTGCTAATATTTCCAATTGTTATTTTTTTATAGTTTTATTACCTGTTAAACTTTTTCACAATTTTCAACCTTGTGGTCCCATTACTCAATAACTTTGGGTAAATACATTTTGTGGTAAAATCTTTCTTACAACCCATGACAATCTTTACATTTCTGAAATTAAGAGATAAATATTAATGACTATTCTATTTATTTAAAACAGCCCTTTGTTAGAATTATTTCAAACTATTGTACTTATAATATAGATGCTATTATAGACACAACATTTCGACCAAGTACTTCCTAGTCATCATCAAGTATCTTCATTTGCCTGATAGTGGATATCTGTTCATTATTATATTATTTTTCCCACTGACATGAGTTATTGTTTGTTTCTGCTGAACTTGTGTTTCACTACCTGATCCAGGTATTGAACTCACAACCACTAGAAAAGTAGGTGACAGTAAGACATGTATAACCAACTATTTCCACTATGCCACTGACCCAAAGGGAATTAGTGGAGTGTTTTTGGAGCCTTTTGTATTCAGTGTTTGATGGTTTTGATACCTTTCATAATTTAATATTTCATTTCTGAAATGAGTAGTTGTCAATATACTTCTGTTATTTCAATGTTGTTATAGACACAGAGTTTCACCCAACTATCCTTTGGTCATCATCAAGTGTTCATTGTTTGGTTGATATGGGATATCTGTTGATTATTGTGTTATTTTGTCCCTGTGATCAAAGTTATTCTTTGTTTCTGATAACAGATATCCCATATCAGCTAAAAAAGTGGACACCTGATGATGACCAGAGGGTACTTGGTTGAAATGTTATAACATTGATATCTAGCAAGATGAGTTCAAAATAATACATGTATATTGACAATTACTCATCTCAGAAACAAAATACTAAATAATAGCAGATAAATTAATATTCACATAGTATATCTATTACATGTCCTGAAAATTTTGCCAACACTGCTTTATTGTTACCAGTTTTATTGTCAAAACATTGACTTACATGAGAAAATCTAATCTTGTGTAACAGAGATAAGTTGTCAGAAAATCATGTAATATTAAAACAATGGAGAGAATTATGTGTTAAATTGTTTCAACAAAAACAAAAGTGAACTAGAAATTATAAGAAAAAGCTACAAAAGTTAGGAGAATAAAAAATTAGTGGAAAATTATTCATAAGTTTATTTTAGTACAATATGTATATCCAAAAAGAAACTGGCAAACTTAGACCTTTGCAGCTGCAACAAAACAGACTATCAAACCAACAGTTTTTCCATTAACACCACTATTGTTTTACCTATCTTTCATCCTTGGCAATGTTTATTGTTTTAAAAAGTGATGATTATAATTGTAATAAAACCTAAACATATCATGAAAGTGAATTTATATTTTTTTGTTCTTGAGTATTTGCAACAAAACTATTAAACACTATTATTAGATTGTTTATTTCAAAGAAAAATTTTATATTTACAACATTCTAAAAACTAATACAATGTAATATTTATCATTTACCAATTTATAAAGAAATGAATATGAAAACAAATTTTTATTCATGAATTTATAAATATTTATTAAATTATATAAACCAAGGAAATGCTTATTATTTACCAATTTATAAAGTCTAAATCAATTGGCATTTAGTCAATGTTCTACCAACCATTCCAATAAACAATATAATGAATAAATAGTGTTTATTATTTTTGTTATCAAATCACAAGAATAAAGAAAATTTATGACACTGGGAACTCTGGGAGTTAATTAGAAGAAAGAAAGAGGAAGAGGAAAGACACTAATAACTGGATGATAATTGTTGAAATTAAAAATGAAATACATTAAAAATTATGTTTTAAAATAATAAAATGAAATTAAGAACAGTTCTAAAGTGAATTGAACCCAACTTTAACTAGGTGGAATTCAGTAAGATCGAGCAAAACCAAGACTACCACTCCTTCCCCACTTTCCACCAATAAGAAGGAGACAGTGTATCATCAAAGATGTCAGTCCTAGAAAATAGAAAAACATGTTGCTGGTAAAGGAAATGGGTGGTCACCAAAATAACATAAAAACTGTTCTGGACAAAGTGCCAGGAAAAACATCTGGTTTGTGTTGGCTACCTAGAAGAAAATATCTGTAAAAAATTAAGATTAGTGCCTAAGACTGGGGACAGGTTCTTTTATTTTAATTTCTGTGACATTTGTCAAAATTTTTATAGTAGACATTATTTTGAATTTTTTGGAGACAAGCTGATAGAGAAAGATTAATTACTAGCCTGGAGTGACCATAGTCAACAGACTGTGTAGTTTTGTTGACTGAAAAACACATAAACAGAGAAAGATAATTTTTATTAATATCATTAAAGATGTTGGGAATATTTTTCTTTCCCACCCATGATGACTGGATGAACAAAACAATTCTTGAGGTTGGCTGGCAGGGGGCCATCTGGATTAGCTCTGATGATCTTAGATAAGGTCAAGATAATCACCTTTTGGGAAATCCCCTAAAACAACCAGTGTGAGACAAGCTGATAAAGAAACATTAATTACTGGAAATCCATTTTTTGCCTATACTTTCTAAAAGTTTGGATTCATAACAAAGACAGTTGTATCAGCCTTTGGAAATGGGCTGAGGTTGGATGCTGAGAAGGTGGGAAAAGGGAGAGATAAATTAGCACCACCTATATGGAGTGATGGTGCAAGATGAGAAGTGAACAGAGTTGGAGTTAAGGGGTGGCTTGATTTGATTCTTCTGACCACTCTCAAAAGAGGCTGGACATAACCTTAAATTTGGAAAATTACTCGAGTAAACATGTTTTGAAAATATAGGATTTTACAAAATGGTTGATGCTAAGGGTGGGAGATAACCAAACTCCAGACTCTGGTCAACCCAACACCTGCTAGATGCAGGACTCCATATAAGCTGGAGATATGGACAACTTACAGTCCCCACATTACTGCTACTGGAATCCACATCTACATTGTTCATCAAGAGCTCATGACTAAGTCCTTGTGCCAGCCTTGAAGACCAGAATTTAGAAATTTAAATTACTACTAACACAGGCTGTAAACTCCAAAAGGGGATCCCAGTGCCATTTGATTATAACAGAAATGTGGAAGGGTTAAAACCATTGTATACAACAAATCATATACAGAAGGCAATGGGCAAATTATCACCATTTTATATTTTTAATTTCACACATGCACATTATTAGTTTTTGATTTTGTCAACTGCCATGACATAATCTACTCCACCATAAATTTGGAAACGGCATACTGTACTACTTGGCATTCACACCAGAAGATCCAACACAAACATTTCAGAGGATTTGGAAAAAAGTTGGATGAGTCTAATGGTGATTATGAAGTGTTTGGAGTGATCACTAGTGATGGCGACATTATGCTTCCATTCATCTTCCTACAGGTCCTCAAACTCAATGAGGCCTACATCAAGTGCTTTGTAGAGGTAGGTCTGCCCTGAGTCAAGAGGGTGGCTGCTGGAAGATCCTATGTCTGGCAACAGAACTCTGCACCATGCCACACTAGCAGGAGAACCCAGTCATGGCTGTCAGAGAATTTATGCAACATCACCACTTATATCTGGCCACCTAACTCCTAAACAGCAAACCCCCTTGATTATTATGTGTGGTGTGTGGTTGAGCAAGAGACTAACAAAAACTCCTTGTAAGACCAAAGATGAACTGAAGGCAAGGATTATGGCAGCATTCAACAACTTAAGCAAAGAGACCATCCAGAAGAGTTGCAGGAGATTCCAAATTCGTCTGAAGCCAACAAGAATTTTATTGAATAAATTTACTCTTTAGTATCTCAAGATACTTTTGTGTAATTTTGGTAAATATATCTGTTAAAATGAGAGGTCAGTGTTATTTTCATTTTTGTGCAATTTAGATGACAATTTATCCATCGCACTCTGTATAAACCAGATCATTGTTACATTTTTAATCCAAGCTCATTCTTTATTCCAAAGAATTCTTTTTTGTGTAGCTCCTCGCTATTCTTCACTTCAGTTTTCTTCATCAGCAATCTTCTCACCCTCTGAGATCAAAAACATGGGACAGAGGAGTAAATGGTTATTAAGCAGACAAATGTCAGCTACATCAAATGGAACCATGCTCATCATCACAATATCAGTGACAAACCAGGAATGTGTTAACAAATGAGGAGTCAGCTAGATGGTAAACAGAGCGGTCTGATGGTGAGAGAGTGGGTTACAAATATATAAATTAATTTTCATATGTTTAGGTTTTATTACAACTCTAATCATTGCTTTTTAAAAGAATAAACATTGTTGAGGATTGAAAGTAGTTAAAATAATAGCAGTGTCAATGGAAAAACAGTCCTTTTGACACTCAATATTTTTGCAAACATGAAGGTCCAAGTCTGCCAAAAAACTTTTCATTCAATATTATATTTTATATACAAATTTGAGTTTGAAATTTTGTGTTATTTTCATAATTATAGTTTTATATTTTATTGAAATTGTCTTTAGTATTTGCATTTGTACACAATATCATTTTAACAAACGATTTTATATTTTGAAATATGTAAGTAGAATACCAAATAATTTCCCTTCAATATATTTTCTTAAGTAACTAACAAAGATGCAAACACCTAAATTTCTAGGCTGAGAAGTTATGATTTTTTACATTTGAACTGATGTCCTTATCTTTGTCGTTATTATCACAATGTTTTGGCTATTATGTCATCTGGTCTTCTTCAAGTGTGTGTCAGTCTTGGCAACCTTCAGAGAATTTTGAACTGAACATTTTATTTAATCTACAGGAGTTGGTTTTTCTTGTCCCACTGTCTTGTTTTTTTTTCCTTTTTTGGCACTAATAAAAAGAACCAGATAAAATATCCCTAGACAAGGACAACTTAACAAGAACAATATACTACTGTAGATTAAATAAAGTGTTCAGTTTTAAATTTCCTGAAGGTTACCAAAACCAACTGACACATGAAGAAGGTTGAAGGGTACAATGACTGAAATGTTGTGATAACAACAACAAAGATGAAGACAATTTGTTCAACTGTATAAAACAAAGTGAATGCCTTTTGAAAAACCTTTTTCACTGAAAATTTAACATAATTGAAATTAATGTTGAATGGTTTTATTGATGAATTTGCTTTAATCTGAAATATTTATTTTTACAGGTGTCACTTTACTAACAGATGCAAATGAGATACAAAGTAACATGCTAAAATTTCTGATACTAAATGAAATGATTTAAATTGCTGTGCTTAAGCTGCAGTCTAAGAATAAAGTGAAAGAATGTTTTATTCAGAACAAAAGTTTAAGTCCCCCGTCAGCAAAGAAGAGAAACAGCAATAATTAAAGGAGATAGAACGGTGTTATTTGAAATTACATGGCAACAAGTTGATATTAAATATAAATAAATGTGTTTACTTTGATAATGGAAGCCAAGAGAAAGCAAGCAGATTAATCATTAGCAGTAAACATTTCCTAAGCCATCAAAATGCATTAAATGAACAGGTAACCACATATTGGGAATAATATTTACACTATTTAAATTTGGACTATTGTCCTCATCTTTGTTGTTGCTGTCACAACGTTTCAGCTGATGTGCCTTCCAGTCTGTGTATATCAACCCAGGTAACCTACAGAGAATTTTTAACTGAACCTTTTATTTAATCTACTGGGGTAGACTTCTCATTCCACTGTCCACACCTCAATATATTTCATAGAATTCTTATTTTTTAATACTGATCAGTTATTGCTTGTCTTGTTTCCACTGAATCCAAGTACACACCACCCAGTCCAGGGATTGAACTTACAATTACAATGCCACTGTATGTGAGAAATATTGGGAATCAATGATTTGGGGATATGAACTTATTGATGCAAGATAAACATAATTAGGATTTTGATGCATATCAATTGTTTCTAATTGTTGTTCATGTTAATATAAAGAGAGAAAACAAAACAATCTGCCTGAGTGATAATTTTTCTTTTCCCCCTGGCCACTTTTGGAGTGGCATTATAATCTGATCCAAAGTATAAAATAAAATGTCCACTTCTGTAGAAGAGAAATCTTTTGTTTGTGCTGTCTGTGAACTGGCATTTGCAAAGAGTGTTCATCTGAAAATGCATGTCAGAAAGCACACAGGGGAGAAAACCTTTGACTGTGACATTTGCGACTATACAACCGTGTGGAAGCATCATTTTGAACGGCACATGCGCAAACACACAGGTGAAAGACCATTCCAGTGCGAAGTTTGTGAATATGCTGCTGCAGAGAAAACTGCGATTAAGATTCACATGAAGAAGCACACGGGAGAGAAGCCGTTTCATTGTAAAGTTTGTGACTCTGCATTTTCGCAGTCATCCAATCTGAAAATGCACATGAAGATACATTCGGAAGAGAAGCAGTTCGTATGCGACATCTGTGAATATGCCACTCCACGAAAGTCTGATTTTAAGAGACACATCAGAAAACACACTGGTTTAAGACCATTTCAGTGTGAGTTTTGTAATTATGCAGCAGCACAGACGACTGCCCTGAAAATCCATTTGAGCACACACACAGGAGAAAAACCCTTTATCTGCAAGGAATGTGGGTATGCCACAGCACGTAAAAACTATCTCAAAAGCCACATGCGATCACACACTGGTGAGAAGCCATTCAAGTGTGAAACTTGTGATTATGCAACAGCATTGAAATCCAACCTCAAAAAACATTTGCGAATACATTCCAGCGAGAAACCTCTTGATGTTTGATTCAGCATGTTCCAGGTTGTCCATATTTTAAATGCATGCAAGCAAACATACTCAGAGGAAGTCCTTCCACTGTGAGAAGTGGGGACAGCAATACTGTGCAGATATCTCTGACGAGCATGATCAGGGAAAACTGAGTAGTGTTGAATGCTTGAGACAAAGCGAGTCTGCCACATGGCCATATGATACGGGAGTTAAACTTGTTATTGGGATGCATCAAAAGTATTTGTATATCCATGATTCATGAGGAAACTCTTGAGAGCAGTATGCTTTTTGGAACTTCTGTTATGTTCTACACATGGTATCTTCCGATGATCCTAGGTCATCTGAAAGTTTTTGTGCACCAATTGTTGGGTTCTCCTCTTCCTTGAATTTTTAAACTGATGGTTATCCACTTTTGGATTTTATTTCAAGAGAAATGTCACCATATTTAAAATACTTAAAATTTGACCAATATGGTCAGATATTGTTTCATTTCCTCCCACCTTTTGAATTCTGTGAGCAGCTCTGAAGCCCAATTAAAAAAAATTGCTTCAAAACAACCAAAATCTCGATACTTGTATCCACCATTGTTACATCTAAAACTGATGATCAGAATTGATAATATGGTCTATTTAATGATTATAATATTAATCATATAATACAGTTATAGATCACCCTTAGATGCAAACATAAGTTTTGGTGTAAAAGCCTATAAAAAAATGAAAATACTTTTGATATACTATGATATTGGCAACTTATACACCTGTCCCCCTTTCTGCTACATATCTGAACTGGGTTTCTATTTTCACTGCAGAAACTGGGAACAATATTCGCAGATGGATACCCACAAAATGCCATATGAACACATGGCAAAGTAGAAACCATTTTGCTAATATCTAACAGTGCAAAGGTCTGGTGGTGAGAAAACATTGTAATATGAATGCTGTATAGCAGGAATAACTTCAACTGATTTATGTGGGACAGATTTCATCCTCTTTTTGTTTTTTGTATTGTATTTCCAGAATCTGCCTATTAACAGTTTTGTATTTTTACATCTTTCCTTCTCTGGGTTATGATTTGAATAGCTGTTTTCCAGGCACTACTTATGTAGACTGGTACACTCATACAAAATAGAGAAAAATATTTTGGGATTAGCATTCTTTACATCTTCCAAATTTAGTATAGGAGATAAGGAAATTGAACATAGAATATGCTTTGCTAGGGATAGTTTTGTCCAACACTGCAAATGGCTAAAAAGCCAAAACATTAACCTAAAAACTAGAGTCATGTTCTTAAATAGCTGTCAGATCAAGACATTCATATGGATGTCCTGCATGGTGTCAAACTCGTTCAGAAATATTTAAACTGTCAGCTGTATACAAATATTTTCTCAGATCAATGATTAAAAATGCCTTTCAGTGAATGAAATCTATAGGTCTCACTGAGGAGCATCCTTTTCTGAAACTTTGACTACAAAAACCTGTACCAAATAATAGAAACCACATCACTTGCACTTGAGGACTTTCAACAGCAGCAACAACTAAAATGGATATGACAAAAGAGAATAATGATATAATCAAGATGCTGATGTTCTACACTACTTCAAACAAAAGGATAGGATGGGAGCCCCAATCAATAATGGAAAGAGCAGTAACTGTTACAAGATTGAGAAACCTATTTTCCAGAAAAGTTGTTTAAAGAGAGAGATTTTATAAATTTCAAACAACAGTGGCATTGGCTCCTGGGTCAGGGAATGCCAAATGTTTCCTTATAAGGAAATGGCTAATATTACCATTAAACCACAACATTTATCAAATTTATTAAAAAATACTGATTTTTTTTATTGTTTTAGAAGGGCTGTCCTGTTCATAATAGTGATACAGTGTAAAATTGATATCTGACTTTGCAAAGTTATCTGCACTTAGTTTTTTTATTTACAAATTCTTGCCTTGAAAATGTGCTTATATCATGGATATCTGTGTATAAAAACAGATTTTTTTTAAAGCTCCAATAAGATTTCTTTTAAATAAAGAACAAATGGATATATATATTTTTGTGTTTTAAGAAAATGTTTTAAACAAGCAAATTTTTTCATTTTTTTTACAAAAAGATTTTTTGCAATTTAAGAACAAACTAACATAGTACCACATTTTTAATTAAAGAACAAAAATTTAAATAAATTAACAAAAGTTTAAAAAATATTCAAATATCAATGAAATATTTCAATTTAGATTTATTTGAGTAATGTTTATTTTACTTTGTCCAAATTTAATAAAGATGATTTTTATGAAATAAATCAACAACAAATGGAAGTTATGGTGGTTTGGGCCTAAATTCCTAAATATTTCTTAAAAAGTTTAAACTTGTATTGTTAATGATCATCACTGATCTGGTATGAGGAAACAAAAGTAAAAATATGGCTCAATTTTTAAAAATAAATCTCAGTTAATGGGGATAGTGTACTTTATTACAATTTTGAACACATTGTCATTTTTATGTGATTTAATTTAAGAAAATATTTTAAACAATAATTGTTGTTTTTTCGCAAAACAATTTTTGTCACTAAAGAACGGATAAACAATTTTAAAGTAGTTCCACATTTCTAATTAAAGAACAAAAATTTACATAAATTAACAAATTTAAAAGTATAAAAAACATGCAAATATCAATGATGTATGCACATTTTCATGGCACAACATTTGTAAATAAAAAAACTAAGTGCAAATAACTCTGTAGAAGTTAAGAATCCATTTGACAATGTATCAATATGATGAACAGGACCTCCACCCCTGACTTTTATATCATTAAAAAATTAATATTTTTCAATTCTGACAAATGTTGCTGCTTGAGAAAGGTTTAAAATAGCTAATCTGCAATAATTATTACCAAGAAAATGTTTTATGATTGGATCAGTCTATTTAAGGAGTGATAATTTCTATAAAATAGCTGCTGTTGCCTAACAAACATGAAAGTTTCACAGGTATCTTCTAAATTTCTATTTTCTATAAAATCTATCAGAGGTTGTTTCACTTGTGCCACAGAGATTTCTTCTTGAGTTAAAGCTGGCATCAATGTTTTTGTGGCTCTCAGAAATACCAAGTGAAACCACAAACTTCTTCATGGTTCACACTGGCCTGCTTGGCTGCATAGCCCACAGGAATCACTTTTTCCGGCTATACCAGCATGACAGTTCTGATCAAAAAAGAGACCTATTTACGTCTGCATATAATAATTATGTCTCCTTGAAGGTGCTAAATTTTTGTTTGCTGACAATTTAGACTCTCGTGACTTACTGGTCGTTCAGTAATAGTATGTTAAATAAGAGTAAGTCTTTTGTTCTTCCTCTCTTCACATAATTTGAGGTGTTATCATCTGCTGATAAAGCAAAATGTTTTGCTTGTAAATTCTCATCAAATTCTTTTCTTGACTCATCTGGAGTATCTTTGCCTGACTTTCCACCGAGTATCTGTTGAGAGATACATATAACTCCTTCTTTGGTTTCTGCTATCATCTCTCAACTGGATCCCCACAAAGCATGTGGACTTGATGGTGCCCTGCAATAGTTCTTAAGGAATGTGCAACCATCTGATCCTCCTATTAGCCTTCTACCACTTTTTGGCAAAGTACTAGAGCCACTAATTAAACTGGGTAATCATCTTACATTGCAGAGTCTTTCAGATAAGCAATATGGCTTTCACTTTACTAGATCAACTGTTGAAAATATCTGTCAAGATTTAGATAAGAATGGTGAAGCTCAGTTTGTTGCTTTCGACATCTTGAAGGTATTTGGTATACCTGTCTTCTTCACAAGATGAAATTAATGGTCTTTCTGGACAAATTTTTGGACTGATTCAGTCTTTCTTATCAGATCGCAAAATAAAAGTTGTTGTAGATGGCCACTTTTCTAAATCCTTTTGCATTAATGCAAGTGTCCCCAGGGCTCTATCCTTGGACCTACATTTTTCCTAATTTTCATCAATGACCTTCCTGTTGGCTTCAGCTCTCAGCTCAGTATCTATGCAGATGACACAACTACTTACTCCTATTTTAATAGTAAGTCTGATCAGTTTGATACCAT
This sequence comes from Acanthosepion esculentum, assembly GCA_964036315.1. Lineage (NCBI taxonomy): Eukaryota > Metazoa > Mollusca > Cephalopoda > Sepiida > Sepiidae > Acanthosepion > Acanthosepion esculentum. The sequence goes on from OZ038479.1 coordinate 98,524,735, forward strand.
CAAATTGGTAGCTGATCTTGAAAGTGACCTAAACTATGCTCTTAACTGGAGCAAGGAATGGCTTGTTAATTTTAATAATACTAAACAAAACTGCTTTCTATTAATCATCTGAAAGAACCCTTTCTGCCTTCCATCAGCATGGCTGATGTTAACCTCCAAGAGAGCGACTTGTTACCCCTTCTTGAGCTAATGTTCTCTGCCGACATAAAGTGGAAAAATTATATTGAATCATTTCCTAGGTCTACTGCTAGGAAAATCTTGTGCAAGACATTTTTTTTCTCTCAAGAATCTATCTTCCATATTTATAAGTCTGCCATTCATCTACAATTCAAATATTGCTGCCACATATAGTTTGGTGCTTCTGCTACATATTTAAAGATTCTTGATAAAATCCAAAGAATCTGTGATGTTATTGGTCCTGACCGAGCATTCCAGTTTCAGTCCCTTTCCCACTGCTGTAATGTAGCTTCCCTGTATCTTTTCTATAAATACTTTCATGAACTTTGCTCTATAGTACCTAAACTTTATGCATTTAAGTGCAGTACTAGACTGGCAAGAAGGTCTCATCATTTTACAGTTGAATTGGCTAGATGTAACTGTAAGTTCTTTGCTAATAGTTTCTTTTCTCATATTTCCTGGCTTCTTGATTTCCAGCCAACTTTAATCTTCAAAAATTTAAATGCAATGTCAATTGTTATCTACTGTCTTCTTGATTCCACTTCTTTTATTGTTCTCACTCCTTAATGTTTTTCTCTTTCTTTCACATTCAGTAACCCTTTGTATCTTAGTGGCTTTACTGTCTTGCTTGGGGTAAAATGATTTAAAAGAAAAAAATAATTAGCCAATATGGATTATGTCTTCTCTTGAACCTGTCTCTATAAAGCAAGAAGATTGAACTCTGTGTCATTTTCCTTCTGATAAAATGTCTTAAATCTATCTGACATATTTGAATAGTGAACACATGCATCCAACAACCATTCTCATTTACAAATTTTTGCTTAAAAAAAACAAAAAAAAACACTCTTTTGCACCAAAGATGTAAAGAAAAATATGAACTCTTTAAAAAAGCAATGTGATTTTCCCTGTGCAGACATTTACAAATAAAACCATCTCTTTTGAAAAAAAAACAATGTAATAAAAAAACAAAAGAGAAAATGTTTTATTTTGCCTCCTGGAGACAGTTTGTTGGTTAATTTAATGTTGAAATCTTGAATCAAAAGGTAAACATTGCTCTGGTTTATACACGAGTCTACAAGATCCACCCAGAAGTGGAGTCTTACTTGTCTGTAGGAGATACAGTTGGCATATTCTAGGCACTGCTGACACTTTATCAATGTAAAACAAACATACTAAAAACATATTTAAATATATAAATTACAAGAATAAGCTGTAAGAATATTCAAGTAAAGTTTTATAGTATATAGCTTACAGCTTATTGCTGTTTCAACTGGCCAAGATTATTGTAACTGCTGAATAACAATGGATACCAGTGACTTCCAGAGTCTGGCTTGGAAGTTTACTTATCACTATGTCTTTGGAAAAGTTAAAAAAATCTTATTCAATTCTTGATCCCATAAATTTTCAAGAGATTGATTTATCAAATGTAATGTTTCCCTTCTACTTATTTTTACATTTAAAATGTAACTTATGAAGTATTTTTACAAAATGACAGTTCTTGTTTTAAGCTTTAATGAATTACTTTGAACCTAACACAGACCTTGATTTTTACAAGAAAATTCTTATAGCTATACACACTGTAAAACACTTACTCAGCTCTTCAGTGCTGGATTTTAATAATAAACATGAGTTTTTACAGGAAAAACTGTAAATGTTTATTCTTTGTTGTTTATTTTAATCTTTTAATGTATTGATCTTTCCTTTGAAAAATGTATTCTTCAGACAATTATAAAATATGACATATGAAATTAGTGGGGAAAAATATAGTTGTCTCTTGTTTTGAGATGACTCATTAGCCCAAGAATTGTTCAAAATGCTGAACTCATGATATTTATATTTCCATCACAACATTTCAGCTGATCTTTTCCAAACTTCCTCAGCCTTGCCAGAAAGACTTCTCCGACTTGAAAACTTGTGAAGGTAATGAGAAACGAATCCACTATCATTCTCAAGAAATCATGGTATTTCACAGATAATATATAAAAGAAACCTGCGGAATGCCATTATCAACAATGTTCTGAAGGGACATGGCATTCAAAATAAAAAAAATGATTAATATTATTAATTTTGAATTAGGGTAGTGTGTAATTCATGCAGGAAAATACCAGAGGTCTGAATCTAATTTAATGTCAATACGGAACCTTTATTCTAAGAGTTGATCTGTGGTGACCCCAATATGTACTGAGCCTTGTTTTAAGAGATATCAAAGTAGGTTTTATGCACAGTGTTATACCAAAACATATGAGGATCCAGTTGCATCAGAGGTTTGACCTGGTAAATGGCCACCAGGTGCAGAATTATGCCACAAAGGATTTCAGTAGTTACCTAGGCATGTAAATAGATGGTTGATCCAGTTGAGCTTAAGATGTGCATATATGAGACAACCAGATGACAGCAATTTATGTAAGCACTTCATCTGTGAGTGAAAAGCCAGAGTTTCACATCCTCACACGATCATATCAATATTAATTGACAAAGTTCGGAAGGGAATACAGTATAATTTTACATATGAAAGATTTAGTTTCATGCTCTTATTAATCATTATAATTGTATTTCTTCTTATTTCTGTTTCTTTTTATCACAAATCCCAGACCATCATTCGACAATCATCAGGTATGCAGCAAGCATCAAAACTAAAGAGTACTGCTTGTTTTTCTTTCTGATCTGTGCTACTTACTTAACAATCATAGAATGTGTGTGAGAGTTGTGATAAAAAGCAACTGGAATAAAATGAAAGAAATGCTATTTCAAAATTAAAAATAATAATAAGCACTGCTTATTTGAACATATATCAAGTACTATTAAAGATCTAGACTCTCATATGGATGATATCCAACTTATTCAGAAATGTCTAAATTATCATCTATATCCTCAGATCAATGATTAAAAATGTCTTCCGACGAATGAATGTTCTCAGTCTTAAAGAAGAGAAGCCTTCATTAGATCTTATAAACTTGTGCTACAGAATCACAAACAAATAAGAACCACATTACTTGAAGACTTTCAATAGCGGCAACAACTAAAATGGATAGCACATGTAACTAGAAAGAAAAATAATGATATAAGATGTTGACTTCCACACTACTTTAAACAAAAGGTTAAGAAGGAAACCCCCATCAATACCAGGAAAAGTAATAACAGTGGGCTTGAGAAGCCTATTTTCCTCAAAAAACTGCTTTAAGAGAAAGATTTTACAAATTTCAACTGACAATAATGCTAGATGGTGAATGAATGCCAAATGTCTCCTGACCATTACCATTATGATTAATTTAGTTTATTTTTTTTTATTTGATTTTAGGTTAGATTTGGTTGACTAGAGTAACAAACTTTTACATGAAAATGAATTTTTCTTGCTTTTTTGTGTGACATTCACTTCTTTCATTTTTTTAGGAAAATTAAGCTCCAAAGTGGGATTGAGTGAAATGGTTCTAAAGTAGTTCAATTTACAATATAGGTATACTGAAAAACTGAACCCTGACACTATATCTAGATTTATCATGCCATGTTCAATTTGATGTGTGAATTCAATGTAAAACTGGACCCTAATTTTGAGCCTGTTCATGCAAGTAAATTTGTGAAAGAAAAGCAAAATTCAATTGGAATACAGACAGATATTAAGTAAATTCAAAATAGCAAAATGAAAACTACAAAAGGCAAAAACATTTAATTGGAATAAAATTGATATTGTTTTGAATTTATGAAACCATTTTTCTTTTTTTTTATGAGTGGCACAGTATTACAATACACTTTTGATGTCATGTTTGCTTAAACAGGCACAGTCTTACATTCAATTTCCACATTAAATTGAACATTAAGTCAGTTTAATTTTTCTTAAAAATGAAAATTCCTGAAAGAAGTGAATGCTATGTTCAAACAAAGCAAACTCCTTAAAAAGAGGACTTTTCATACAAATCAAATTAAATCTTAATCAAATTTAAGTAAGACAGTTTTCTTCAGTATTAAGGGAAAAATAAAATAACATTTTTGTTTACAAATTTAAATTTCATAGATTAAAGATTGTCATTAAGAATTGTGGTGGCAGCCTGAATGTTAGTATTTTATAAGTGATACATTACAGCCATTTTGCCACTAGCATTAAAAAAGACAAGGGACTAGCAAAAAAGAACACTGAACAACTTGCTTGAAAAATTCATGTATCAAATAATCAGCCGGCAAAAACAGAAACACAATTGCAAAGAAAGAAAGGAAATATTGATGTAAAATAAATATTAAACTAACCTATTTACATTTTTATACAAGTGTTGGTGATTGCCGAATGTGTGTTGAATATAGAGAATTGTTCATTCATAATGTGTGTGTTTGCGTAATATAATTTTAAGTATCTTTGAAGTAAGGATGTTAAAGTTCTGATCAAAACAGTCTTTGTAGTAAGTTGTGTGTTTGACATTGAGAGAGTAAAAACACTAGTTTTTATATCAGTTTAGATCAGAAAAACCTTGGAGTTAATATTTTTTATTTAGCTTCTAATGGGTTGAAAAAAATCACATGGTTTGTCTCTGCATATGGATCACAAGAGTAGTAATTTTTTAAAATAACCTTTAACTTATGTTCATCATCATCAGAGCTGTTTCAACTTGAAGGCACACTGTAATTCAGGATGATTTCTCAACTTCAGCATGGATGCCCATTTCCAAGCATGCCCATCCGCTCAAACCCCATTTTTGTTTCTTCATCACTCACAGAGCCAATCTGTGATTTATGGTGCAACTATGCTGTGCAAACCTTAATTAGAGTTCAAGTATGTGCTCCACTAGGGACAGATTGTTTTGATTTCAGAGTTATCCTTCTCCTAAACTAGTTGCCAGCCATGGCTAGAGAGTTCAATTTGACTGACTATTTAAATCATAGCTGAGGGGAGAATAGAAGGATTTTGTTTATTTTTTATATGGCTGATCAACCTTTTGCAGGTTATTTAAAGCCATAAAATATTTTTAGATTATAAGAATTTTTTTGAGATAATAATGATTTACTGATACAAGTCTTACTAATTAACTCATAGTTGGATGGAGGAGAAGTTGATTCATACCTTTCCCAAAGGTATTTGTACGTAAGTGAATATAACAAACCCAAATGGAATTGGAACTCAGCTTTCCAATTTTTAATTCAGAGTTGTTATCCATTATACCACCTGCACATACAAGATTACAGCACTTGGTATTCCCAAGCAGTCACCTATCTAGGCACTGACCAGGCTTAACTTTGGTGATTGTACAAGAACCCATGTTTCAACTTGATATGACTGTAAGCTGAGAATAGATGGATTCATACTTTTTTCCCAGGGGTATTTATATGAAAATTAACATCCTCGACTGAAATTTGAACTTGACTTGTTGATTTCTTGACCCGAGCTTTTAACCATTGCATGTCTATCTGAATTTCACCATCTGTAAATTTGGGTGTCTTTGCCGTTATGCTCTTTTTTGCTCAAAATTTGTAACATAGATTTTATGTTTATTCTTAATTCCTTGTTGGAAACTTAGTCTTTGTCATATATTTTCCTGCTGTTTATTGAACTGTCATAGAATTAATGTCAGAGTAAAATTACAAAACTTAATTATCTGCCCTTAACTCAGCAATAATTTATGTACATCTCAAAGGGTAAGAAATGTGTTATGTGACAGTATAACGAAGGGCACAAAATTTAAATTGCCTAGCCAGTTGGAATCAATTTTATATTGTGATCAAATTTAAGTTAGCACTGACCTAGGGCACTCTAGCAATACCTTAAAATATCAACAGATTTCCTTGCTATTTTTGTCACAATGTGGTAGTGCCAGATTCATGCAAATGCAATCTCTGCAGTATCTTGGAGCCTCTTAACAATACTAGTGCCAACTTTTCTCCCAATATGTTGGAGCAGAGAACAGAAAAAGAAGGATTCCTCAGAGAATAACTGCTAGAAAGCAGGTATTAATTCTAATAGTGCATAGAGGTTAAAATGATAACAATACAAATTTCAAGAGAAAAGGTATTGATTAGAATTGTTTATTGCTTACCAGGTAAGCCTTAAATTGTCATAGAACATTTTTCCTATGGATGAGCACAGGGCACTTTTTGACTTAACATTTCTGGGTGGATTGCAGCTGCTGGATATATAAATGTGCATTTAGGATTTTGTTGCATTTTAAGAATTCTAAATTAATAATACCCCAATGATCCCAACGAATTTACAATATTACCTTTCTTTCAAGGAGCTCAGCTTCTGGGGATCAGTCGTATTAATCTTTGTCAATCCACTGCATTTTGTGTTGAACATTGTATGTAAACCCATTTTTTAACATCTGCTGTGATATATTTAAGAAGTGGTTAGTTAGGATGATGCATTCACCATTACAGCTGGTTTCTCAAAAAAGAATTACTTATGACACAAACTAATATTATATATTAAAATACCATAAAATAAATACTGTTGACTGATAGATGAAATTAGTGGTATTAAAAATTACAGATATGATTACTAAATTTACCAACCAAATAAGTTGGGATTTTTTTTTAAACATTTCACCCCAAGCAAGGCAATAAAGTTGCTAGGATGCAAGTGGTTACTGCATGTTAGAGAATATAAAAAAATTACTATTAAGGAGAGAGGACAATAAAAGGAAAACAATTAAGAAGACAGAAGATAATGGTTGATATGGATATTCAAAAATTTAAATGTAAAGTTGACCGGGAAGCAAAAAGCCAGAAGAGAGTTCCACAAGTGAGAAGTGCAAGAGAAGAAACTATTAGCTTAGAACTTACATTTACATCTATGCATTTCAACTGTAAAATGATGAAACCAATCTAGTACTGTGCTTAAATTCATAAAGTCTAGATACCAGAGATCAAAGTGAAATACATGTTTTTCACTTCTCTGCTGTGTTTTTGTCTTCAGGCAATTCACTAAAAGAGTGTTGATTCTGGGGATTCTAACCCTGTGGCAGCATCTTCCTCATTGGACTAAAAGATGGAGCATCAGTAGAATACTGACATCAATGGAACAATAGTTGCAGAGATCAGACAATTTTTACCTTAAAAATACCTTGTGTTACATCTTGCCACCATGGAGAGACAAGTAAATATACTTAGCCATTGGACAGGATCACAGCATAGTATCTGTTTTTTCATCCTTTTAAATGAGAGAAGTTTGACAACACCTTCCTCATTGCACTAAATGTGGGTTAGTGCAATGCCAATGTGACAGTAGTCACTAGAACCTAGCTGAGAGCAGTCCCATGTAGACACATCTTAACACTGTGGGGAGACAAATAGCCCAGTCAAATAAAGGAGTAATATGACAAGAGTTTATAGGAAGTACATTATCTAAAATTCCTGTTAATTTAGAGAACTAAAATAAATATAGTAAACACTTCAAGAATGGAAGTTATATGGTTCTGTTTCCAGAAAGAAAAACGGAACAAAAAGGAGGTAATACTGTGACACCCGTCCTTGGTCACGACGCCAAATGTGACGCCGGTCCTTTGTCATGACGCCAATATGTGACGGGCTAACCCTGGGACATCGGTTGAAATCTTGTTGGGTTCTAGTACCAACTTGTTGTACTCGGCTCGCTTCCAACGCCTGGTCACCGAAGCAACTGCTTTGATCTCGATTCAACCTACCTGGCACTACACGTTGTGATTTGATCTTAGGTTGACGAGATCAATCAAACGTCGGGCCGTAGTGCCAGCCGAATCCGGGTCAAGGTGATACTGCACAATAAATGTAGACAAAAAAAAAAAGCACAAACAACAACTTCAAGGCAAGTGACTGGTTAGGAATAGCGATTAATTTTATGTCAGTTTGTTGAGTTACAGGAGTGTGTCTCTCTCTTTCTATCCCAGCCCAAAGAAAAAAAAATGTGGATTGTAACACTTTTGCGTTCTTAGCTAGTTCTGGATATCTGGGTTGTTTTTCAATAAAGTCGGCTCTGGTGGAAAATATAAGTCAGACTTCTATAATTTGTTCTTGGTTAGAAGTCTAAGTCGAAAACTGGCTTTGGTGGGAAATCTAAAGTCAGACTTCAACAAATTTGTTCTTGGTTAGAAGTCTAAGTCGGAAAGCATGGAATCTTGCGGTCACCTGTGCGAGGCGTTATCTTCCGAGTCTCCTGTCTCTTGGGCTCGACTGGATCTCTCTGCGAACTGCACTGCTCTCTCTAACTACACTGCCAAAACGCCCGAAGATGTTTGCTTATATGGACGCCAATCAAAACCCGGCGTGGGTCGGACGTGGTGTGGCCACCACGTTGATTTCAAATCCCCAATAAGGATTTTTTTTGTTTTCGGTCAGAATTATTTATCATTTTCCATTTTTGGAAATCTTCCACTCCCACCTTCTTCTGCTCTCATATGGGTATCTCACCACACCCCCGAGGGCGTCAACAGTTTTCCCACTTCCTCGCAGTAACATCTCATACCTATCCTCTCAATGGGCGGTGGCAGGCCTCCCCCCTGCGTCACATGATCACCTCCGCCTGGCTATTCAGCCAATAGGCGTCAAATAGTGTGAGTGTGATAATCTCAATTTTTATCCAATGTCACGGCATATGGAATTCTTCAATCAGGTCCCCGCCAACATTAAGTGGATGGAATTTTGGCGAAATTGAGTTAATTAAAAAAAATCCAACAACATGGCTTCTGTTATCATATGCGAATTTCAACAGAACACAGATGTCTTGTCCAACCGACATCTCCTTAACTCAGGGTTGGGCTTTGTGTGCGGTCGACAGATGATCTATTAAATCCTTTCCCGATAATATAAGTTCGCCACCATGACACAGCCAATGCCCATCCGTCCAAAAGCTCTGGGATTCATCAACTAATTTTTACGACAATGGCCATCAGAATTTTCGCTGTCCCGTTATCAAAATAACATCGCTTTGTGGGTGGCTTTTCTCTTATCATCTAAGTTAAGTCTTGTCCCTCTCTTTCTTCCTTTTCTTTCTCTTTTTCCTTCCTTTGTCCTCGCAGAGAATTTTCATCATTCTCTGATAACACTGTTGTCACCATAACACAGTCAATGTTTACCTATTTAAAAAACTCTGGGAACATTTGGCATATCTCAGCGTCAAACCTCCGTCCTCCACGAGAAAGGAAAAATGATTATCTTGATTCGCATTTGAAAATAATAAAATAAAAAAATCTTTTTACCCATTCTTTGTTTGGGGAAAATAACAAAACAAAAAGAACATCGCTCAGTATGTCTTTCGTTCTATCTATCGGTTTAAGTAATCCCCGTAATTAACTTCTGTGGTTAATTAATTGGTTAATTAACCTGCCGTTGCTAAATAGTGTTACAATATGATAAATGTAATTGACATAGTATTCGTAAGAATGTAAAAAATTATTAGTTGCTGTTGCATCACATGACAATCACACATAAGTGGGGAAAGTAAAGCTAGTTAAACTTAGTTCCTGATTGGCAAACGAACTAGACAGACGTTTCCTTTTTCTTACATCTAATGGCTTGAGAGATAATAGCTCTATATGGCTGACTCTGATGAAACAATGACATTCAAGTAAGAAGCTTTTTCTTTTCTTTGCCAGCATTTATTATTGCTTATCATTCCCAGTGTATGCTAATTGGCAACATGAGTGAATTAACTTAATACCTTCTATAAAGAATGTATACATGGGGCTGCAAAAGTAGGCATACAGTAAGTATTTTACCAGTATTATAATAGTGGTTTTAGGATTCATTTAATACAAGAATTCATTTAATACATTAAAATCATTTTCATAATTTTTATTATAACACATTTGTTATAATTTTTATTTTTTAATAAATAAGTACTTTGCAGGTAACGTGGTAATTTAATGATGGTTGGTAATTTAACAGTTAAGTGCAAATGAATTTTGAAAGAGTGAATGTGTGAATACAGCAGCAGGAAACAACTATGACATTTTGTTTTTCATTTCTGTATACCTACTTTTGCACAAACATTTATATTTTATATAAAAGTGTTGCATTAACATTTTCTCTTAAGATGGAGATCTAAATTTTATATTCTGCTTCATATTAGACCTATTTCTGATTCAAAACCTGTTGGTCAGATGTGAACCTTATCAAAAGTAAAATTTTTAAAAAAGAAGCTGCTCTCTGCACATGAGCTCTGAGCCTTTCATCTATCTTACAGAAAGAAATCCAGAAAAATAAAATTTAAACATCAAAGCCAATCACATGTTGCTGCTAAAGCAAAAACATGACAAAATTCTAATTCGTGTATACACTCTGATTGCATAAAAGGACCCATTGACAACTCTCAAAGCAATTTATAGTAGTATCTTGGCCAACTGACCTGATGTCAGGATAAGCTAACAGTTTCTCCATACCACAAATGACCCAGCATGAAGCCAGTACAAAACCACCACACCCATCTTTTAGATCAAAGTATGCCAACAAGCATTACCTTCCTTACCCACAAGAGAATTCTATGCTTGATTTGATACATACTTTGTTAATACAACTAATTTTAATTTAATATATCCTGTTTCCTTTTCTTTCCGTCACATCAGCAATACTTTTGTTTGTTACTCCTACAGCCATATGCAGTATATAACATAGTCATGCCATACCATTCCATTTCAATGTTAGTTCAGCCAATCAGTTCTAATGCAATCTAAGAATTGTTGATTGGAATATTTATAAACAAACAATGTCTTAGCTAGCATAATATGCAAGAGAATAGCTTAAGAGTCAATTAGTGAAGAATTTACAATAAAGCATTTAGTAAAAATTCTCTTTGAATGTAGTTTAATCAATTATTTATGGAGATGCAGTGGAGTAATGGATAGAGGCTTGGATTAAGGAGTTGGAGAGCTGAGTTCAAATTCCAGTTGAGTTCATTACATTCACTTACACGCAAATACACTTGGAAAAGGTATGAATCCATCTCTTCTTTCCCCAGCTATGGGTAAATGGCAGGGTAGACTGGGTCCTATAGCCCTGGGTAGTTACCATTCTAGGAAAAGAAAAACTCTGAATTCATAACATGAGGAGGGCCATCTGGGACCTTGTGTCATACTATACTTTCAGCTATTCCAAAAAGTGTGGTTGGTTCTACATAAGCCTTTACTACTATTATCAAATCATATATGTGAGTAGTCTGATTGTTCAATTATAAGAATGGAGTTGCTGCATCCATATATGTTGAAAATGATGGGAGAGTTCAGCAGCAGTACCAGTTGTTTTTGAAAGACAAATATTGAAGAAGTCAATACAGTTCTGTAGAAAAAATAAGTTTTTGTTTGAATCATAGTCAAATATTCAAAGTTATTAATGCATACCAATTCATGTAGTTTGTTGAATGACATTTTACAGAAAATTTTAAAGTCATGTATGACACAGGGAACATACTAATAGTGTACTGCTTCCCAATATGTTTCCATCTCATGCATGTATGTACCTTAGACAGACAGATAAATGTCTTACTCCAATAAAAACTCCCATCATCACCAGGTTTGTTAAAAGCCAAACAGCATTTATCTGGTTATCTGAGGTACCCACATGCTCAAAATGGACATATTGGGAAGCAGTACAGCAAAGCTATTGTTTTTTGTTAGAATAGAAGTATTACAAAGTAGGAACCATATGCCTTAATCCTATGGTTTATCGTGCAATTTCCAGTAATTGCTAAGGGCTAAATAGAAAGTGGTCAAAACAGCGACTAATCTAAAATGAACGTAAATGAAAAATGGGAATGAACAAGGGGAAAATAAAATAATAGAAATGCTGCACTGTAGCAACAGAACAAATAGATTACAAAGAATTTGAAGATTGATCTCCAATGGAGTTAGATAGGTCACCATTCATCTGGAGAACAGAGATATTTTTATTTTTGCTTACAGTATCCTGAGGATTAACAGAGAAACCTGTGTATTTTTTTTTTTTTTTTTAAAGTTGTTTGATTGCCTATTTGCATTATTTACATGCAAACTATTGTTCTCATAACATTTTGAGCATGGCTTCCTCCAGCCTTCATCAGGTGTATGACGATCTGTATAACCTACAAGTCTTACGGGACAATAGCCTAGTGGATTTAAGTGTTGGTTTGTGAATTTGGTGACACAGTAATTGTGAGTTCAATCCCTAGTTTGGGCAGTGTATACTTGGACTCAGTGGAAACAGGGCAAGCAATAATTGAGCAGTACTAAAAATAAAACTAGACAAGATATCTCTAGACATGTGCAGTGGAATGAGAACAAAATAAAGGGTTCAGTTTTTAATTCCTTGTAGGTTACCCAGATCAGCATGCACCTGATGAAGGCACAATGACAACAACAACAAAGTTAAGGACAATACTCCACTTGTAAATAGTGTAAATTTTGATAACTCCTCATCCCAGAAATCCAGACTGAAATTTACTGTTTAGTTGATTGGAGCACATAAAACAAGGTGTAAATACACTTCCCTATTTGCTTCTTTGTACACACATATTGTTTGTAGCAATGTCATGTATGTACAAAACACTATGTTTAGTTTATCTATCCTTTTCTTCACTCACACATTTTTTCTCTCTGGTCATTATTTTTTTCTGTTCAATTAAGTTTATGTGCTATTGTCTTTATTTTATCTTATTCTATAATATAAACAAATATATTCACTAAGTTTAGTATACAAACATGAGGCATACAGTTAAGATATAACCAGCCAGTTAACCAGTGTAACGCCACGACGAGGTACCTTCAAATCGCCACAGCTATCTATTTACCAAGTTGAATCTCGTGATTTTATTTACGAAGGAACATGTGCTAGGTGCGACCGTAAATTACATCCCTTATCTATGTAGCTGCATTTTGATAACTACGTCGAAGTAGGATTTTTAGTAAACAAAATTTAAATAACATTTGTCCGTACGTCTTATTTTATTGTCTTCTGCATTTTTCTGTTATTAAAATGACATTTGGAAGGTAATCTACATGAGAGGGGACAAAGGTAAGTAAAAGTTTTTTTTTCTTTTTGAAAAATTTAAATATAAGTTTTCTGTTTTACGAACACAACACGGAAAAAAAAATCTCAGAATAAAAAGAGGAAAAAAAACAGGAATAATTCTATCATGATTTTAAATTTCCGTTCCAAATTGTGTATTTTATCTGATAGTTGCTGGTTGAATAAACACAAGTTCAGGTTGCGTTTTACTAGTGATTTCCTTCAATCTTGGGTTTGAATTTTTTAAAAGATTTGTTTTGTTTGTTCAGAATATGATTCAGTTGTGGTTCATCTTTGAAATTGAAATACATAAATTAATGAATTAAATTAAAAGTTCCAAATTTCAGTTGCTCTATTTGAAATTTAAAAAAAAAAGGGTAAATTTTGATTTTATTTCCCGAGCGCTAAATCGCTAAATATCCCTTAAAATTTTCCAAAATCGTCGTAATTCCGTCCAAATGTACATGCTGAACTCGAATTAACAATTAAATTATGAAGAAACCTTACCGTTTTGGAGTTATCGACAAGAAAAAAAATCGGATTTCTTGTTGGTCATTCGTCCCCCGTTACTGCCATCATGATTACTGATTCACTGCGTAGTACCTACGCTGGCGTAATCAGAAAATTTGGCCTATTTACTTCTTTTACACTACAGACTTTCCTTACAGAAAATCATTATGCACTAACGTAAAGAAATGTAATTTTTTTTTTTTTGGTAAGTGTAGTTTTTTCGTTTTGAATAGCAATGACAAATTAAAAGAACAAATTAAATAATAAAAATAAAGCATTTTTTTATATTGTAAAATTGAAAATGAGCTTTCAGATTTTTGAGTCACACTTCCCAGATATTTACATTGTAGTACTCGTTTGATTTTAGTGTCTCCAATTTGTGATTTGCATGTTGAGCTGTTCCTTTTGCTAACAACAATGCATTATATCTTCTTGCAATTGAGGTTTACTCCTTTCTTCTCATTTTCCTTCACTACCTTCTGCAGTAATTCTTGTAGTTTCTTTTCACTGTCTGCCATCAGGATGGTGTCATCTGCATATTTCTTATTGTTAAAATAGTGGCCGCCAATAAAAAAACATATCCTGTAAGGCTTCTAATTCTCTCAGAATTGTCTCACTGTATAGATTGAAGAAGTCAGGTTGAGAAAATACATCCTTGTTTTACACCCTTTCTATTTTTACATATTTACTGAAATCATTTTCTATACTTCTGCAGGCAGTTTGCTGCCAGTATAGGTTATGGGTTATTCTAATATCCTTCCCAAATATGTCAAGGTTACCAAGCAGTTCCAACAGTTCTTTGTGATGTACTTTATCAAACACTTTTGCATGTCTTTTTTTTTTTTTATCAAGGGATGCTGAACATTTTTTGACTCAACCCATTTCTCATAATCTGACCAAATGATCTAACAACAGGAGATATTTTTAAGTGCTTTCTTTTTTGGGCTCTTTGTCATATTTTCAAAATCTTTGAATAGTATTAAAAAAAAGAAAGGGAGGTGGAAAGAAGTTAGTAAAATCTTAGTTAGTAAAAAAAGAACACCAAATATTTTTTTAAAACTCTGTAAGTGCTTTGTGAAAATTTGTTCTTTTTATATTTATTATTCCACTCTGTCTATCCTGTGTATATAGTGTTTGTTTCTGGTCAGATGTAGAGTGAACTGTTCTAATTTTAGATGGGAGAAGGTGCCTGGTCCTGGGGATTCCAACCCTATGGCAACACTTTTCTCATTGCACTGAGGTAGGTGTAATGTTGATGTCAGCATGACAGTAGTCACAGGGATTGGGCAATTTTGTCCTTGGCCCAAATGCATGCATATGTGTATGGTGCTCCCCACATAAAAACGACCTTGTGTCACATCCTGCTTTTAGTGGTGAGGTCGAGTATAGATACCTATGTATATAGAGTTGTTAAAAAAAATTACCATTATTTTAGGGCGTGAAAGATATTTACTCAGGATTTTTAGCAACAATTACCTCATGTAAAGTTCTATCATTCTTCACACATTTGCTCCGTTTTATACAAAGTATTAGTCGATGGTTTGCAGCTATATCATGCTGAATCACTAAAGCTAAGAAATGTCAAGTCTGGTCAGTACCTAGATGGGTGTAAGCTTGGATGTGTGAGTAGTGTACACAGATAATGGCTTGGAATTGGAAATTGAGTTCCAATTCCAGTTGGGTTTGTTATATTCACTTATGCACAAATACTCTTAGGAATGATATGAATCCACTTCTTTTCACCCCAGCTATGGATTAATTTGTATGAGTAAATCATTATTATCTACAAAAAATTCTTACAATCTAAAAAAAATATTTTATGGCTTTGGCAGATTATTTAAAGCCAGAAAATATATTTTTTTTTTTACTGAAAAAAACATAAGAAAGGAATCGAACCAATGTTTCACCATGATATGGCCATAAGCCATCAATATTAAGCTGAAAACACCTTTATTGATGTTGATTTTCTTGATTGAAAACATGCTAGCTTCTAGATGTTCTATTTAAATATAATGCAAATTTTAATGTATGGGATGTAATTTTTTTTTTTTTTTTGTTGTTGTTTTGGATGTAAAACTATAATAGCTCCCAATAAACTATATAAAGTGAAAAGAGAAAAAACATATCAAAGATGTATACAATAGAAAGTTATTTTATAGCAGGTAGAATAATTTCCTTTCTGATATCTCTTTCTTGTCCCATGATGATGATAATAAAATATTATATGAATTTCTTTCACTGTCCTTACTATTTTCATGTTAAATTGGTTTTACCTGTTAATTTTCCAACCTTACTCTGGCTAATGTATTTATAGTGCTGTCATATCTTTGGAAAGAAAGGAAAAAAAAACTGTACAAACTAGCTATGACTTCCTATAATGCAATTTATTTAATGGACTATGGATGCTCGAGAAGAACCAGGTAGTGTTTTGTTTGAAAACACTGAAATAAATGTCTATAAATATTTTGATGAAACTAGAAAACTGTATAAGTTGTTGGACAGCAGAGAATCCATGAAAGAATATTTTGTTAGCGTATATTGGATGGGTTTCATGAAAAATACAATTTATAAAATATTCATTTGTAGACATGCAGCAAGAATTACCCTTTTTCAGATTTATGTGTAAGTTCATACCATATTTATTATATTAATATATACTGGAGAATATGATGTATAAACTAAATATCAGACTCATGGTGAGTAATTAAATGACAAAAATGGGAAAATTTTATGTAACAGGTTTCATATTTTGGCATAACTTCTTCAGACTAAGTAATGTTTTACTGATGGAATCATATTTAGTAGATGGGGAATGAAATATGACAAATGTCCATTACAGAGAAACAGTGACGGTGCATGGATGCTTGACTTTCAATTTTAATTTTAAATTTCTGGTTTCCAATGTGTCTAGAAACACAACCTAGCCGACTCCATTCAGGTTCTAATGCATTTGTTTTTATCACTGTTCATTATTTACATTATTCGGACTATTGTCCTCATCTTTGTCGCCATATTTATTACAACGTTTCGGCCGTTGTATGCTCCGGCTTTCTTCAGGTGGTTGGAATGTCGAAATGAACCCTTTATTTTGCTCACTGGGGTAGACTGTTCTAGTTCCATGTGCCATGTTTAATGGATGTCAGTTATCAGTTATCTCCTGTTAATTTTTCCCTCTGAAAGTTCTCCACTGCCTTAACTGGGTATTGAACTCACACTCTTTGCCTTTATCCACTGTGCCATGTGTCCTTGAGGAACTAGAACAGTCTACCCCAGTGAGCAAAATAAATGTTTCAGTTCAACATTCCAACCACCTGAAGAAGGCAGGAGCTTACAACGGCCGAGACGTTGTAATAAATATGGCAATAAAGATGAGGACAATAGTCCGAATAATGTAAATAATACTTTATCACTGTTGTTTTAAATATCCCACATTGTAATAGCAGTAGTTTTGTTAAGAAAGCTGATATGCTGTATGAAACCAGGATGTAAATTTACTGTAGAAGATTCAGAAATCAGTGCATGTTTGCCTTAATAAATTACTTTCCCCTTTAATTAAACTTGCATTCTATAAGACGGACCCATTACAATGAATAATATTGCATTGAGTATATTTAGTAAAATATCTCCTTTTTGTGTTCATATAATCTTTTATTTAAATCCCTAAATGTGTCATCTATGTTTTTCTTGTGACCTTTTTAACAGTGTATTTTGTAAATTCCTACTTCAGACTTTAGGTTTTTGTTTTATTTTGTTTTGTATTAATTAAAATCTTTTCTTTTTAAAGCAGTTGTAACTAATTTTATATTAAGTTTTGGTAGATAGTATTATGCATTGAGTTTTAACAAGACTGTATTATTTATTTTTTTATAATTCTATGAATCCAATGAACTATATGAAATAATTAGGATATTGCGAAAGATTAAAAGTATTTTCTTTGTATTTATCTTCATCATGTTAATATTGAGGGTTACACATTCTAAGCAAATATTGAGTATTATTCTCAAAGTTGTGGATAAACTGTCTGAAGTTCATATTTTGATATTTTTGTTCAAGTACTTTTGACTATCATAGTCATTATCAAGAACCAATGTGGTGTCTGTATGATAGTTAGAATTCCTTTGTCTACATTCTGGTATTCTATTGAAAGCTGGAAGTTTGAAGTGGTATAGCATGACATCATGTGTAATGGCTATTGGGAATTAGGCTGTGCAAAAAGATTGTGATTTATTTTTTTTATTATATGTAAAATTTTCTATATCATCAGAAGGGGTTATTATATAGAAATTGGTAAATTGCGTATGTGTATGTAGCAGATTCTTCTGGTAATGTAGAAATAATTATTCAACAGTGAATAGAATGTTTTGTTTAATATTCAGGAATTATGATATGTGTACCTTTTTTAAATAATGTTAATAAATTGACATATGTCACTTGTTTCAGTGTTAATTTTGCTTCATTGACTGTATTTTATGCTGTTAATTTTTGGGTTGGCTCTCATGGATTTTTTTATTTTTAACTACAAAATAATTCTTTGCTTTTATGTTTTTACTTGCATTTTTTTTTTTTTTTTTTACAGGTTTTGCAAATTTAAAAGTCAACAGTTTTAAGCTAATTTTATGACAATGCTTGGATACTATCAACCAAAATGTTAAAAATAATAATAATAATTGTATTGATTAAAGATGTGAACCCAGGAGCAACAAAACAGTGCCACTAGATAAACAAAAATGATTTGGTGCAATTTGATGTGCACAAAAATTATACAAGATAATATTACCAATGGAAATTTCTGAAATTGCACATAGAGGTGCAAGACTTAAGATAATTCATGTAGGTGCAAAGCACAATGTCTATAAATAACCACTTACTAGTTTATCATACCTCATTAAATATACATAATCTATTAGGAAGAATTCTACGTTGTTTCTATATTTTTGTGCCTTCTCAGTTAAGTTACATTTTCTAAAGTGCTACTCTTGAACATTTAAAATCATGTTTTCAAATCATGTTACTACATATAAAATAATATGTAATAATCTACCAGTTCTTTTTGTAAACATTTTAAAATTTTGTGGTTTGTAACACATTTGATGAATGAGAAGAATGTCTTCATCTAATAAAAAAAGGAAATGTTTTGCTTGCTCCCTTTGCGAGTTAGCGTTTATAAACAGCCATGATCTGAAAAGACATGTCAGGACACATACTGGAGAAAAACCATTCCAGTGCCAACTCTGTGATTACGCAACTGCGTGGAAGGCTGATATTAAAAAGCACCTGCGCACGCACAGTGGGGAGGAACCGTTCCGATGCATGACCTGTGATGCCACTTTTTCCCAGTCATCAAATCTCAAGATGCACACAAGAATCCATACTGGTGAGAAACAATTCCAGTGTGAGATTTGTGAATATGCCACAGCACAGAAAGCAAATCTCAAAAGGCACATGAGTACGCACTCTGTCGAGAAAGAGTTTCACTGCGAGTTGTGTGAATACGAAAGCACACAAAAGTCTAACCTTATCAAGCACATGTATACACACACAGACATGAAACCATTCCACTGTGAATTTTGTAAATATGCAACGTCAAGGAAATCTGATCTTAAAAGACACATGAATGTACATATCAGTGGGAAAGTATTTCATTGATTATTCTATGAGATATTGGGATGGATATCTTCTTTGTTTTTAATCTGATATGCTGTCTGGCTTTCATACTACTGTTTAGTCCTCATGTCAAGCATTCTCATTATTCTATGAATTGTTCAGATTAGAATTCTCTTCTTTATTGTTTTAATCAGTAAACTATCTGATCTTGTGGTGTATATCATACTGGAGTATCTTCAAGAATCATTAAACAGAATCCTTTAGATAATTCACTGTTTTTGTAATACAGCATGATGATGCAGTGGCCTGCTGGAATTAACTGTCAAGAAAAAAAAGGTGGTATAATAACTTTAAAGCAGCCTGTTATTCGATCAATCCTTATTAAAGTTGATCATTGATAAGTTTAAAATGTTACACATAACTACCAATAAAAAATGAGGTTAAATGATTTAAAAACTGACTTTATCTCTCATCTCACAAAAAAAACACGAGAAACAGATAGTAGACCAATTTAAGTTATGCAGCATAACTCCAATGTGTAAAAGTACATTCAGAAATAAAGAGATTTCAAAATCTTTAATTGAAAAGATGAATGTACTGCACTTAGAATACTGAATCTGTCATATGTGAAAGTGTTGACACAGATAGGATTATTAGAACTTATTGATAATCCATTTTGACAAGGACTGATTGAAAAGCTGAATTATATCAACTTTTAGTTTTTGACAGGTATTTTCCACATGTCTCTGCATTTTCATGTTATATTTAATGTTTGTACCATTGTTTTTGGTAATCTTCACTATATCAGTTATAAAAAAAAATGTATGAATTTAAGTGACAAAATGCTACACTTGTTAAGAATTATAGATTTTCCCTGTTTAGCATAAATCTTTGCCACTTTGATTGGTGAATTGTTCTAAGTGGCAAAAGTTAGCAAAGAAATTCTTAAGATTCTCTTCAAAGCTTCTTGAAGATTATTGGATATGACAAACATTGGCAAAGATTGGGGAATACACTGAATAAGAGTTAAAATAAAGGAGGAGGCACCAGTCTGAATAATCCATGAAATTAAAACTATTTCATGGATTATGTGAACATTGTTCAAAAACAATTATTTAAAAAACATTTATTTGAATGAAAATTAATCAAAAGGACAATTGAATGATAATTATTTGAATTTAAGACTATTTATTGCAATAAAAATGTAAAAATTAAAAACAAACGATAATTATTTGAAATACAAATATTAATAAAATAATTTAATTAGGAAAAATCATTATAATTTAAGTTTTATAATATTGCAAACAAATAGTCAACTACTGAAGAGTACTCATTAAAGGATACCACAAATTTTTTTTAAGTTAAGTTTTCCATTTAAGTTGTCGTATTTCTTGGCGCTCTTGATATTTTGGCAACCTGCTCTTACTTTGCAATATGGATTTCTTGCAAGTCTTGTTCTCTTTTAAGAGTATCTAAGAGTTTCCATATTGTGGGATGATGGGAAGACACTTGCTGCAAAAAAGCCCTATGTGATCCTTCAAGGGCATTATTAGTTCTAGGTAAATCAGCATTGATTCTCAAAACAAGACCATATACATATTTCAAACAAGTTTTTTGAATAATTATCATTTATTATAATTGTCCTTTCAATTAATTTTCATTCGAATAAATGTTTTTCAAATAATTGTTTTTGAACAATTTTCTCAATATGATTTCATGTCACCACTTTAAATAAAACATTCTATAGATGGTTTCAAGGTGACCAATATACATATTTCATTTATCAGGCAGCTCACTATTCCACACAAATATAATTATTCATTAAGTGGGAGATTTAGGGTGATTATAAATAATATTTATTTATGAATATGTATAGTTGAACAGATAAAGTATTATTTCATGCTACTGTTAAAGTAATGTGTCCTGAGAAAAAATTGAATCATACATGATGGGGTACTGAAAAGTTCTTAGCTTAAGAGATTAAAAAAAAAAAGAAATCTGATATTTAGTTGTTTAGATTTGGGGAAGTGAGTTCAGCTGAGAACTTTTCAAAACCCTTTAACATGTATTGGTTGATATTTCAATTACAGTAAATTACATCATCCAAAGTTTTATGAAAATGAGATATGCTTCTCTGTGAATGCACAATGAAAAAATTTTAAAGCTAAGAATACATAAACTTTTTGACAATACAATAGTTTAAAACAAAGCTTGACAGCAACTTCAAAGAATAACATTTCTCTTATGAAAGATGTTATAACTTGTGACATCATTACCAAGTTTAGACTTACCATATTTCTTTTATTTTTACTTACTCTCTCATCTCTCACCTACTAGCAGCACAAAATAGCTATAAGGTGGTAGTTTTTATTACACTGGGGAACAAATGTGGCCCATTTGTATCAGTTCTGCATTTTGCATATATTAACTACATAACTCAATTTTTTGAACATTACTTGAGTTTTCTAGTATATATATTCCTTTTGATTCTGGAATGATTTTACACTTGAAATCAAGTTGTAATATGTATTAAACATTGCAATAACAATTTTCCTTTCAATCTAAGCAAAGTTAACAATCAGAGTATGTCATCATGAAAAATATATTCAAGGAATAATTGTAAGCAGCTTTGACAACTGACCAGGGCCTGGGGATGATAGAAATTAGTTTGGGATGTCTAGTTAGTCTTTTTGGGAACAATGTTGGAATGATACAAATTCTTTAATTAAAATTCCATCATACTTATTCTAAAAGCAAATACTTTCCTAAAATAAAATAAAAATTGTTTTTAGACATTGGCTTTTAATAATAGAGCATGCACACACAAAATAAACAAAACTTAAGCGCTTCTTTTTAAACTTGTGAATGAAAGACTTAAATTTAGATATTTGTATTATTTATCTCTAAATGTGAAAAACATTAGGATCTAATTGTAAAAAATAATTTTGATTTAATAATCAAGGCAAGAAAATTATATTTTTTTCTGTCAATTTTTGGTTAAAAACTTGAATGAACCATTAAAAAAACATTTGTTTTTCTATCATAACCTTAAGTA
This sequence comes from Acanthosepion esculentum, assembly GCA_964036315.1. Taxonomy (NCBI): domain Eukaryota; kingdom Metazoa; phylum Mollusca; class Cephalopoda; order Sepiida; family Sepiidae; genus Acanthosepion; species Acanthosepion esculentum. The sequence goes on from OZ038479.1 coordinate 98,547,011, forward strand.
AAAATACAAGGGAGAATTTAAAAAGGGATAAACAGACAAAATTTACTTGTGACAATAAATGAAAAATATTTGATAAAGACTTTAAAAGCCTTTTTTTTACTCAATAGCTAGAATGTGCTTATATTCTTTATATAGAAAATAAATGGATAGAGCATAGTTCTTAAATTAAAGTATAATAAAAGTTACTCTGCATGTGAGAATTAATTAATAAGATCCTTTCTGTGTAAAAGAGTTTTAACTGAAATTTTTAAAGTTGTGATTTTTTTAAATAAAAATTACAATAGAATTTAACTAATTTTAATAATTAATTTTTAAAACTTAATATTTTAGCTCTTTTTTACTTTATGTCCTAAACATTTTACTATTTTCCTAAACTTATCATTTAGTAGCATAATAAATGCTACAAGTTTTTAAAAAATTAGATTTCAGGATGATTTAAAACTTTACTACCAATAGGTATAAGATTAAAAAAAAGTAGAGGTATACAGAGTAAGATGCACAGTTCAATAAATAAATATTACACCCTTATGAAAATAGGCAAAAATGGTTTTTGAAGGTAAAATAAAAAAAATTAAATTGCACTATTTTCAGCACAGCATAAGTAATTATTGGATTTGGCATTGGATGACATGATACAAGCTGCTTAAAAATGAATAAATATTTTGTGTGATATTTTATCAGCTGATTCTAAGAGGTTAAGAAGAAATTTCTTGTGAATATTTCACTTCTGATTAAATCTATTTTGTTAATCTTTATTTTCTGAAGTCAGACATTCATTAAAAAAAACCCATCTTGTTGCATTAACTTTAAAAATAATGGTTCCCCCATTTAAAACAAAAAAAATCACTTGTAATAATATACAATAGTTTATTTTGATTAAAATTATCAATTTCAGTATATTGTTTCTTTTTTTTTACCTTTAATCCAAGTGATCTTAAATCATTTCATTTTGCTATATTGTAGTTACATAAAAAAATATTTCTGTTGATTGATAGAAAAGTGAACTGAAATCCTTTACTTTTTTCTCTTTCGCGATATGTATAAATAACACTTATATACTTTGAGATTAAGTAAATATTATTTTACATTATTTTAGGAAAATTAGCAGATGTAAAGTTTAATTAATCTGAACTGAAACAAATATTACTTTAAAATGTAGCAGAATTTTTTTTCAGTTATGTCGCTGATATGTTGAGTAATTTACAGATAGTTTGATATTTTGGTAATTTAAGTAAGAGAGCAAAACTACAAAAAATTACTTGACAAATTCTTGAATTCCTTTTTTCACTATCCAGTAATCTTTAAAAAATGAAGAAAATACTTTAAGCAATGTAATATTTTATTGAATCTTTGGTACTTTGACTTTTATTGCTTTACTTACAAAGACACTTATTGAGAAAATGTTAGAAAATTACCAATAAATTTTAAATTTATTATAGGCACCTCTCTTATTTTCCAATAATTTCATGTATGGATACACATATTTACAAAAAACACATTTATAGACAAAACAGTTTCAAAATTCTTTTTAAAATACTGGGTGGCAGGAGTCATTGAATTTTAGTGAGCTTTTTCATTTGTGATTAGTAAATTCAGTTTTAATTTGCTAGCGGTATCACTTGGTTGATACAAATTAATACAGAATTCTAAAAGTTTATAAATTATTCTAATTAAAAAAATGAAAACAATTCTTGTAAAAATTCATTATTCATCAAAAACACATTTTTCTTAAGACAGTTATGTTCATAATATATTTTATTCATAAAAGGAATTAAAATCTTTCCTAATTAGAAATGTCTTAGTTTTGTTACATTTTTATTTTCTGATTCAGGGCAATTTTTTGCAAATGGTGATCATATTTTAGATGATTTAAATTCACTTTGAATTTATCCTTATAACAAATATAAACATTATGGGATACAAAAAAGAATTTCTCAAAATTTTATGAAAATTAAATGAGTTGGAGATAACAGAATAAAAATATCTTTATAAAGATTTTCTAAAAAAAAAAACATTTAAAAAATAATTTCATTAATTTCTGAATAAGTCCTGAAAGTTTAATTAAAATTCAACAATTATCTGACTTTTGCAAGAATTTCCAAATCAATGTTTTTCACTGTAAAAAGATGCTCAAATTTCCTGTACACAATTAAGTTCCTACTCATATACAAAAAAATAAAAATAAACAAGATTTTGTAATCAAAATTTCCAGGGTTCTAAAAAGAATTAAAGTAAAGATTTTATTTTAAGATATCCTTTTTATTTTCCCTCCTACTAATGACACTAAGATTTTGATAAAATTTTATTTTTATTATTTTCTCAATATGTATCTTTCTTTTTTAGCAAATCTTTAGAGATTCATTTTTTCTAAAGGTCTTATTACAATTTGCTGGATTTTTGGATCCGTCACCACCCAACCTGTTAATAACAAAATTACTAAAATTAACTTGGGAGAAACTGTATAACATTATAAAAATGTAATATTTTCATTTTATTTCATTTAAAGAAATCATTTATTAATCCAACCTTTTCAATGACAAAATTAATATCATATTTGAATTAAGAAAAACAAAATCTACCAGAGGAAATTTAATTCTTTTATTTTAAAAATGTTACTTAGTAAGGAGGTAATAAATCACTTCTCCTTTACCTTCTGTGAATGATAATTTGTTACTGATTTTCCTAAGCATACCAGGTAAATGGTAATAGAGTTGGTGGTTTAATTTTCGAGGCTTAAAGAGTTAGACTTTATGCTAAGTCTACTGAGGTTGTTAGGGTCAAAAATATGTGCTAATTCAGTCATTTTGTTATGACAGTTGCCTTTTCTTTTTCTTTTCTTTTTTTACAATCAAATACATTATCCAGTTCCAGGAAGCTTGTTTCTCCAGGTAGCACTTCACCCATGAAAAAGGAAGACTGGTGCCTGAGCCATTCAAAAAGAGGAGTGCTAAGGAGGAGAGATTATTTTTGTTCCATCCTTCAATGTGTATATAGAATTAGCACTTTAAACATGGCTTTGTGCTATATTTGTTTGAAGGGTGCATAGATAAATACAGAGTCAATCACTTTGTCTTCCTTGTAGCTGACCTGTTTTATTATTTAGAAGAGGCATCATATGAATCAAATAACAGGATAATTAACCAATAAGAGTTATTTCTACTAGCATAAACAACAGAAATACAACAGGCATCAGAAGAATTAAATAACAGGATAATTAACTAATAAGAGATATTTCCATCAGCACAAACAAGAGGCTAATCTCTATTTAGAAGAAGCATCACAAGAATCAAATAACATTGTAATTAACTAATAAAAGTTATTTTCACTAGAACAAACAAAATAACAAGAGGCATCACAAGAATTAAATAACAGGATAATTAAGTAATAAGAATCATTTCCATATGCACAAACAGACATTAGAAGATTTAAATAACAGGATAATTAACCAATAAGTTATTCCCACTAGCACAAATAACAGAATGAGAACAGAATAATTAACTAAAGAAATAAAATAATTTATAAATAGGTTCAATTTGAAATTCTGCAAATGTTAGTGAATATAACAGGCAGTTGGAGAAGATGAGAGTACAGTATCTAATATTACATGTCTGTAACAACCAAGATGAAGACAACAGTTTAAATAACTCAGTGTATAATAATGATAACTCCTTATTGCATAAATTCACAGACATAGTACACCAGCTTCTCTTACTGACAGTTATTTAGATAAAAATGCACCATTTTCAAGGATTTAGTTCCATGCTGTACAGTTAAAAAAAAAAAAAACTTTGCAAATGTATTCAGCTATTCTCATGGCCAAGTCACTCTGAACTATTTTAATCTAAGAAAACATATGCCCTGTCAGCAGGGCTTAGAATATTCCAATTGAATCCCCCGCAGAATGATAAAACCCCACACACTAAAAAAGGCTCACCTTTCAGACTCAAGCATGGACCTGACCAATCTTTACCCACAGACTCAAGTATAATAAAACAAATAACCAAACAGGGGCTGATATGTCACAAAATCCACCAAACCAAGCCTCACAGGAAAATGTTGATAAAATCTTTCAAAAAAAGCAGAACCGGATCAGCTAACATAGCATGTCTGGTAGCTTAGTCTGGCAGGGCTGGTGCATCTAAGGTCAGACATAAAATATGTGTCCTCTTCTCCTCACCCAATAATTTTGAATAAAGTAAACAAGAGTACACTATATTATTTGGATGGCTCAGAGTGAGTACTGAAAATTCCTGAACCTCCACATGCAATATGCTAATTGGTACACACAAAGCATCTCTTTTTATGTGTTTTAGCACCCCATACAACTGCTTAGTTTGTGATGTTGTCTCTGTAAGTATGGGGCATGCAGTGAAGATCACATTCATTAAATAGTAGTGGCTGATCCCAGTGGTTCATGAGACCAGTTTGCTCACCACTGCCCTATGAATTGTCCAGAATGTCTAAAAAGAGCTAAAATCATTAAAATCTGCTTATAGCCAATCCTCCAAATTATAAATTGAATAATGAAATTCTTGAACCACTTCTATTACTGAATAAAGGTTCTTGTTTGAAAACAGAACTGTAGTATTTAATTTCAGGGCACTACTTAAGTAGACGCATTGACATGTAAAAAAAAAAAAAATTTTCTCATAAATAATTGGCAAACTTGAACCTTTGTGAATGCAAAAAAACAATGTAAACCGGATAGTTTTTCCCATGTCACTGCTTTTATTTTAGCTGACTTCACACTTTGGCAATATTTATTGGTTTTAAAAAGCAATGATTAGAATTAGAAAAAACCTAAACATATGATGAAAGTGATTTTATACATTTTTTTGTTCTTAAGAATTTATAACAAAAATATTAAGATACTATTTATTAGATTGTTTATTTACAAGAATAATGTTATATTTACAACATTCTAAAAACTAATACAATTAAAACTAATGAAATGCAATATTTATAATTAACCAATTTATAAAGAAATAAATATGAAAACAAATTTTGATTCATAAATATTTACTAAATTATTAAAATATGTAAATCAACTATAAGGAAATCATTATTTACTATTTTATAAAGTTTGAATCAATTGGCAATTAGCCAATGTTTTTCCAACCATTCCAATAATCTAATAAATAGTGTTTATTATTTTTGTTGTTAATTTTCAAGAACAAAGAAAATGTATAAGTTCACTTTCATCATATGTTTAGATTTTATTACAATTCTAATCATCGCTTTTTAAAACAATAAACATTGCCAAGGAGTGAAGGTAGTTAAAATAATAGCAGTATCAATAGAAAAACCACCCTTTTGACACTGTTTTTTATGGGCAAGAACATCCAAGTTTACCAGATAATTTTTGCATAGAATTCCTTAAACCTTCTTAAGGTGCAACATAATACTGATTTATTTATCAATCTAGAAGTGGGGTCCACTTCATAATATAAATAGTATAACATTGATCTAGATTTGGTTGTTCTGCATATGAAAATAGATATTTCCCTTTTCTAACAAAAACATTTCTTTTAAATAAGAACAAACAAATATATGCATTTTGAATTAAAGATCAAATATATATATATATATATATATATATATATATATATATATATATATATATATATATATTTATTCTTCATTTTAAGATGAATTATACCTCAATAATTGTGCATGTGCTTTTGAAAATGTCCCCTCACTAAAAAGTTTTAAAAATTCAGAAAATTTAAAACTTTCAGACTTGACATTTGTAAATAACAACTAAGTTCAATAACTCGGTAAATATTCAGGGATCTATCTTAAACTGTACTGATACACAGTACCCCACCCAAGTTCTAAATCAATAAAGAAAAAAAAAAATCAATATTTTTTTTATTCTGACTTGTGACTTGAGGAAGATCTAATGAATACTAATCTACAAAAATTATTCTGACGATTAAATTTTCCCTATTTTTCATGAGTGTGCCAGTCTATTTTAGTACCGGTTTTGGTTGCGTGTTTGTGTGAGGGAGGAAAAAAAGATTTGAATGAAGTAAAAGTCGAAAATTGTTACTTTTTATTTGGAAGGGACTAATATCGCTCGTCACCGCAACTCGTCTTTGTTTATAAAGTTTAATCTGTGTATTTTCTAAGTGCTAAAAAGTCTATGTCTATGTACAGAATTCGATTTCATGAGTTTTTGTTTATTTTACACATTTTTGTTGCTACTGGTTATTTGAAAGTATTATTTTTACTCTGCATAGCAAATACACCGGCAAAACACAAACAAGCAAGGTAAGTTTCGCTCGAGAGAAATAATTATTTCTCATCGACTGACTTTTGCAAAAGTTTAAAATCTTGATACTTCAACGGAATATCTCCCCCTTATTTTGGCCATCGTCCTTCCGTTTCAAACAAGAGTGGTTTCGGGGGTTGTTGAAGAAATCGTCTCAATGAAGAAAAAATACCTATTACGGTTAAAAATTCAATGAATCTTGTGGATTCTAAAACGCAGCAAAAAATTATTAACATTTGAATGAATATAGCAAGGAAAAAGCAGTCAGTGTGCAACATTATCGACATAAAATTACCGAATTCATGTTGGCAAAAAAATGAGAGATCATCTTTTGAAATAGATAATATACACTTTCAATTCAATCAATGTATGTTCATCTGAGTAACTTATATTCATTTTCTTCTTTTTTATTAAAATTGCATTTTCCACGTCAAAACTGATCACTAAGTTTCAGTGCATTCATTTTTTTACTTATGTTCGCATATTTTTTTTCTAATTTTGGGATGTTTGGCCAATGTATTTTCGTGGGTATATTTTACAATATTCTATTTGCTAGACTCCTGCCTCTTATGTAAACTGTAAAGTTAAAATCAGTCAATGATAACAGCAAAAACTGCAATATGAGCACTGGAAAAAGAGGGTTGCTGAAGACATTAGGTTTATAATACCCAGAAATTCATACACAGATGTCCTCAAGGACATCTGTGTATGAATTTCAAAGCACAGTGGATAAAGATGTTAGATCCAGTGACAGGACCCAAAGAGTGTAACTTCAATACCTGGTTAAGGTGGTGGAGAACTTGGAGAGGGGAATTAATAGGAGATAACTGATAACTGACATCCATTAGACATGGCACGTGGAACTAGAACAGTCTACCCCAGTGAGTGAAATAAAGGGTTCAGTTCGACATTCCAACCACCTGAAGAAGACCCGATAAATATGGCGACAAAGAAGAGGACAATAGTCCGAATAATGTAAATAGTGTACATAATACCTCATATCAGAAATATAGAGATACTGTTTTTGGAGTGTTTATGATTACATACACACACAATAATATTTATTGTTTAAAAATACCAACAAAAGTTCCTAGTTAAATATTTTGATTAATGATTAATAAAGTTTTAACCTAACTTGTATAAATGAAAGATTCCTACCAAAATTCACCCAATATATAATGATACATGCATTAATGTTTTAACAATGATGCCTTGATTTAAATCTCACCATGGTTGATTTGGTGACTTTTTCTAATTTTTCATATCATTAGGGAGACAATCCAAGTGTGCAGCATGGTTAGGGAGTATGAGAAAACCATACCAGGCCTTGTGAATGAAATTGGGTAGACAAGACTGTTTGGAAGTCTTTGATGGCTGTGTCAACACAAAGTTTGAGTGTACTGGATTTGTTCAACTACTAATTACACCAAATTTTGTGCTCTCTCCAAGTAACTGTTTAAAATTCTCGCCAGTTGGTCTATGGTCAATTCCCATGCTGGTCATTGAATGTTAGCCACCTCAGACTGCACCCTACCCCACCCACTTTGTGCTTTTTGATCACGGAGCTGGTACAGACTGAGTTGTCATCAGTAATCGTACCACTGGTTCAAACCACAGTGAAGCTGTGTCATAAAGAAAAAATAAAAATGTTCTTTGCAGACAAAATAAAAGGAAACAGGAATCCTTCAGGTCAATTTTGCATGTGGTTTATGTAGTTTGTCATACAGAAAGAATTAACCCTTCCCACATTGATTTCTATAGTGACACTTTGCCTATCAAAGCTAATTCTGGAACAAGGCTCAAATTGGGAGTTCTCTTTGGCAGCAGGTCACATGAGCAGCATAGTTGTCACTCGCCCTCTGCTCCTTTAGGAATGGCTGCAACTGGTTTGGTTGCTCCAGGGTTCTGCTTATATTGACCTCTGCTCAAGACTGGCATGGAGGTTGACATATTTGGGGACTCATGGTTTACTCAGTCTTCCAACAAGTTTTGGAAAATTAATTATCACTCCAAATTTGGGAGATCCCTTTTCTTGAGCAGTGGTTGCAGGTACTGACCTGCCTGTATAACTCATACCCGCTCTCATTCAGGCCTTGCATCATTACTTCCCAATGAGCAGAGACAGTTCCTCTGTCTCTCTTGGTATCTCACCTAAGCCTTTCACCTTGGTTGTCATTTTGACAAATCTGATTTTTAAACTGCATAGGCAAAAGGGTTGGGCTTAACTTCTGGTCATTAATCGTAATTATCACTTTAATTTTAGTCAGCAAATTTTTTCCACTTTAGGGTCTTGTCTTTATAATCAGAAATTTACCAGCTGTTTCCTTCAACAGCTATCTCCATATCTTGCTAACTCAATCATACTTATGACCCTTATAAGTTCATTTCCTATAAGGTATAAAATTCTACTTCTTGAAGTGTTTACAATCTTCTGCTTTTTGACAGGCAAAATAAATCAGTTCCTTTAACTTCTGCCTTCATCTCTAAAAATTCCCAAATATTATTTTTTCAATCCACTTCCTTTCCAAAAAAGCTTTCGTAACTCACACTTTTAGTGGCGACCATAAATTAATTTCTCTATTTTTGCTTTGTTTAGCAAATTTCTGTCAGCTGACTGAGTGCTCTTCTCCCATCTTTCCCCCACCCCTTCTCCAGATGGCCTTTTTGGTAATGTCTTTCTCAGAACAATAAGTCCAGTCTCTGCTTTACCATTTCCATTTTGGCCTAAATCATATTTTAATTTTAATCTTTTATTGTCTTGTTTTGAGATATATTTTAACTTAACCCTTTTTCATCCTGTTCCAAGTTTATATTTTAACTTAACCCTTTCCTTTCTGTTTACCAGTGTCACAACTGTAAGCTTCACTCAGCATAAGCTCAGGTATAAACCACTAATTGCCTCTGTTGGGGTTAAAGAAACACAAATGTACTTGAGCAGGTGTCTACAATAGGGATTAACTTGCTAGTCTTAAACTTTTAACTTTACTAGTTATATTTCTTGCACTTGTGACACAAGATGGCAGTGTCTTTGGTATGATAATGACAAGATATTTACAAAGCTGAGAGATGCAAAGAAGAATTTCATAAAAGAGTAGACTATAATAATAATATCTGTAAAAATATATTTTTAAAAAATCACATGTGGAAACCAAATAATAACATGAACTTAAAATATCAATTTCATTTTCTCCCATCATTTTAGACAGCATGGGTAAACTTGTGTGTGTGTGCATGCATGTGCATACATATGACATTTTAAAAAGGTAAAGTGCTTCACCCTACCATGACTGACTTTCATACCTTTTCAATACAGAATGATTACAAAAAGCATGAAACTTGGTGTCATGGGAGGTTGTCCTTTTAAAATATTTTTTTATTATTATATGAAAGCTTTTTCTATCTTTACAGTTTTAAGCTTTCTGACTTAGACCAATAAGTAACTGTCTATATATTTCTTATATTTTACACTGTAAATACTTAGCTTAACTTTGTTGCAATTATACCTTTTAGCTCTTTACCCAAAATTTTTCTCTCTTTAACTTTAAACAATTATTCCTTTAAAAATCAAATTTTTTAACTCACTATCAAAATCAAGAAGTTCAGTTATTTCATTTTAGTGTGTATTTTATGATGGCATTATCTCTTTTTCAATTCTCAGCTGGCGATTTTATCTTAATGTCTGAGCAGTATGCATGTTTGTTCCTCAGAGCCATTAAATGTCTGATAACTCTGGTAGTATAGCATGACTGACTTGATAATTTTTTAATTGCATGTCACTCAAATTGAATAACTGGAAATATCAATTCATATACCCCATACTCAATACAGTTACATAGTCTGGTCTTATACATTACTTAGGAGAAGATGATACTTTTATGAAGTAGATTTTTTTTCTAAGGAGGTGCAAGATCAGATACAAACACTAATGAACATTCATTTAAAATTGTGTTTTATGTTATTGAAATTCCACCAAAGTATAAATACTTTCAGCTGTTTTAAATTCTATCTAATGAAATCTTTTTTTTGTTTCCATTTACAGATGTTTTTATTAAAAAAAAAAAAGAAAAAGAGAAATAGAAAGCTTAGTATTTGCAGACCTCCTCCTCTGACTTGAGCAGTATTCCGAAAACTGGTGCTTGTTTACAACTAGTAAAGGAATGTCACTCTAAATTTATTGAACAATTTCACATACCATCTGAAAAACAGAAAATGTTCACAAAAGCAAAGTGGAGCTTGCATTGATATGAGATGCTTTATGCAGAATTATCTGATAAAGCTAAACTCTACCCAGTTGATATCTGAAGATGGACATTTTCATTTCAAGAGAATACACACTCAATATAAATTTTTATTGGTTATTTTATGTTTCAGGCTAACAAAAGAATGTTTTCATCCGAAACAGCTAACTTCTCAAGAGATTTTAAAAAACAACAAACTTCAGTGCCTGATGCTAAAAGGACTTAGTGTTTAGTTCAGCTGGGTAGGACACTTCATGCCTTGAAAGAAACTGTCATAAAATATGTAGGATCTGTCTTTGACCATGAAGACTATATCTACATTATATCTCAGGCTACATTTGACTGAGTTGAAATATGTATCTATACATTTTTCTTTGTTCTCATTTATTTTAAGCTCTGTCAACAAGTCATTTGAGGTCTACATTGTATCCTGAGGCCATTTTTGAACTGATATATGTATTCACTCTTCATCAAGAAATAGATTTTTTTATTTTAACTTCATTTAGGCTTTGTTAAGGATTCATCCTATGTCTCCATTGTATCATGATGACTCTTTTTTTATTAATTGAGATTAAATTTGTACCTTTCCCTCACATAGAAGTAGTTTCACTTATTCTCTGTTTTAGTTTAGCTTGTCATCAGCCAAATTTCTTTTAGTTGCAGAAAACACTTCTCAAGTACTGGGTTTTAGATCAGCTGACCTTTCAAAATTTGCATTATTTATAAAGACAGAAATGAATTTCTGTGAGTCGCCACAAAAATTTATTTACTTCATTTTCTATTTCAGTAGCTTTGCACATGGTAACATTTACCTTTAAATCATTTTCTTCTTGATTGTATCAATTTTGTTAATCCTTTGCACAACTTATAACACCTACTGCAATATCAGTGTGTTGTTTTTAAGGTCATGTGATTGATGGTTTCAAGCCATGGAAAAATAGAAGCAGTTTTGACAGGTTGTATGTCAAGTCTGCTAAATGCCCTTGCAATTGTAGACAATACAAAAAAAGAAAAGCCAACTCATATACAAGTTAAAATATGCCAGTTCTATTAATGCATTGGTAGTTACAGATGTCAGTTTCTGTACATTTTAATCTATCAGTTGTTTTACATTAATTTTTTTTTTCAAAATCTAAGACCCTTATAGATTGTATCATTATATATGAGCATCATCTACTCTAAAAAGGACATTCAAATATCTTACATAAGAATACATTTTTGTTTAAGAATAAATATACTGTTAAAATATTTGATGTAGCAGTTAAAAAAAAAATGAGAGAAAAACTGTAGAACTTATATTTTCATGGGTTTTATTGTGAAATGTGTGTACAAATAAAACCAGATGTAATCAATAGACAGCTAAAGATCAACATGTTTTTATTACATGTCTAAGTTTTGGGGATTTACTGAACTTTATAAAAAATAATAGAAATTGAATCTGAACACTTACAGAGATTTTTCTTTTCTAAAATAATATTCCCATCAAGAGAAACCTATATGGAATTGGGAAAGGATTATCTATTTGCTTTCCACAGCAAAATTGTTTCATTTAAAAACTAACAAATGTGCTATACATATTTATTGCACCTTGGGGGATGTTTTTAGTGTAAAATGGAGACAATGGGTTTTGATCAGTTTTTTTTTATTGCATGTATTTGTCTTTTACAGTAATAATTACTATTTGTCACTGTCCAGTTTAATAATAAAATAGAAATTATAGTTCATGCAAATATTTGTGTACTTTGAAAAAGTGATATCATAGAACATACCTTTTATTTCTTCGTTGAAACTTACCAGGAACAAATTAAATTTTTTTTTTTTTACAATGGATAGTAAGGACAAACATGATGAGTTTAACTGAAACTAAATAATGTGAATAAGGATAATATATTTTTTGTTTACATAAAATATTTAAAAATAAACATTTCATAATAGTTATTTATTTTCCTCTGGTAGAAGTTATGTAAAGTGATTTTAATTATGCCTCATGTCATTAAGCAGACCAGCTCATCATCATTATTAAATAAGTAGCCATCATTATACCCAGTCTAGAATAATCTTACCTGGCATAGTCAGATAATTCAGCTAGTATATATGTATTTTAATGGCATTTGCTAGAGCAGTACATTAAAATAGATGCATAAAGCAAATAGATAAAGTATAAAGTGTCACTTTAAAAAATTCAAACCACTTAAAAAAAATGTCTTCAAAAATAGAAAAATCCTTTGTCTGTGAAGTTTGTGGAGCATCATTTGCAAAAAGCACTAATCTTAAAATTCATGTACGAATACATACAGGGGAGAGACAGTTCCAGTGTGAAATTTGTAAGTCTGCTTTCTCTCAATTATCAGGTCTCCAGATGCATATGATCACCCACACTGAGGAGAAGCCATTCTTCTGTGACCTCTGTGAATATACAACTGCCTGGAAATCTGCACTCAAAAGGCATGTAACTACACACACTGATGAGAAGCCATTCAACTGTGAGGTTTGTGGATATGCAACTGCTCATAAGCATAATTTAAAAAGACATTTGAACTCTCATATTGAGAAAACTTTCTTGTCTGATGTATGCAAACAGGCATCAGTACATTCCAATGGTCACAGGTGTATACACTCTGAGGAGAAATTGCAATGTGATATCTGCAAATGTGTGGCTGTGCAAGAAGCTGATTCAGAAATGCAAAATGCAGAAGCTGGTGAGAAGCATTTTCAATGTGATCTCTGCAAATATGCAACGGTACGAATGGGTGATTTCAGAAGGCATACGAGTACACACACTGATGAGAAATCATTTAAATGTGAGAGTTGTCATTACCGAGCTGTACAGAAAACAGATCTTGAGAAACATGTGAGAACACACACTGGAGAAAAACCATTCCTCTGTGAGGTTTGTGGATATAAAACATCTCGGAAGTCAAATCTCAAAGAACATAAACGTACACATACTGGTGAAAAACCATTTGAATGTGAAGCTTGTGACATGACATTTGCGTTTAAATCTAATTTTAACAAACACATATTGACACATTAGCGAGATTTTTTTGGTTTTAATATATTTGACTAAGCATTATGATTTCTTGTATATTATAATACTTTACCAGTTTTCAAGAGAACCATTTACTTCTGATATTAACCTTTGCAGAACAGTGTTTTCATTTATCATTCCTTAGTTCTTTAAATATTAACTTGTTAATTGTGGCAAAAACTTTCCATCCTGTGGTTGGGCCATAAAACTGCAATGGCAAAAATTCTCATCATTCATTGTTAATGGGAATGCTGTTTTTTCATCATGGTATCCTGCAAAAACTCTTCTTTATTACCCAAAAATCTACAAAAGGATGTAATAGAATAAAATAATCTGTGGAGGCATGGTGGAGTAATGGATAGGAGATTGACAAACTGGAGCCATGTTTGAATTCCAGTTGAGTTCATTACATTCACTTACATGCTAATACTTGGAGAAAGGTATAAATACACCCCCTTCCCCCAACTATGGGTAAATAGGACAGACTGGGTCCTATACCCTTGGTTGGTGACTGGTATAAGGAGGAAAACTGAATTCAAATCTGTCTAGAGAGGGTTGGGCAGTTTCAGGCTATCTTGCCTAAGAAACACCACTGCTACTGTGGCTGCAGTACATGTGATGTCCATATGACCCTAATGACTTAAAGAATTTGTGATCATGAAAATAATCTATTACTGAAAAGGTGGCCAGGAGTTGAGAAGTAAATGGTGAAATTATTTTGTTAATTGCTTTTATTAAACATTCCTGATAGGCATTAGCCAGCATTTGTTAATATTTGGCTGACAACTGAAACCCTAAGAAAATAAATATACAATGTGAAAAATATTCAGCTAGTGACACACCCCTGCAGTTGATAACATATATATATATGTTAATACATTCCAGACCAGAAGAAAAAAGTGGTGAATATTTATTCTCTTATTGTTTGTACTATTGTTAGAGAGAACTAGGAAGTTTAACCAAAAGGTTTATATATTTTATATGGAATTTTGAGAATAAGTGTTATTTTTATGCAATGCTTCTAACAACTTGTTACACATGGAACAGTATTTTTCTTTTCATATGTGATCTGTTATGTCTGATTTTACTAAATCATACAGAGAAAGAAAAGAAAGTACTATTTATAAAGGACACTATTGGAACATAAAGAAAATGAAGGAATTGGCACATATTAAAAATACCATAAGTAAACCAAGCACTGAAATTAACACCATGTGAAAGCTAATTATATTTTCAGAGAACATGATTTAGTCTGTGACATCCCACAATGCAATGCAGCTAATGTACCAAGAACAGACTGTACAATATTATGTCTGGAGAGAGACTAACCAAATGTGAGATAAAAAATAATTTTATTAAATAATAAAGTTAATATTAGAAATAAAAGAATAAAATTGAAATGTGTCCTTGTTTTTACATAATTTTTCATCTGATCCATTCTTTAGTCTTCAGGTGAATGTGCCCAGTTTAGTATCATGTTGATTTTCATAGTTGTGGTGGTGGAGGTCAACTAGGCCTGTTTATCAATCAATTAAATAGCAGATTGTGTAGACATAAGATTAGGGTCATAACATGTTAGTAACAAGTGACATAACTAATGTTGATACATGGTAGGTTCTTTTTTTCTTTGAGTATCAGTTGATTAATAATAATACGAGGGTCATTCAATAAATAAGGTGAATTTTTCGGTATAAGGACTTCTAATACAGATAGAAGCTTACTCTTTTTTATTTTTTTTTTGTTTTACTTCTTTTTCACATGGATTTAATTTCTTTTGCAGATTAAAAAAAAAACTTTGAGAGTTTTGGCGATTAACAAAGATGGCCAACCAAGAAGCATTCTCCAGGATTTAACAGCAGTCAATTATCAAGTTTTTGGTTGCTGAAGGGTGCAAACCAGTTGAAATTCATAGGAGAATGTCAACTGTGTATGGGGCCACATGTTTCAGCAAAAAAAATGTCTACAAGTGGGCTAAATTGTTTAAAGAAGGACAGAGCAGTGTCGAGGATGAAGACAGGCCTGGGAGGCCTACAGAAGTGAGGTCTCCTGAGGTGATCGAATCAGTCAATGACCTCATTCAGTCTGACAGAAGGGTGACAGTGGATGACATTGCAAGGACTTTGAGCTTATCTGTTAGGACAAACGCAGGTGTCATCAGTCAGAAGGAGTCATCTTGCATCATGACAACGCAAGGCCTCATACAGCAGCCCAAACGGTGCAGACCATCAACGAGCTGGGCTGGGAACTGCTCCCTCGTCCCCCTTACAGCCCAGACCTTGCCCCTTCAGACTTTCACCTGTTTGGTCCCTTGAAAGTGTTCACGAGAGGCACAAAGTTTAAAAGTGACAATGAAGTCAAAAGTGTTGTGAGCGACTGGCTGAGACATCAGTCCAAATATTTTTACGCTGAGGGAATATGGAAGCTTGTTTACAGATGGGAAAAGTGTGTGACAGTGCTGAGAGACTACGTTGAAAAAAAGAAGAAAAAGTAAGCTTCTATCTGTAATAGAAGTCCTTATACCGAAAAAATTCACCTTATTTATTGAATGACTCTTGTAATACATAGAATTGTCCTGTTAGTAACTTATTTGCATTAATTCCTGACTATTGACAATACTTTTCATGCTGACTTTCAATGCTTTTTTATAATAAAGTTCTAAATACTGCATTTATATAATATAATCATTTATATAATATAATCACCCACTTCTGTCAGTAGTGCTTGCATTATTTGCTAACCTGTGATAAAAATTTTTCTTCCTAATTGTTAATTCATAACACACAGATTGAATATGAAAATTTGCTAGAAAGAATTTTACCTGAAAAATTATCGAATTTGGTGCTTAATCAAAGTTATTTAGTCCTGAGTATGATGATAAACTACATCTGGCAGTAAGACCTCTGATCGGGAGATTTGGCGGGTTTGAGGAGTGTGGAACCACCGTTTAATTGCTGCTGTTCCCAGGTCCACTCTGACATGGGGAAGTAACACCTGTTTGGTTCCCAGTTATGGGCAAATAGTGAACCCCCCAAACAAAACACTATGAAAGTATAAAAATACATTTTTAAAGTAAAAATACCAGCAACACATTTTTATATAACAAATTACCAACAATACATTTTAAGCCATAAAATTGTGTTAAAAATATTTAGATTTTGATATTAAATAACCATTAGAGGTTAATATGCTGCTAAACAAAATCAACTAACATGAAAGAACTCTTTCATGACATTAATCCATATAACCTACAATTTCTTAAAGAAATCAAACTGTATTCAAAAATATAACTTTGACAAAACTGCAACATAAAACACAATTATTATCACCTCTAGTAATTATGTCCACTTAAACATGTATATGCACAAAAGCTGAATATCATCTACCATGTATTCAACTGTGAAAGCAAAATAACATATACCATATTTTTATTAATTCAAAGCTCCCAAAGAAAACTAAATTTTGGCATTAAATGACCCATAAGGAGTTGATATGCTATTAAACAAACAAATCAATCAATGTTATTCTACTGTGCACAGATTTAGTACATCAAAGGTCACCTGAATGAAGAAAATCATAAGGATCGAGACATTGGCTGGGCCACAAACAAAAAAACCATGACCTGTTAGAACAAATAAAGAGATGCTGCATAATTCATCCCAGCAAGTGCACAGCATAAAGATTTCACATGTCTGGTGAGGGAGTCAAATGATGGAAATAGCCCAATTCATACATCCTTCACCAAAAAGTAATGAGAATCATAATTACTGGCTAAGTTACATTAAGCATACAATGACAGGAATAACCAATTATATCATGATTGATCCCATGATGATGAAAAACACCTTGACACAGTCCACACCTCTACCGTTCCCAAATAGAGATTATATATGTTTACTTATTTACTCAGTTTAGATGATGAAAACATTGTGTTTCACCTTTCATCCAAGCAAGAGAACCTGCCTCATTTGAAAATCAGTATTTAATTCCAGGCTTTTAAGCTTGGAATTAAATACTGATTTGAATTCTTTTGGTAGAGAATTAGCCAATCATATTTTACTGAAGTGTTCTTTCAATACAAGGTCTGATCAAAGAATATTGAGACTGTTGTTATGGTAATGGGGCCAAAGTATGCAGAGTGAAGCCACTCTTGGCACAAAAAGAAAATGGAAACTTTACTATGAGATATCTTTATAACTTCTGTAAATTGTTATTTTAGGCTCAAGAAATATTTTAACTGAAAAGTAACCTTCTGGATGAATGCCAACATTTATTTTTAAATTTTTTAAGAAAATATTTATGAAAACTCAGCTATGGGATTTTCATTTTCCTGTGTTCACTGGCATGGAAAAATTGGAAAGCAAAACAAATACATGTGTGAAAAATTCTTTTCGCCTATTACAAACCTCATTAATAAGAGAATTTACTTCCACAAAAGTCAATGTCTTGTTTTAAACAACTTGTATTAAACTATAGGTTCAAATTTTATAATAAAACTAGCATAGTACCCATAAAATAGATGATGGCATTATTTACATATTGTTCAGCACTCCTGGTTTTGGATGAAAATACTGGCCCTCTGTGGTTCAGTTTTAATAATTAATATTGCCTATGATCAGAATGTAACATCTGTGCACTCAAAAAAGTGCTATATATATATATATATATATATATATATATATATATATATACACACACTCAAAGGAAAAGCTCAATACATCATTAAAGAGTTTGGTAATATTTCAGACAGACTACTGCCATATCGTACTAGAGTTATAAAATGGTTTAAGTCATCCAGACAATTTATTAAAAATTACAAGAGAAAATGATGATAGTGTTTATGACTAGAAGTTTCCAGTTTAACCAAAACCTGTTCCCGTTATCCATTCCCTATTGTCGTTTGGCTTTGAAAGAGCTGGTTGAAGGTGAAAGAAAATCAGAGTAGAAGAAAGTGCCAATGGTGTGAATTTGTTTAAGGTGAACCTCACCTTGCCAGACCCATACACTTGATTTCATGACCTTCCTCTGCAGTATATATGAAATGAAACATGCAGAATCTAGTTATGAAACTGCAATGTACTGCCACTGAATCAGTTATAACTTTGAGTGGCACCTTCTGTAGCATGTCTATCATGCATAGACTTCTTCATCCACTGGTTCAACTGTTGAGATATGTTGTAACTGTCATCCGCTTGTTTCACTGCTGGGATCATTGGGGTTGGTTATGATTAGTCTGGGTCATCATCTTTGACCTTGCCTCCAAGGATGGCTCTATGAGGAGTTTAGAACTCCTGATGGCATCACTCTCAGACTCATTGGACAACGCAAGCCCCTCCACCAGAACAAAGAGTGACCATCAGAGGTATGCACATTATATATATATATATATATATATATATATATATATATATATATATATATATATATATATATATCAATGCTGGCCATCCCAAAGAACAATGATGATAGTACTTTGAGTGGACATTTAGATGAGAAAGGAGTTGTACAGGTCCAGAACCACAGGTCAAGTTTGGTGTGATGATTGGTAAAAGTGCAAATGGTATATTAGCCCTATTATGCTATGAAGAAATTGAGTTTTTGAGTGATACATGCAGTTAAAATCACAGATGCAAATGTCGACAGCATGGGAACCATGATGTACTTGGAAGAAAGATTATGTGTGCTCCTGACAGCAGCAGAATTGAAAATGAACAAGAATGCAGTGTGGCAGATTCTAACAAGAGTACCACATCCATAAAAAAATAAATAAAAATTAATTATACTGATCATAAATACGATTCACCCTTTCTAAACCAATGAGAATCAACCCTACTCTTCTCCTCTATCACACACAAACATGTGACACCCTCACTATTGGAAACATTCTGGCTCCTTTACTTTTCAGGCCATAATGGTAACAATTGTCTCATAACCAAAATTCAAGATAAGAAAACTCCAGACATTTTTGTTTTTCCAATCATCTGGACACTCCATATAAAAAAAAGCATGAAAAGAAAGACTGTGTACAATTTACTTATTCTTTATTTTATCATTCCAATTCATATTTGATTACAATGCACAATTTAGTTAGTATTACCGTCTCTTGTGTCTCCACCACCACATGTCAACCAGATGATAAATAATACTAGTTTTGTTGCTTCAATGTCTTGCTGTTTATCATTTTCTATGAGTATATTTCTATGTATAAGTGTTAGGGAGTTTATAATTATGTACCCAGAGTTAAAACTCCCCTACAAGAGAAAATGAGAATCCGAAAAATTTCCTCAAAGATGGTGCCTCAAATTTTGACTGATGAATAGAAACAATGTCATCTTTATTTCATCTGATCTATTAAATAATGTTTAACAGGGTCATTACTGGTGATGAAACAGGCGGTTTTCAATACAATCTGGATACAAAATGCCAGAGCATGTAGCGTAAAACAAAGAATTCAACTCAGTCAAAAAAAACAAAAAAAAATGCTGCAGTTGGAAATCTTGCTTGTGGGTTTCATCTATGATAAGGTGATCATTTATTTCAAATACTTAGAACAAGAATGACTAGTCAGTCAACATGTTTGTTTGGAATTGTTGAAAGGGTTAGAAGAATCTGATTGGAGAAAATAATCTGAACTCTGTCCTGCCAAGGTGATTTGCCACCATGACAATACTCTTACACATAATACACTAGGAATTTGTAAGTTCCTAGTGAAGAAATCCATTGCAAAAATGAGCCATTCACCAGATGTGATTTTTGGCTATTTCCAAAATTGAAAATGTCCTGAAAAGACAAGCATCATCTGACATCCAGCAACATGTAACTACATTAATGGAAGGTATTGCAGAAAACAAGTTCTAAGAATGTTACAAACAATGGCACCATCATATCACAAAATGCATAGCTTCATAAGAGGAGTGAGTGCTTTGAAGGTGACATCAGCCAATAGTGAACCAGCAAGGAACCTTTACTTTCATGGGGTCATTCCAGTAATTGTTGCAGTTTATATATAGGGAGTATGCTACAAAGGCACACTGGAGAAAAGAGCTCAATGCCATATTAAATGGCAGAGCCTTAATATTTCTAAATAAATTCCTGGTGAACAGTAACCAACCACAACTAAAAGTTTAATGCATTTTTACACAAAAGTTTCATATATTAGAAAGAGATTGGATTTGAGCAGCAATTTATCATTTTTTACAAGCTGACAAATGAAAATATGATACTTGAAAAATCCAATATGAACCCCCTATTGATAAATGAAGACTTGATACTTAAAAACCACCAAAGAAACAATGTATCCCTATAGACACAATCTCATTAACCCCAAAATAATTCTTTGATAATGGCTTATGAAAGCCAAAAGTGTTCAGAGGATATTGGAAAAGTTATGTTCAAACTCTGCCTGGAAGCCAAAGAAAACTGTTCAGACTGATGAAAAATAAATTTAAAATGTTTGATGGTTTTCAACCAAATATTTGTATTTTATGCATGTGGATACTTTTTAAACATTTGTAGAAAAAAAACATTGAGTGTAGTATTTGTTCTTATTGACACCAAATTAACTTTGGCATCAAAATTTGTCTATTTGAATTCAAGTCAATCCAGAACAAAATTTTAAGTAAAAAATAACAACTGAAGTATCACTTTAAAAACAGCATTATATATTTATAAAATATCAACATGTATTGTCAGAGGTTCTGAAAATAAGTATTGTTATTGATTCATAAAATATTTGGATTAGTATCCTCTTCTTTGTTGTTTTTATTACCAGGTCTTGGCTGATTTGCTCTTCAATCTACTTAATATTGTTTGAAATTCTGAAAAAAAAAAAAAATGTTGACACCCATTTCATGGCTGAAATATTCATGCACTCCCCACCTGTATCACCACCCTATTTCAGCTTTTTGTTAAAGTTAAAAATTTTGATATTTTAAATAATTTATGGTATATTAATAACATTTTAATTTACATGTTGTCTGATATATAACTTCAGGGATTAATCAGCTAATTGGCTGCTGATTTCTTCTTTTTTAATTTATCTTGCTATGACAATTACAACAAAAAGTTTGGGAAGTATAATAAAATATGTTTGATTAAAACACAGGTTTTACAGCTATGTCTCTTCTCCATTAAGGAAGGTGACCAGAAAAGTTGTCCTTTGTCATGTTTCCCATCAGGAACTGCCAATAAAATCAGTTAATTTTTAATGAGAAAGTATTATGACTAATAACCCACATACTATTTAAAAATGTATCTAAATAAAACTAGTGGAAGTTTTGTCTTTACATTTGAGGAAAAAGAACACTATGTATGTTCCTGGTGAATGCACTTGTCTAAATATATTCTCCAAGCACCCATGCTATATGTTTTACTTCTTTTTAATAAGCAATATATTTTCTAGCTTTATCTCATTCATTATTTATAAGTACTAAACTTAGGTCATATAAAGAGAAGAATGTCGTATCAGTCTTCTAGGTAGGACCTACATGCTTGCAAATCATTTTACAAACATTCTTAATTATTGTAGAGTATATATTTTACTTAAAATTTAAAAAAGAATAAAATAATTTCCAGTCCAATTTGCAGCTTAATAATAAGTGTAAAGTCAGCATTCATGCTCACTCGACTAATAGTGATCAGAATTTTTCATTTTTTTTCTTTGACTCAATGGAAACACAGTGAACAATAACTGAGCAGTACTAAATAAAAACAAGATATCTCTAGGTGTGGACAGCAGAACAAACAAATCTAACCTCATAGATTAAAAAAGGATTCAGTTTGAAATTTTCCTGAAGGTTACTCAGGCACCTGAAGAAGGCAAGATGGTGCAACAGCTGAAACATAATAACATCAATAGTCTTAATGTAAATAATGATTTTTGTATATTTGCTTGTTTTTCATAAAAACTGAAGAGAAAATCATATCAATGTCAAAAGAGGAAAAAACGAAAAGATTACTAATTGCTGCAGAAAATAATTATAGCCAGGAATTAATAGTTTTATTATAAAATATATTTTATTAAAGTTTGTTTACAAAATAAATGTATCACTATTTAACAAAAAAAAAATTATTAATATTATTCAAAATCTTTGTCAATATGAAGATTTCCACACTTGTCTGACTCATGTCTTAAAATCAGTATTTTGACATTTGGTCACTGAAATACTGATTTTGCGAAGCGGATAGAGTGAAGAAGTCTTCAACATTTCTCAGAAGAGTACAAGTGAACCTTGAATTTTGAACAGAATTAGAATTTGGTTACTTATAGAATAATTGCTTATTTATTTATTTGCAAATAATAAATCAATTTCATCTGAAACCTCAGGATTGTTGAAGGTAGCCATTACACAGGTTATAAAACTAAAATGTAAATTGTTGTAAATAAATGCAAAAGATTCATAGCTTTCTAATGAATGTGAAAAAATTAAATTGTAAAATAAATTTTTGCATTATTTTAATGTTTAAGGTTTTTAGTTTTAAAAAGAAATTTTCATTTCTAATTGGTGACAAATGTTATTAATTTAATCCTTTTATCTTATTTCTGTGGCTTTTTATTGCAGCTAAAATTTTCTAATATGATTTTCATTTACATTTCTTATTCTTGAGGGTCTATCTTACTATGATAGCACTTTATTATTAGGCTACAAAAGCTACCAGCAGGAGTCATTCAAATTTAGTTATTTAATGGATTATTACATATTACTGGTTGTACTTTGAAATCCAAATCACTTATTTAAGACAGGTTGGAATAAGCTGTAAACAAAAAAGAAAGAAATTGCCAATATCATTTAAATAAAACACAAAGAGAAGGCAAACTAAAAAAAAATGTATATAAACTTTATTATACACATTCTTAACAGTTGTTGGTAGGACAACTGTAATTTACAGAATAGCTTCACCCTTAGGTTTCATCAGTTTTGCATATGATAAAAGTTTAAAAAAAATGTCCAATCAACAATTTTTTTGTCATTGATACTGAAAAAACAAGTACAAACATTCAGACATTATTTGTTATGTACCTGAAGCCATTTGAAATTAAACACTTTAATTTTTTGTTATCATAATTTAAGTATTAATTACCATATACACACTAGATTTTGTTGTGCATAGTTAATTTTTATGCCTAGATACTTTATACCTGGTATACCACATGATCAAAGCTGAATGTCAATATCATGTGTATGTCTGTCTGCAAGCTGTTTTCATCAATTTCATAAGACTTACAAAAATATTTTTATGGCCAGTTTGGAACATCATACTATACATTCTAAATACAAATGAAACCCTTAATAAAAACCAAAGACATGCTAACCTCCAGGAGAGTAACTCATTGCCTTCTTGGTCTCACATTTTATACTGATGTGAAGTGGAATGATTATATTGAATCATTTGCTAGGTCAACTGCTAGGAAAGTTAGTTCAGTGGCATGCCAGATGATTTTTCTCATCAGACACCATCTTGCACATCTATAAATCCACCATTTATTCATGCACTGAATATTATTGCCATATTCAATCTGGTGCTCCTGCTATATATCTCCAGATTCCTGTCATAATTCAAAGAAGGATCTGTAATGTTATCAGTACTGGCATCTTGACTTCAGTCATTTTCCCACTACTGCGACATGGCTTCTCTATATCTTTTCTATAAATATTTTCATGGCAACTGTTCTAATAAGCTTTCCTCCTTGGTACCTTGACTGCATGAATTTAAGTGTACTACTAGATTGACAACTAGGTTTCATCATTTTACTGTTGAAATAGCTTGATATAACTGTAAATTCTATTCTAAATAGATTTTTTTCTCACACTTCTCGAATGTGGAACTCTCTTCTGGCTTCTTGCTTCTCTTCCACATATGATCTTTCAAAAGTTTAAATGCAACATCAGTCACCATCTTCTGTCGTCCTGAATCATGTTCTTTTATTGGCCTCTTTCCTTAATAATGTTTTTCTCAAATTCTTTTACATTCAGTAACCTTGTGCATTTTAGATATTATTGCCTTGCTTGGGGTGAAATTATTAAAAAGAAACCTCCCCTCCCTTAAAAAATAACTCAAGTAATTAATTCAAAAGCTCTTAGGAAATCACAAACTAAAATTGTTTTCACATTTTACGTTATTATTAGGCAGAGAAGGGGACTACCAAGAATTCAAAGGGCAAAAAAATAAAATACTTTTTCTGAATTTTCTTGACCAGTTATGCTTGTAGTCCATCTCCCATCAAATAGAATGTTGCCTCTATATCTCTCAATTTGTTAGTCTAAAGATAAAACTTTTCTTGATGGCTGAAACCAATAACTAAGTATTATCTTTTGTCTCCAAAATTTCTCTAATGAGAATTCAACCACCAAATGGTTCATGATCAAATATTAAAATACCTGGTTCACCGCAATGATATATATATATATATATATATATATATATATATATATATAAATAGTTTGAACATAGACATCAACACTGCATGATAACTGTCAGTCTATATACCTTCAGTGATCAGTCTATGTATTATTATTCTCTGTGTAGGCTCTTTATATACAGGTCACTGGATGATCATGGGAAGGAAAAAGCTGGTTTTCCCAATTTTTTGTATAGGGCTAGTACTTGAGATTACAAAATCACCCCAAAACAATGTAACTTCTGCCTAAAAAAAAAGAAAAAAAAGCAATAATTACCCCATAAATATACAATCTTAAATAAAATATCAGAGCTAATTTTTCAACATGGAAACAAATTCCTGCTATGTTATCAACAGCCACATAACGACTTTAAAGATTAAAAAAAACTAATAACCTATAACCTAAAATTAATAAAAAATTATTTTGAATACCACATTTTAGAACTAAATAAAATTTAAAAAATAAAATGATAAATAAATGCAATAAACAAACTCAAGATCAGGACTGTAAATAATCTAGAACATTAAGCCCTTAATAAAAAAAAAAGTGGTAAATCCAGTTTCTCTCTTCTCTCTTTCTCTATATATTCCACTGTGGGTTTAGAACCCACAGTGGA
This sequence comes from Acanthosepion esculentum, assembly GCA_964036315.1. NCBI lineage: Eukaryota > Metazoa > Mollusca > Cephalopoda > Sepiida > Sepiidae > Acanthosepion > Acanthosepion esculentum. The sequence goes on from OZ038479.1 coordinate 98,572,563, forward strand.
ATATATATAGAGAGAGAGAGCCTACAGCAAAAGAGTAACAAGAGTTTGATGATCACTTAAGGTGGAAACTGTCAATTACCCTGCAATGTTGATTTCTCTGCCCATGCTGTTTACATCTGTAACACTATCCATGACATTGAGCGCTTTTCCCAATATAGCAAATTTTAAACAAAATATATGTATCAGGATATTAGGTTCTGCTTTATACAGCTATGGTTATCTCGTGATTAGCAATCACTGTGTTAACAATCAAGTCTCACAGACAATTTCTGTTCAAGTGAGTTTGATACTCATTGGATGTCACAACCTTGTGATATGTTAAACATTTACCATACTGTAATGATTAATCAAGTTCATCTTAGACTAAGATCCACATTGGAGCATTTATAACAGAATGGTAACCATGATTCAACATTTTATTGCATCAAGAATGCCTATTGATGAGTTTAAGAAGAAAATAATTAAGATTAAACAGTGAAAAACTCAGACAAACTAATTAAGTGTTTACGGGAATAAAGAAATAAAAACAGGATAAAAATAATTAGGAGTCAGAAGATGAATTCAGAGAAAGCTCTAGAAATATTTGAATAAGAAATAAAGTAGAATTCATTAAAATTTCATAAGACTAGATCTTCCCCAACTGATCTAGCTGTCTCTGAAGCAATATGACAAAGATTTATGCATCTTCTGAAATTTCACAAATTCCAAAATACTAAGCCTTGGAAATGCTCATTTTCTTATCAAAGAATTCAATCTGACTGCATTCAAAAAATGGGGTCATGTTTTATTGACAAAGACACTATTATTTATAGAATATCTTGATGGTCAGAGTAGGGCAATCTTCCATATATAAACATGACACCTGAGAGAGAGAAAAAGAGAAAAGTCAGAGCAAAAACAGTCCAGAACCAGAGTTGCTCCTGCTTCGACACTGTCACCAGCCAAAAAAACAAAAAAAAAATACAACCATTAGTAGAAAAAAATCAATTGCGAGAATCAAATTGCCTTAGAATGCTAAGAATTACTGCCAGGGTACTTTTCTGCTGAAAAGTCCACAAACATAGCTAGAAGGGTAACAACCCCATATGTACCTTTAAATTCTATTTTTCATTAAACTTGTTAGTTATCAAAAAAAGTTTTCAGCAGATACAAAGAAATCATGGACTATTAGGGAAACACACTGAATTCTCAGCAGGTACACAATGACGCCACATTGATCAGTGGATGAAATCACTGCCAATTATGGTTACCTTCCAGCATGTTGATGTCTGCACACAATGGCCTTGAAGATCACTATCAATGCCAAGAATACTAAGTCTTTGGTAGTCTTGGAACACTGAATGGTTCATACATTGTGCCAGACTGATCAAAGCTGACTAAATAACAGTTGAGAGTGCCTTGCCATAGAGTAGTGTATAACTGTGTAAGGTCTCTGTTTGTGCATGGAAATACCCTTACAAAACTTTGTATTATTAAATTGAAATTTCATCTACTTTAGATGAGAAAAATGCAAAGAAAAGTTACATCAAGTAGAAATCAATGAATGAAAGAACCAATTGAAAAACTTAATTAGAATATAGAAGTGAATAGGGAGAAAAGACTCAACAAGAATCTAGTTTAATTTAGAATGATAACTAAAATCCACCCAATCCTTTGTTGGCCCCCTTACCCTGGGGTTGACATAATAAATCTTTTTTTTTTAAAATAAAATATAAGTCAGTAAACCTAATGAAGATGTTTATATTTTGTACTTTCAGTCAATTTTATGTGGAATTATAAGAAACATCAACTCCTTGATCACTTGCCAGCATTAGTGGGAATCTGCTTTTTAGACAACAAAAGAATCTTGGGAACTTGAGATTAATTGCAAGAAAGCAGCCATACATTAATGTTAAGATAAGGTAAATTGTCTAATTACAGGACATGTATAGGGTGATAAAGGACTTGAACACCACAAGAGAGGCATCATTAGGCAGATGATGACTGAATCAACACAAACACAATTACTATATTGCAGCATTGTACCAGCATAAGATAATGCTACAAGATTCACGATGGTGTGTTAGCTCTTTATATCCTTATAATAAAAAAAGGTTGTAAAATGCTAACCAAGTGTTGGGTCTTTGTGCACATGAACTAGGATATTCTATTTCAGTCAAAGAAACAAGAGGCTGAAGAGTATTCTACTTCATGACAAAACCATGGACACACAACATGTTAGATAATCTGCCAATTTGTGAGCTGTTGGGAATGCAAAAATCACCACTATCAATCTCAGAATGTGAATTGATAGCTGTGGTCTCACACAAATTCAGAAGTATTTAATAAGCTTTTCCTGTAGACTGTTAGTATAATAGTGATTTTGATCCTTAAGTGGAAACTTAGATTTTTGCCTTGTGTCAAACTTAGATAAGCTTGATAAAAGGTAAGATATTAGTTTTTGATCCTGGGTATAAGCTTGGATTATGAATGATTTTTCTACAGAGGCAGGCCTTCTTCAATATAGAAGATGACTGCAAGACAGTTTTCTTATACTTATTTTCCTCTACCATTATCCTAGTATGATGTACTAAGCTACACACATACACACAGATTTGACATGCCTTAACTGACTCATCCACAAAGGAGCTTTGCTGATCAAGCAAGGTCTGAAAAGTTCCTTTTAAGTGAAATCCTTCTCATCATAGATTACTCAAAATTATCATATCTGCCCTGTTTCTTATACAAATGTAAACAAAATAATTTTCCAAAGAAATAATGGACTTTTTTATTTATTAATCATTCAGATATTATTACTTAAATGTTATTTTTAATGGATACTCATATTAGTGTAGATACTCCATTTATTTATTAAACGGTAGATTTATTTATTTTCATCTACCAGCCTAAATATTTGAGAAATCTTATTAAAGAAAGTGCATATTTTTCTTTAATAAAGTTACTTCATTTTTGAGGAAGAAAGATGACAATGTCAAAAACAATGAAGATATCTATTATGCTAACAACATAGATGAAACTGTCATGACTATATTTGATATGAACAGCAGTGAAGTAAACTAAAATGTTCTTTATATCTATATAATTTTAAAAATGCAGTAATTGATTTGTGATTTAAACTCAGGACGTACTTTAGTTAGTTTGGACAACAGATATAATTAACTTTTGGTTATACCATCCCAAATATGGTGACATACTGGATTGGAAAAAAGTTAAATTTTAGTTCTTGTGTACAACAGGCACACCAACCAAAAAATCTTAAATAAAGTGCATATTATACACAAATAATTATTGTAGTTTAAAAAATAACCAACCATTGTATGAATGTATCTGAAGAAAACAATTTTCACTTTTTAAAAAGACTGAAATTAACTCCTTTTCACCATTTATAAAATGATGTAAAAGCTCCTGCTAATAACACAATGGAAAGGTATTGATAGAAACAAAAGCAGAAGGAAACTGAATAAAATCAGCTAGACTACATACACCAAAAAGATCTAAAATTTCAGCATTCCAACATCTTTAGCATTTCCTATCAATGTATAGTTATAACTGATATTTGCATTTTTATATCTCCCCTCCTTACACATACATAATCCTATCAGCAAAGACATTGCTTCAGTGCAATAAAGTCCTTCTAGCAAGCAAAACACATTACACAGAATTTTTTTCACTTTTTCATTCATTTCCTTAAAGGTATTGAAATATATTTTGTTCCTAGATCAATGAAGATTTTAAAAAGGATTTTAGTCTGTAAAACATTGGCTTTTAATGCAATTAAAATACTGAATACACTGAAAAAAAGTCTGTCACCATACATTACATTGTTACATAAAATTGCTATAATAGTTAACTGCTTATCTGTGCATCTAGTCACGAACCTCATAAGGATCAGACTGCATTCAAGTATTTTGTAAACTTTCCCAAGTATGCATAGGCTGTGAAATGCAGTATTATATCTTACTGGTAAGAAAAAAAAAAATCTTCAGGACATTTTTCTCTTGTGAGATTCTGTAAATTTCAACTGGTATTTTAAAGATTGTCTACATGAGCCTAGAAGAGCAATTTGGACAGTTTTACGGCACTGTCATCTGCTGGCTTTGGATTAAGTTTTCTTTCATGGGGTGCATTTGCATATGGAGATTACTATTTATATGGGTAGAAGTTTCTAAGAACAAGCTTTTCTCAAGAGCATTAGTAGAAAATAAGTCTAGTGGCTGGTCTTCTTGATCAAAACTACTACCAGCTCCACTTCCTGACTCTGTTACATCTTGGTTGTCCATGTTTTTTCCCGAACCATGTGTTTTCATATGCATTTTTAGACTGGATGACTGTGAAAATGAAGATTCACAGATTTCACATTGGAATGGTTTCTCTCCTGTGTGTGTCCTCATATGTACCTTGAGGTTCGATTTCAAGGCAGTAGCATATTCACAAATCTCACAAGAAAATGCCTTCTCACCAGTATGTGTGACCATGTGTATTTTGAGGTTAGCTTTCTTGGCAGTTACATACTCACAAATATTGCATGGAAAAGACTTCTCACCAGTGTGTATACGCATGTGTATTTTCAGATTGGACCTCTTGGTAGCTGCATATTGACAGATTTCACACTGGAAGGAGTTCTCTGCAACATGTGTACGCATGTGTGTCTTCAGGTTCGATTTCTGTGCAGTGGAGTAGTTGCACATTTCACAGTGAAATGGTTTCTCTCCTGTGTGCTTTCGCATATGTTCTTTGAGGTAATGCTTTCTTGCTGTCGCATATGCACAAATATGACACTGGAATGGCTTCTCTCCAGTGTGAATCATCATGTGGCTCTTCAGAGCACTTTTTTGGGTAGCAGCAAAATCACAAATTTCACACTGGAATGGTTTTTCTCCAGTGTGTTTGCTCATATGCATAACCAAACATGCTTTCCATGCAGTTGAATATTTACAAATCTCACAGTGGAAGGGTTTCATGCCAGTGTGAGTATTCATGTGACTTTTTAGATCAGTTTTCTGTGCAGTTGCATAATCACAAATTTCACAGCAAAAGGGTTTCACACCTGTGTGCTTACACATGTGTCTTTTAAGAGCAGATTTTTGGCCCGTGATGTAGTCACAGATGTCACAATGAAACTGTTTCTCACTAGCAGATGCTTTCAAGTCAATTTTGAGAGCAGATTTTTGTCTGGTGGGATACTTACTGGTTTTGTTGGGAACTGGCTTTTGACCAGAATGGGTGTCCATATGATTTTCAAATTCTGTTTTCTGTGTTGTTGTAAATTCACAAATTTCACACTGGAATGGTTTCTCCCCTGTGTGTATGCTCATGTGCCTTTTCAGAGTGTACTTCCAAGAAGTTGAAAACTCACATTTCCCACAGCGAAAAGGTTTCTCCCCAGTGTGCCTGTACATATGTATGTTGAGAGTAGATTTCTGCCCAGTGGCATAATCACAAACCTCACAACGAAATCGCTTTTCACCAGTGTGTGTAGTCATATGTCTTTTGAGAGCAGATTTCTGTCCTGAGGCATAATCACAGAGGTTGCAGCAAAAAGGTTTCTCTCCAGTATGAATATTCATGTGTGTTTTAAGATCTGTTTTTTGTGTTGTTGCATAGTTACAAATATCACAGTGAAAGGGTTTCTCACCAGTGTGTGTACTCATGTGTCTTTTAAGAGTGTATTTCCAGGAAGTTGAAAATTTACAAACTTCACACTGGAATGGTTTCTCATTGGTGTGAGAGTTCATGTGTATTCTAAGGGCAGTTTTTCGTAAGGTTGCATAGTCACACAGGTTGCAGTGGAATTTTTTATCTTCATTATGTTTGCTCATATTTAAAAGATACTTTTTCAACCCCTTCACTGTGTTTTGTTCAGGGAAGAAATATTTTCCACTTTATATCAACATGTGTGATTTCATCATTAAAAATGGCAAAAAATTTATTTTCTAATTTTTTTAATATATACTTTTAATGGAAAAGCATATTTTTCCATTTATTTAGTAGCATTTTTTTTATATAGGGATGTTCAATCAGAAGCTTTATTTCTTCCTTTTTTTCAATATAAATGATCCCATTTAATGACCTTTCCTTATTGCTAAAGTATTATTCCACTTTTACTCTTCTATTAATGCAGAAAGACCTGTAAGTAACAAACAAATATCCATTAGATAAAAAATGAACACAAAAGTATTAGCATTAATGCCGTATTAACTTTTACTTTTTGTATTCAAATAATTTCAACAGCTTAAAAATTGAATGATAATGAATGCTATTATAATATTCATTATATATATATATATATATACACACACACACACGTGTGTGTGTGTGTGTGTAAAATAGATAATATTTATGAAGTGAATTCAATTCCCAAATATAAATTTTTAAAAAATGGATAATGGCAAAATAATGGCTTTTTATAGAAATTCACCCCAGGAATATGAGGTGGGTAGGAGTAAATGCAGACACCAAGAATATTGCTAGTAAATTAAAAGTTGAGAATAGAGTTGAACAATTTTGGAGGAAAAAAAGATTGTAAAACCACAAGGCTGATTTTGCTAATAAACTTACACGTAACCTATTAAATCCCTCTAAAATGGAAATAAAAAGATAGGTAGAATTGTATGATAATATATATACACCATTTTAAGAATAGATCAAAAATTTAATCACTAAAGGAGTACAGAAGATTACTTGGATTAGTTCCAACAAATAGAAAATTATACTGAATGCTATTTTATTAAGCATATTATAGTATTTTACCCATCTATAAACAAAGTAAATATTGAATGAAGCTATATGGCTATTGAAAGATAATGAGGTTTGAAATTGTCAACCATTCATTAATACCATAGTATGAAGGTGATATTTAGCAGAAAAAAAATGAAAATTTTGATGTCTCCATAGGAACCTATGATGACACATGGCTTGTGAACTTGTAAGAATAGATCTTGGCAAAGAATGGTAATCATAAAGTGAATTACACAATATGAAAAAAACATTAATCTGCTGAAAAATTTAGGACTTAGAAGTGACATTGAAATAAAGTCAATGGTAGTGGAGTTCCTGGATGTTGAATTGAATTTGAACTGAGAATACTTTGCTCCATTCAGAATGAGCAATAATTATTTGACCTGTATAAATAAATTTGGTTTATGACCATTCACTATGGCAATGAGAACCAGGACTGAGAAAATGTTTTTCAGTTTATTAAATAAGCATTTCCATACTGGATTATAGCTAAATAAAATTTTTTAACAGCATCAACTTGAATCATAGTTGCTGCGTATAGCTAGGTTAATTAAAAGATAATTAAAAAAGAATTGATGGAAAAAAAAGAAAATGAACTGCCAGGGTGTAACTGTAGGAATAAGAGCAGTTGTCTGCTTGATGGGAAGTGCCTGGAAGAAAATATTATAAGGCAATAGTAAAAAATAAATTGTAGAATGAAAAGATTTTTATTGGGTCAACTGAATTACCATTTAAGCAGCAATACAGAAACCAATGCAGTGAAGAAATATAAAAACAGTACAACTCTGTCAAACTATGTGTTGAACATTAGGGAAAAATGGGGTATATTCACCCAGATTAAGTGGGTGATAATAAAAAAGGTAACCAGATATAGGACTGGTAATAAATCTTGAAGGTTCTTCATGGAGGAGAAAATGGCAATTGATACTCATATAAATGGTTAAATGCCAGGTCAGAGTTGTTATGGATGTGCTAACATTAAAAAAAAGTGTTTGGTAGCTATTAGGTCATCCCATAAGTTCTGTCCGAATTTTAACTTTTTGTTAAAATGAACGAAATTTTAAGAGTATTTTATAATATCTAATGGAGCTGAACATTATTTTTATGTTTAGATGCATTTAAACTGATCAAATTTTATTTCAGAGAACAATAAAATTAAATTTTGTTTGATTAAAACCCTGCTAACATGGAAGTACCCAAGAATCATTTGAGGCACATAATGCTTTATGAGTTCAAGAAAGGAAACTCAGCAGCCGAAGCAGCTAGAAACATTCACTCAGTTTATGGAGAGGAATGTGTGAATGAAAGAACTTGCAGAAGATGGTTTGCAAAATTCAGAGGTGGAGATTTCACCCTTGAAGATCGAACCGGACGTCCAGTTGAGTTTGATGAAAAGCTTCTTGAAGCAAATCCTGCTTTATCAGTTGAGGAATTGGCAGTGGTTCTCAGTTCAAACCATACAACTGTTCATCGTCATCTTCAACAACTTAGAAAAGTTCCTAAACTTGGAAAATGGTTGCCTCATGAATTGTCTGAAAACAACCTCAAATCCCGAGTTGACATCTGCTCTTCTCTCCAACTTGTTTCACCTTTTTTTTGGATAGACTTGTGATTGGCAACAAAAAAATGGACCTTTTATCAAAATGTTAAGCGTCGTAGACAGTGGCTTGGTAACAGGGAAGGACCACAGCCACAGCCGAGAAGGGAACTACATGGGCAAAAGGTTCTTCTTTCAATCTGGTGGGATTGCCAAGGAATAATCCACTTTGAATTCTTACCACCTAATGCAACAATTAATGCTCAAATATACTGTCAGCAATTAAAGCGTTTGAACCAAGCTTTGAGGAAAAAAAGACCTGCTCTAGTGAATCGAAAACAGATGATGTTTCATCAGGACAATGTGCAACCACACACAGCAAGAATCACGTCACAAAAGATCAAAGAACTTGGTTGGGAGAAAATTCCTCATCCACCTTATTCTACCGACCTTGCTCCTTCAGACTACCATTTGTTTCGTAGCTTACAGAATCATTTGGAAGAAACAGCTTTTGTAACACAGGAAGAGGTTAAAACTGACATTTGTGAGTTCTTCGAATCAAAGCCAAGAGAATTTTACAGTAATGGAATTAGTAAGCTTGTTAATAGATGGAAGGAATTTATAGATAATCAGGGAAAATACATTGTTGATTGAATCTGTAATGAAATGTAACATTTGGTCACTTGTTTTCTTTATTCAAAATTCGGACAGAATTTATGGGATGACCTGATAGTTTAGTGCCAGATTTTTTTAAAGGCTTTTCAACCCTTTATGGGTTATTTAAAGCTGAAACAGATTGTAGGAGGTTGCTTATAGTACCTGGTTTTCTCACATGGTCAACCATCTAAGTACTGACCAGGCTCGATGCTACTTAACTTCAGAGACTGAATAAGAGCCAGTATTTTCAGTGATTTGACTGTATGCTGTTTGATGCCAGATTAAAGAGATGTATAATCATGAACTGTCCATATCATATTTCAGTTTGTGCATCCGGAAATTTTTATCCTCTCCACATGGACAATGATAATATTTATAACCCAAGTTTAGTTGTTATTTATTTGAAACGGCCTTGTATGTCATCTTAGTAATGGTGGTGCTTGTGACTTGATGAGCTGAAATTTAAAATTTGCTATGGTCATTAATTTTAATTGAAGTTTTAGATTGCACTGCTTTATCTATGGCCTTGAGCACTTTATAAGTTTTCACATATTAGATTGTAAAAAATTTCCTTTTTTATGTATGTATTTATGCAGGTAGGTATACATGTATGAACAGCTAAATTTGAAAAGTTATACCTAAAGCCTAAATTTATACTAATAATTGAAATATGTATTATATTTTTTGTGATCAAATACCATCATCAATTTATAAAAAGGAAATAAGGGCTCAATTCCGAGCTGGAACACTTATTGATATATATTTAAGAAACTAGAAAAATACAATTAGAAATAAAACTGTCAGTTGAATTTATTACAAATTGTTTAAATGAATTCTTGCTGCCCAGGTATATATTTATTTATAGATTAAGTGTATCTAGACAGAAAATACTTCTTAGACAACAGACAAGTTACATCTGTTATATTTTTTTAAACTAGTTTGTCTTATTGGTTGATTAACTTCTGTGTCTTGATGTTAAGGGTGTCAAGGAAGTTTTCATAGTTTGTGATATATCTTTCAAGTTCAGTTATTATCAAGACAGAAATGAGATGAATTTCAAAGTCAGCAGGTAATTTATGTATGTATGCAGACTAACTTTTTTTATCATCCTGGAACAATCCACAAAAAAACTTTAATTGTACAGAAAAAAATCTAAACCATCCCAAAATCAAGATATTTTTTTTGAAATTTTACCATTTATTGTTGTTAGTAGCATACTAACAGCACCATTAAAATGTTTATGAAATAAATGAAAACACTAAATTTTTTGTCTGAATTTCTGGGATGAGAAATTATTACATACATTTATATTTGGACTATTGTCCTCATCTTTGTTGGTGTTATCACATTTCAGCCATTGTGCTCACCAGCCTTCATTTGGTGTATATCAATCTGGGTAACCTACAGGGAATTCTGAACTGAACCTGTTATTTAATCTACAAGGGTAGACTGTTCTCATTCAACTGCTCATGTCTCGGGATATTGTCTAGTTCTTATTTATATTTAGTACTGTTCAGTTATTGCTTGTTTCCATTGAGTGCAAGTACACACTACCCAACTCAAGGATTGAACTCACAACCAATGCTTTTACCCACTAGGCCATTGTTCCTATATACACCTGAGGAAAACAGGAGGGCACAATGACCAAAACATTGTGATAAAAACAACAAAGATGAGGACAATAGTCCAAATATAAATAAAATATTGAAGTTTTAAAAATGAATCAATACAAAAACAAATTAGTTAAATTTTACCTTTATTTAAACATTTGGGTTAAATCCCCTTGAATAATTTTATACCAAAATGTTCTTAATCAATTTTCATGCTCAGAGCAACTTTTATGATACTTTAATTTAAAAATTGTGCTCTATGCATTTATTTTCTCTGTAACAAAGAATATTAGCACAAGTCTTTATCAAGAAATTTTCATTTACAATTATCTGCTTCATGTCGTGATTAAATTTTCCATGTCTATCATTTATAAAATACTGCCTTAAACTTTCAATTTAGCTTATAATAAGCAGAAAACATAACATATAAATGTTGTTTGTTAATGTTTCATTGATATTTTTAACCAAATTTGACAGAAAAATATTAATTTCTTGCTTTGCTCATTGAAGCAAAAGCAGTTCTTACAATTAGATCCTAGTAAGATTTTTTGAGATAATACAAAAACCTAAATTTAAGTCTTTCACCCATTATTTTTCATCAGTTCAAAATTAGCTGGTTTAAGAAATATGATAGAATTTTAATTGAAAATTTTGTATTGTTTCAGCATCATCCAAAAAGGTAATCAATCATTCAAAACTAATGTTTTAACATCCATAGAATGACAAATTTTAAGCCTTGATGCATATGCATTGATTTCTGGTAAAACTTATTTATCTCCAGGTGTATCCTCAATACTATAATTTGCCACTATTTGTTGCACTTGTACCATACACCTTTGTTGGGTGGCTAAATTATTAATAAAAACTGGAGCACCCAGCCTTCTCCTAATGGAATGAAACGGAAATGAATTAATGCCTTTCCAAAGGGTATTTTTCCAAAGTGAATGCATTGATCATGGCCCAAATTCAAACTTAGCATGCCACTCCCACTTTCCAAGCCAATAACCACTACAGTGTGTGCATACTCACACACATACATACATACATACATGTGTGTATGAAAATTAAATTTCTTGAACCTCATTCAATTTTTAATGGTGAAGGCTAATTGAATTTGAAAATCTGTCATTCACAAACCTCTTATTCAGTTATTTATATAAAACATTTTAAATTCCGATTGTTGGTCAATTTTGATACCATCTTAGCTAAAAGATGAATGCTACTTGGTTTGATTCTTTAATCACTACAAATTCTATTATTACAGCTTTGTTTCAGTCAATTTATATAAGAAAGTTTTTTTTAAAAGTTCTGGAGAATAATATACAGAGGAAGAACATGATAGAGAAAAACAGAAAAAAAGAAGTTGTAACATGATGCAATGATGTCATTATATCAGGCTTTTGTTACATACATGTTACAGAGAAAATTCCTGTTATTGCTTATTAAATGTGCTGTGTTCATCTGTCTCTATTGAAGTATTTAATTTTATGAGATTTTCCATTTCACTGAAGTCAACATTAAAAACATGGAAGCATTATCACCTCTTTCTTTCTTTTTCTCACTGAAACAGTGTCTTTGCTATGTCTTTTCTGTCTTTCCTCATGTTCAAAATGAAATAGTCCATTATTTATGTGGTATTGGCATGATGAATATATATGCTAACACACAAAATTATAATGATTATATCAACAAGTTAGTAATAATTGTAACTACCATGAAGCAGTTTTATTTCCATCTGTATTGAGGGAAAGATGGGACAATTGCAGATTTAAAAATTACATCTTTACATTTTGTTACTTGTCTGTCAGCATTTCCTTTCTGTTGGTTGACTTATATACATAAGCGGCCCAATATCTGTAATGCCTTAAGGGGCTTTAATAGTGGGGCAGTTCCTGATAAGATGGCAGCAATAAAACACGTATATTAATACACACGAGTCTTGGAGTTATTTCTGCTTAACATGGTGTCAGAGGGACGAACTGGACGATAAACTGAGTGAGTACTACTTTGTTTAAAATAACAAAAAATGATGTCAATCAACCCACCCCAAAGTTTTGACTGGACAGTAAGAAATTTGCACAAAGCCTTTAACGAGTGGCTTGAAGAAGTGAACCATTTTTTTTTTTAATTTCAGAAATTTGAAGGGGAGGGTAGAGATAGTACCGCTAAAGCTGCAAATGTTGAAAAGAAGAAAAGGAGTTTATTTATTTACATTTTAGGAAAAAAAGGGCCAACAAATATACAAAACCCTAACAATCAAGAATGTGAAAGGAGAAACGATTGAAAATGACGACGAAAAAAAACTCAAAATGGTTATCGAAGCATTTAGGGACTACTGCAAACCCATGAAAACGTTGACTGTAGACAGAGTGGAATTCCTACGGAAAGAACAAAGTGAAAATGAAAGCTTTGAAGACTATTTGTTAAATTTGAAATCGAGTTCTGAAGATTGTGAATGGAATAACGTCACTGAGAACGATATGATAAAATTACAAATAATAAAAGGAATATACGATAAAAAAATGCGAGAAATTCTCCTGAGGGAACCAGATTTAATCCTGACACAGTGTATTGACCGATGCAGAGCTGCAGAACAAAGTAAAATCCAGTCGCAAAAAATTGAAAAATACGACAAATTAAATGTTGAGCACGACACATACGAGAAAGATATCAATGCGACTGGAAGAGAAAAAACCCCAATATGATTGCATTTATTGTCAGAGAAGACATGTAAAAGGAATAAGAAACTGTCCAGCTTATGGTCAGAAATGTTTTAGATGCAAAAGAAAAAGCCATTTTGCCACATCAAGAATTCGCAAGGGTAACTACAGTGAGCAAAGAGTTAATGAATGTTTTCACGTTGAAGGGGAGACAATCCATAAGGTTCATGCAAATCTAAAATTAAATGGTAAGCCCATTAAATTCATGATACATTTACAGCTGCTCCGGAATCTAATTCCTGCAACATTCATTAAGGACAACAAAATGGAGCACTTACTAAAAAAAGGTAAGAAACTTGATATTTCAGTATACGGAGGGAAAAGGGTTAGAACCGAAGGAACAATGAGGGTAGAACTTATCAACCCTGTCAACAGAAGAAAAGTGACAGCCTCAGTCATGGTTGTGAATGAGAAGGTACAACCAATTTTAAGCTGTAGTCTTTGCCAAAAGCTAAATTTAATACGGTTAAACCTAGATCAGTTTGACTCATCAGTTTCAGCTGTAGAATGCAATGTCCTCAAAGAACAAGCCCTGAAAGACATCAGAAAATTAGATATTGATGATTCTATCAAAGGGATTTTACTAGAATACCCAGACGTTTTTGAAGAGAGAGTTGGTGAATTTGAAGGTGAATTAACACTCCAAATAGAGCCAGGCACAGTTCCTATACAACAACCCATAAGAGGTGTCCCATTTGCACTGGAAAAACAATTTAAACAGGAACTAGAAAAAATGATGAGGGACAATATAATTGAGAAACTGGAAGGACTAGCTCATGGATCAACAGCTATGTGATTGAGAGAAAACACAGCAGAAAACTTTGGATATGTTTAGACCCCAAACCATTAAACAAGGCACTGATTAACAACTACCACTGCCAGGTACCAAGTTGGAATCCATCACACACAGGTTTGCAAATAAAAACGCAATAAAATTTAGCAAATTGGACGTAAGAAGTGGATACTGGCATTGCAAGCTGAACGACAAGGCAAGAGAACTGACCGCCTTCGGCACGCCTCAGGGAAATTATCAATACAAAAGATTACCCATGGGTATCACACCAGCCAGCAAGGCATTCCAAACAAAAATGATCGAACAATTCCAAGGGATAAACGGGGTTAGCATCATCCAAGATGACTGTCTGGTTGAGGGATTTGGAAACAACTCAGACCAAGCCATCAATAACCACAACCAGAATTTGCGAGCATATTTGCAGAGATGCAGAGAAAGAAACATTAAAATTAACCTTGACAAATGCAAATTCCTCACAAAGCAAGTTACCTACATGGGTCATACACTGACTAACACAGGTTTGAAGCCCGATGAAGAAAAAATATGGGCAATCACAGAATTCCAAGCACCTCGCGATCTGCATCATCTAAGGTGCTTCATAGTAATGGTTAAATACCTCTCAAAATTTGATCACTCACTGACGACAAAATGTGAACCTTTAAACAGGCTAACACGGAAGGACCAGATTTTCCAATGGGCAGAGGTGCAACAAAGAGCATTCGAAGACATAAAGAAAGCTATAGCAAACACACCTATCTTGGCTTACTATGACTTAGAAAAGCCAGTCACGATACAGACTGACATGTCTGATGTAGGTGTGGGAGCTCTCCTCCTACAGAATGGGAAACCAGTGTCATACGCGTCAAGGGTGTGGAACGACTATGAGAAAAACTATGCACCAATTGAAAAAGAGATGAGAGCCATTGTGTTTGGACTACACAAGTTTAGCGACTATTGTTATGGAAGACATGCAACAATAGAGTCAGATCACAAACCATTAGAAGCAATCAGTAACAAGCCTCTAAGCGAAGTACCAAAAAGACTGTTAAGAATGATGCTTTCAATACAAAATTTTGATTACAAAATAACATACAAAAAGGGCAATGACATAATTATTGCTGATGCTCTTTCACAAGCCCCAGTAGAGGATGACAAGTTCCAGTTTAATTTCAGTGAAGTGAATCTATTAGAATTTCTTGCTGTAAGTGAACAGACCAGAGACAGACTAGTCAGTGCCACCAAAAATAGGGATCTACAGAAGCTCATAAAACTAATTAAACAAGGCTCCCCAATGCGATATAAAACCCTTGAAGCACCTGTATAAATTCAGAGACTACCTGTCAACAAAGGATGATCTAATATTTTACAAAGACAGAGTCTTTGTACCTGCCCCAATGAGAAATGACATGAAGAAGAAGGCACATACAAGCCATTTAGCAGTTGAAAGTAACATGAGACGTGCCCTAGACACAATCTTCTGGCCTGGAATGAGGCACGAACTACAGGAATGTTACATCAACTGTGAACAGTGTAGCAGATATTCTGCAAGAAATAGCAAAGAGACACTAATCACAAGACCAGTGCCGGAATACCCATTCCAACGTATTGGCCTCAATACCATGATACTGGATGGAAGGAAATACCTAGTCTGTGTGGATTATTTCTCCAATTATACCTTGGTTGATCGACTCCAAGGAACATCATCAGGTTGCACAATCAAGCTGATAAAGAAACACTTCATGAGATATGGCATTCCAGAAGAAGTTGTAAGTGATGGAGGCCCTGAATTTGATAACAAAATGATGAGAGAACTGGCCCATAAATACGGATTTAGATGGAATCCCTGCTCACCAGAGATGCCAAACTCCAATGGAATGGCAGAATCAGCTGTAAAACAAATAAAATGCATCATAAAAAAATGTAATAATAAAACAGCGATCCTTGTCTGGCCATACTAGAATTCACCAACACACCATCAAAATCCACAGGAATGTCCCCAATGCAGAGATTCTTTGGAAGACAATTGAGAAGTGTACTGCCTACGATGAAGAAATTTCTATCCCCATTTAATACGGAAGAAACAAAAACTAAAATACGAAAGGCAAAACAACATCAAAAGAAATACTATGACAAAAATGCTCATGACCTGATAGAATTAAGAAAGGGTGACCAGGTGACTGTGCAGCCATATGGCAAGAACCAATATTGGAAAAAGGCAGTTGTCACAGAAAAGTTTAAATACCGACGATACATAATCAAACTGGAAAATGGGAAAAGACTAGTGAGAAATAGGAGACACCTAAGACTCACAACTAGACCAAAACATAGCAACATGATGGAAACAAACCGCAAACAAGATATCATCAACAGTGGCAGTAAGGGAAACACCAAACAGCAGCAACCAGACAAAACTGAAAGACAACCAAGTCTGAAGAGAGTCACTGCAAGCAGGACACCCAACCGATATGGTGAATGGCAACTCACATAAAATAAACACTTCAAACTTTTGTATGTATAGGGGATGTTGGTTGACTTATATACATAAGCAGCCCAATATCTGTAATGCCTTAAGGGGCTTTAATTGTGGGGCAGTTCCTGATAAGTTGGCAGCAATAAAATACGTATATTAATACACATGAGTCTTGGAGTTATTTCTGTCAATAGAGCTGTCATTACAGATTATAGAAGATTTTACTACAATAAGTTTTATTTGTTCACTATACTTGGCCAAACCCTTTTGTGCACAGCCCTCAAATTTAATTTGGTTTGTATAATTATTGAACTTTGGGGAAGTTTTTAATGTAACTTTGTTCCTGCTGCAACCTAACTGTACTCAAATCCACTATTTGATCACTGTAAATGTTTGACAAGTTTCAATGAATTTAAAAGTGTCCATTTTTTAAAATTTTTTTTTGCTTGGAATTCAATTTAGCACTTCTACTTCATATAAACTTTCATATAAAACACCATTTTGCCAGACCTATCTCCATCAATAAAAATAGTTGCTGGCAGGAAGGCTACTGCCATGTGATCAACATTTACCTCTGACATTATGTGCTAACAAAATAGAAGGGATTAATTTTAGAGCAACTTGAGTATGTATATAAAAACACACTCACTAGTGATGTGTGTGTGTGTATATATATATATATATATGCATTTACATCAGTAAGTTTATACCCACACAATGAAAAAAATAATTTATTTTACTTCAAAGCTATTTTCACCATGATCTATGTCAACATACTTATTTCAAACAGTCAATATTAATCATATAGATCAAACACAAACTGTGAAAACAGTAGTTTGAAAACTTATACGGCATTTTAAAAAGGAAGGTTTTCATTGTTGGATGGCAAGTTTCCAAACATTAATGTCTTTGTTATCACCATAATGTTGTTGTTTTCAATTTTTTTTCCAAACATTTGCCTGTAAACTTTGTGCATTTTCTGCAATTATAATTTTTATTAACTTCTTAGAGTTTCTTTAAACTAATAATGTGAAACTTTGAAAAGCTGCTAAAAATATGTAATTTACTGTCATGCATATATACGCAAAATATTCTGCACATTAATCGTGTAAATATTTCTGCAAGTCCCTTCAATAGGTGTAAAAAATTTAAAGTGGCCAATAATGTGAGACAAAGTCTAGAGGTTTTGGCAAGGAGGTAGGAAGCTTAAATGTTATAACTATCCAGTAAAAAAATCTTTTGATGATGACACACTAAGCATTTCAAATACTGGTCCCAGGAAGAAGAATTTTTACAGTACATGTATAAACAATGTTATTACATGTTGGCAAGAGTTTAATCATATGGAAATTTGATTAGAGAAATTTTCCATCACCTTTTTTTTATCAGGTTTAACATCTTTTTTTATGGCATTACTTTCTGGATAACTTAGTACATTTTAAAATTTTCCTTAACAAAAGAAATGTTGTCACAAGAGTATTGAGTATTCAGAATGAAGTTCTATTTAGAGAACCATTTCCCTTCTCCAACATTTTTGGATGAGTTAATGGCTAACTAAATGATAGTAATGCCCCCCAAATATATTTCTTTAAATTTGTCCTCTTTTTATAATTCACTGACCTTAGGTCATGAAAAATAATAGGCAGGTTTTATTTTAGTGTTCGAAATATTTTTCATATACCAAATATTGAATTAGCTCCTTTAACTTGTTTTACCTAGTTTCATATTCTGAGTGCACATTTTTTTTTCCATAAAATAAAAAAAAAATGAAAAATGGTTTTAAGACAATATTGTCCTTAAATCTTAAAAGCAATTAAAAACCTTTTCTCTTTTAATGTCAGTTTTATTTCATTTTAAGATTTTGAGCAGATTTTCGGGAAATGAGTAGCAGTTTGTAATAAAAAAAAAATGAATGATTTTCTTCAAGGAGTCCTGTTTGTTTGTTTTTTTTAACTAATAACAAAAATTGGGAGTTGAAAATTTAATTTCATGAAATTATGAGGGTAACATAATAAAAAAATATTTTTCACCAAGATTTTCTAGAACAAAAAATTTCAAAAATGATTCAATTTTGAATAAATCCTGAAAATTTCATTAAAATCCGACAATTATTTGATTTTTGCAAGAATTTCCAAATCAATGTGTTTTTTAGCTGAAAAAGGCGCTAAAACACTAACTGATCGTAAATTACGTCGACTTCTAACGCCAAAAAAAAAAAAAAAAGGGAAAAAGTTTTAATTTTTTTAACCAACATTTCGAACGTGCTAGAAAGAATTAAAAAAATTAATAAAATAAAAAAAAATACTTTGGTCTTTTCTCTTTGAACAAACATTTTTAAAACTTGGTTTTCAAGTTTGGGTCCTTTCTTCATCATGCTATGCTGCTTTTTCAGCGAAAAAAATGGAGAAGCGAGGAAAATTTTAGTATACTTATTATTGTCACTTAATCCTTGGCGACTGTTATCAGAAATTTCTTAATCACAAACTTGGGGCGTTTGTGGCAAGGCATAATTAACAAATTATTTATCCTGGGCCATTCACTAGTGTGAGTTCAGTCTTTAAGAGTTCTCTGCTCTTGGGGCCTGTGCAAAGTTAATATTTGATAGTAAATATAAGAAATATTAAAATAATAATAAAGTAAACCTTCCTTAAGTTAATAAGAAAATGCTTAAAAAGTATGGTCAAATAATAATAAAACTGTTTTAGTTTTTTTTACTCTACCTCGTGGTGGATATATTCAAGCTTTCATATTTAAGAAAAGAAAAAAGTTGGTATTTACACTATTATTTTAAAAATGGTCGAGTACTTGTAAAAATAAAATACTTAAAAAAAAAAATGACCGAGATTAAGAAAGATTCTGTGTCCCAATAAACAACTTTTACTTTAATTTTTCAATTTAATTTTGCTTTTCGTAAGACTCTTTCTTTGTAAACAACATAAAAAGAATTTAATGTGCAAAACACTCCTTTTACGCCGGTTAATAAAAAATAAAATTGAAATGTTTCTTAAAAAAAGTTATGTTTACGATTTGATTCAATTTAAATCAAATATAAAAAAAAAACACAACTTCATTAAAATTACTTTCGTTCAGAAACCTTTAAAAAATTAATGTAATTGTAATCCCTTCGTTATAAAGAAATGATCATAGTAAGAATTTTAACAAAACAGAAATATTTTCTTTTTGTCGTAATTATCATTAAAAAAAAAAAAGGAAACTGAGTAAAATGACAAAGATTTTTACTTACAAAACCTTTTTTAATATACTATCTGTTGTTTTTTTTTTTCTCTGGTATGGCAACGGTGAAAATGTTAGAAGTAGCAGCTTGTTTCATAAAATAGATGTCGCAAAAGAAAAATAAATCCTTGTTACCATAAAATAAAGAAAAAAAGTTAAAAACTTAATACAATACGCGACCGTTGTGCAAAAAAAAAAAACCAAACACGGGAGGTAATTCTGTATGACAACTGAGAATGGTTCCTTGTGAATATATGGTAATTTTACATGTAGAATCTCCATACACCGATTTGACAATAAAAAGATGTATCATTCTTTAAAGTATTTTGTGATCGGACTTAAAAATTCTACTGTACAGTTCAGTGGGTGTTTTTCTATTTTTTAATTTTACTAAAACTGAATGTTTGCAAAAATTCTTTAAAAATGTCTTCATGTTAGTTTCAAAAATGCATAATTTCAATATGAGAGAGCATGGAATTATATTGCCAAATATTTTTCAAGAATTGTGCTTGTTTGAGCCGCTAAACTAAAGGCAATCAAAGAACCAGAAATAAAGGGTTTGATGGTGTCCCAAAATTGTAACATGTTAACATGAGAATTTTCTGTATATTCCAAGCAATAAAAGCAAATAATATGTTTTGAAGTTAAGACAATAAAGAAGTTGTGGAATAAAACTTTCAATAATTTTCAAAATAATTATTTCTCTTAGTGTCATTATTTTTTCTAAAAGCATTTTTGTTTTGTTGAAGAATATTTTTATAGAAGTTGAAATCCTCTTCTGATAGATTTTTCAGATTCATTTTCTCTGCTTTCTGATCAATAAGAAATTTAACTTTTGTGCTTGCAAAAAAATGCTGTCAAAAGGACGGTTTTTCCATTGATATTACTATTATTTTAACTACTTTCACTCCTTGGCAATGTTTATTGTTCTAAAACGTGATGAATTTTAATAAAACCTAAACTTATGAAAGTGAATTTATATATTTTCTTTTTTTTTCAGAATTTACAACAAAAATATTAAATACTATTTATCTATTAGATTGTTTATTGAAATGGTTGACAAAACAGATTAATTGCTAATTGATTTGAACTTTGTAAAATGGTTAATAATAAAGATTTCTTTATAATTGGTTCACATATTTTTATTTATAGATTTATGAATAAAAAATTCTCATATTTATTTCTTTAAAAATTAGTAAATGATAATATTGCATTTTATTAGTCTTAATACATTTGGATTAGTTTTTTAGAATGTTGTAAACATAAAATTATTCTTGCAAATAAACAATCTAATTAATATTATATAAAATAATAGCAGTGTCAAGTCAACAACAGTTCTTTTGACATATCATTTTTTTGCAAGCATAAAGGTTAAATATAGTAGAAAATAATAACAGATTCCTTGTACTGTCATTGTTAATTAGTTAATTATTGGATATCACTAGCAAATCCCTTGAAAAACATTTCAGTAATTCTACATTATTTGTTTGAATTTTTGTGATGAGGAGTTATTATTTACACTATTTACATTCATGCTATTGTCTTCATCCTTGTTGTTGTTATCAAAATGTTTCAGCCATTGTGTCATCAGGCATATGCTGATCCAGCTAATTTACAGGAAATTCCAAACTGAGCCTTTTATTTAATCTATGGGGGGCAGACTGTTCTCATTCCACTGCCTATGTCTAGGGATATCTCATCTAATTCTTACTTTTAGTACTGTCCAGTTATTTCTCATCCTCTTTCCACCGAGTCCAAGTACTCAATGTCTGGTCCAGGGATTGAACTCACAATTACTACGTTACTAAATTCACAAACCAACACTTTAATCTACTAGGTTATTGTTCCATGGAATTCCCTGTAAGTTACCTGGACTAACATACACTGAATGCTGGAGAGCACAATGACTGAAATGTTGTGACAACAATAAAGATGAGGACAATACTGAGGTATTATAATTATTTACATGGTTCAGACTGTTGTCCTCATCTTTATTGACATATTCACAACGTTTTGGCAATTGTACACTCTGGCCTTCTTCAGGTGATTCAACCAATGCTTTTATCAACTGGGCCACAAAGAAACATGGCCCAGTGGATAAAAGTATTGGTTGAGTCCAGTGACTTGACCCAAAGAGTTGTGAGTTCGATACCTGGCTATTGCAGTGGTGAACAAAAACTTAGAGAAATGACTTAAAGGGGAATAACTGAGACATCCGGAAGAGGCATGGCACATGGAATTAGAATAATCTACACCAGTGGATGAAATAAAGGGTTTAGTTCAAAATTCCAATCACTCGAAGAAGGCAAAAGTGTACAACGGCTGAAATGTCATGAATATGGCAATGAAGATGAGAACAACAGATTGAACAATGTAAATAATAGTATCACCATTTAGAAAATAAAGAACATGTAAGAATATGTTATAGTTTATTTTAATTAAAATTATCAGTTTCAGATGTTGTGATAATTACATTTTTTAAATAATCTGTTTGAAAATCTGAGTGGTCTCAAATGTTTTCATTGTGATGCATTATATTTACATAGTTACCTTCTCTAGTGAGGAGGGTGGCTAGACACTCAGCAGGATTAAAAATAAGACCTGTCAAAAAGTGAATGAACATTCTTGTAGAGTTAATATCCATCTAGCACAATAAGACAGACTGCGTTCCATAGCTATATATTCAGCCAGTGTGAGGATGACACAGGATCACTAGGCAGAGGGCTACCTAGACCCAGGATGGAAAGGGTCCTCCTAATGGAATCAACGGTTGTGACCAAAGCCTTCAATTTAAAGGACATTAGCTGTGGTTTAACTTGGAGAGGGATGGGCTTCAGCAGGTTTATTTGTCCAAGTCATGATATGCATGAAAGAATACCTGTCCAACTTTCAACCTAGATATATGGAAAAAAAACTGATCAGGTGCACAGTGATCCTATGTCAGCACTCAGTTAAAGGACTGATGAGGAGGATGATGATGATGATGACATTTATACAAAAATCTTTTCTTCCTTTAGGAGTGATATGTTATATTTACATATTCAGAAAAAATGCATTATATTTATGTAAAAATGCTGTCTTCCTGTCAGAGTAATGTGTTTCATTCATAGTTCTTTTTCTTTAGAAATAATGTTTCTGTTGCTTGGTAGAAAAATAAAATTAAAATCCTCTGCATTCTTATTCATTTACAATGCAAGTAATACCTTCTGTAATTTTCACATGAGTGATTATCAGTTCAAAAGTTGTTTGGACTACTGACTACATTCTGGTTCTTACTTTCATTATTACCACACCACAATGTCTTGCTGATTTACTCTATGGCCTTCTTAAGGTATACAATCTATATAGAAAAAGTCAGAGTGTTTCTTTTCATTTTCTGGGTAGTACAAACAAGGATATAGGAGTAAACAGGAGTAGAAATAGGGGTAAATATAACAACCCATTCACAGTAAACATATATATATATATCAAGCTTGAGGACAAATAAATATATAAAGCTTGTGGGCAGAGTTCCAAACTAACATTTTTTACCATCATCCAGAAAAAATTTTAAACTGTCACAAAATTAAAATGCCTTTTTTTAAAACTTTGTTATCATTAATAATTGTTAGTAGCAGCATAATAAAACACCATTAAAACGTTTAGTAAATAAAGAAAAAGTTAAAATGTTAAAGTTTTAAAAGTGAAGAAATGCAAAAGCAAATTAGTGCAATTTTTTTTTAATCAATTCACCCCAAGCAAGGCAATAAGGCCATTAAGACACAAGGGGCTACTGGAAGTGAAAGAAAATGAAAAGACTTTAGAAGGAACCAGAAACCCGATCTTAAACAGGAAACAAGGTATAAACCTGTTTAAAAGACCGAGGAGTAGTGTGAATTAGATGATAGACAAGCCTATTACTCCCACTGAGGAATAAAAAATAAATAGTTAATTAAATTTCAAAGTTTAGGTAGAGATGAAAGAAGTATAGAGTTGAAGTACATTTTAGAAGGAATTGGAAACTGAATCCTTAATTGCAATTTTTATAAAGTAAATCACATCTTTATTTTTATTCACACATTTTGATTGAGTCACTTTGAATAAATTTGCATGGAAATGTTCTTATTAATTCTTATGTTCAGTGTAATGCTTTAAGAATTGGGCTCAATGCATTCATTTTCAGTATAACGAGTACTAACAAATTCCAATTGCATTTTTAAAGTCTGTATAATTATATTTTCATTAACAATTAGCTGCCTCAAATTTTCTGTATTTATCATTTTTAAAATTATCTCTAGTATTTTGTAACAATATGTTTTCTCACACATCCTTACGAGATAAACAGATAGATTCTTTTTCCTTTTAAGTCAATTTAATTGGCAGAGTTTTCAGGATTCCTGTCTCCAGCCTGTCTTTGAATTGGCAAACATAAATTTTTGTTAGTGATTTTAGATAATCATAAAAGTAGAGTCCTTTGAAAAACTGACCACACATCCAGCTTTTGAGTAGTCACCTTTTCTGGAACACAAGTGGACGGATAAGAGTGGTGGGACCCCAGCCAGTGTCTATATAATAAGTAGTCAGTGAGCAGAGTGGCAGTCAGTCAGGACAAAGGGACTAGCAATCAGTCAAGAGCAAGGAACCTACGAGCAGTAAGGAGTCAGCAGTCACCTAGACAGTCAGTGAATGTAAGGTTCCTTTTTCTGTGGTTGGAAGTTAGTAAGATAGCAGTTCACCTCAACAAAGTTGAAGGGATATTGACGGTTAAGGGAGAAATCATATTGTTTGCTCTTTCCCAATCAGTGTCTAGAAAAGCATGTCATTATTCTTTGCTGAATTCGATCATGGCCAAGAAGACAAACCTGTGAACATAGCTAGTCAGGTACATATATATGCATACAACCAACCTTGGATATCATAACAATTGCACAGTGATGGACATGCAGAACCTGTCATCACAATTTTCAATTCAGACATAATTTTGCTTGTTAATGGTTAATTTTTTTTAACAAAAATTGACAGAAAAAAAAAATTCTTGCCTTATTTATTAAATGAAAATTAGTTCTTACAATTAGATCCTAATGTTTTTCACATTTAGAGATAAATAATAGAAATACCTAAATTTAAGTTCTTCAACCTTCATTTGGGTTTAATTCACCAGTTTAAAAAAAAGTTTTAATTTCTGTGTGTGTGTGTGTATAATTAAGAGCACACCATTAATGCTGAAAAGTAAGAATTTTTTGTTATTTTAAGAATTTAGTTGCTTTTAGAATAAATATAATAGTATCTTAAATGAAAATTTTTCATTATTGTGGTATTGTCTCAAAAAAACCTAACCAACCATCCTAAATTAATGTTCTAAAATGAAAATATTAGAAGACAACTCTACATGTAAGAAACAGAGAATACTCTGCGTTAAATGTGTTGCTCTACCTGTGTTGGTTTAATCAGTATAGTAACCACTATTTGTGTTCAGTTTGCTATCATATCATGATTTGTACTGTCAAGGAAAAGAATTATCCTCTTTCAATACAGTCTACAACTTAAGAAGGCTGTGCAGTAAAAACGAAAACTCCAGTAATCTAAAATTGAAGATATTCACTGCATTACATCATTCTATAATGCCATTTTCAATCCCTTTCCCACCGCCGTAATGTAATCTGCATTATTATAGGTCTTGACCTGGCATCTCGCCTTCAGTTGTTTTTCCACCACTGTAATGTAGCTTCCATGTGCCTCTTCTATAAATACTTTCAAAGTAATTGTTTTGATGAACTCTTCACTATGGTAGCTAGAGTATGAATTTAAGCACAGTACAAGATTGGTGGCAAGATCATCATTTTACAATTGAAATGGCAAGATGTAACTGTAAGTTCTATGCTAACAATTTCTTCTATGGCACTTATCACTTGGGGAATTCTCTTCTGGCTTCTTGCTTCCCAGTCAACTTTGATCTTAAAAAATTTAAATGCAATGTCAATCATTATCTTCTGTTTTCTTAATTCACGTTCTTTTATTGTCCTCTCTCCTTAATAGTAGTTTTTCTCATATTCTCTAATACTCAGTAATCTCTTGCATACTAGTGGCTTTATTGCCTTGCTTGGGGGGTGAAATGATAAAAGAAACTCATTATTTTTAACATTACAAGTAACTCTATTTCAGTTGATTTCTTGTTGATTTCACGTGCTTTAAATAAATCATTTTCTAATCCCTTGCCTCTTCCATTTTCTCTTTTTTTACCATGTCAGAATCTGTAAATGAAAAACAAATTTGATAGAGAAAGTAAATCATGAATTGAATTTTTTAATGTCCATTCAATCATACTAATTTTGCAAGCCAAACAACTATTAATAATTTCCTGTTTTTCTTTTGCAATTTATTTTGTAAACAAAAAACAGTCAAGTTGGCCATTTATGGAAAAGAAGAGAAACTGACATCAACTCTGCTGTTCATTCAATACAATTAACTTGTAATTATTATAACACTTTATTTTGTTAAAAGTAATGAAGGATATCAGTTTTAATAAATTAATATATAAGAATAAAAAAAAGCAAGTTGAATGAACTCGCCCAAGAGTTACTTAAAGGAAAGTTACTACAATTTATGGTTAGTTAAACAAAGAAAATCCTCACTTGTACTCCTGTGTAAATAAAGTGTTTATAGAATTGCATACCAATTAACCAAGATGAGCTATCCATAGCTATGGACAGCAGAATGTGAAAAATTTACCATAGATTAAATAAAGAGTTCAGTTCAAAATTCTCTGAAAGTTATTTAGCTTGACAAGCATGTGATGAAGGTTGGAGGGTAATGGTAATTTTAGCAGTTTCCCTGCAAGGAAATATTTGGCATTCATTGAGCAAGCAGCCAGCACTGCTTTTGGTTAAAATTTATAAAATCTTTCTCTTAAAACAATTTTTTAGGAGAACACTTTTTCTAATACTGATGGGAGTTTCTTTTATTTGAAGTAGTATGGAATGTTAACATCTTGATTATGTCATTATTTTCTTTTCAAGTTACATGTGCTATCCATTTTAGTTATTGCCACTTTTGGTAGTCCTCAAATGATGTAATTTCTGCTATTTGGTACAGTTCTTTGTTTGTGAATCTGTAGTACAAGTCTACAATGTTTAAAGTAGGATGATCTTTGCCAAAGCTCTCAGTTTTCACTCATTCAAAGCCTTTTTTCACCTTTGATCTTAGGAAGTAGTTGTATACAACTATTTAGATATTTCTGAATGGATTTGGCACCATGCATGACATCCCTAATAAAGGTCTTGATCTGATGAGGCTCTTTAAGAACAAGACTCGAATTTTCAGGTTGAGGTTTTGGCTTTGTAGCAATTTGCAGTGCAGAGCAAAACTATCTCTTGTGCAGCATATTTTATGTTCAATTTCCTTTCACCAAATACTTAATTTATTATAACTGATCCATACACCAAGGTATCTGAAGTGTTTAGCATTTTTTTATTCCACATCCTGAATTTTTATGATGGATTCAGGGTAGGTGCTATCATTGCTTTCATTTCAATTCCAGATCAGGGTACAAAAACCAAAATGTTGTGATAATACCAGCAAAGAAGAAGTTATTAGTCTGAATGTAAATAATGATGATTAACTGCTCATACCAGAAATTCTGATGGAGAATATCTTGCCATTTTGAATATCTTGAGAACGAGTTGTGCAGTGTTGATATAAGTTGGTTAACCAGAGGAAACCTATCTGCATATATATGCACACTCTTCTGTGGGTTACTCAGTCAACAATGTGACACTCTTGAGTGAGTTTGTATACTGTGTGACCATTGCATTTGCCATGATGTCTTGTGCAGAGGTCTTGGCAAAATATATCATCACTCTACTTTAGATCTGGCTACCTGCAGTTTCTGGTGTAAGTGTGTGTGGTATTCTTTTTGAGGGTGGGGTTAATATTAAAACTGGACACAATCCAGATATAGTTTGTGTATTATGAAAAATATTAATATGTTTTTATGACATTTTCTTTACATTTTATTCAAAAGTCTACAACAGGGATGAACAAACTTTTTCTGTGAAGAGCCACATCATTGTTGGCCCTGTGGTAAGTTGGCCACAACACACTCATCTTTCTCAGCAACAATAGAAATAACAGTGCACAGGTTATTTATACATTTATCTGCTTAGAAGATGCATTTTGTGAACAAACTACACAAATATATGAGAAATTAGATTAATTTTTAATACATTTGTTACTATTAATGAGATTTGTGCAGCTGGAAAATATTTTCAAATAATAAGAAATTCTTGATAAACCATGAGAGATATTTATAGCTAAGTGCAGAAATGATATTCTATGTACACACAGGCACCTAGATCCCTACATCAATCTAAACCCTGCTGATGATTGAGCATTGACATCAGCAAAGTGTGTGATCAAGGTGTCCCTGTGGTAGTACATAATGCGATATGGTGATGTTGTAGGAAGTGAGTTTTTGGAGTCCTGGGTTTGCTGTTAAATATATATGATTTGCATCTTTGTTGTTTTTATTCCTGCTTTGAATTTTAAAAAAATGTTTACTGTGTTCTTGCAAGCTGTATAAAATCATCAAGCAGGCCACATGTGGACCGCATGCCATAATTTTATCACCACTGGTCTACACAGTTACATAGTATCACAGTAGACTTGCCCTTATACACAAGTATCAGTAAACATTACTTACCTGTATGTTTCTTCATATGTTTGTTAAGATGTGACCTCCGTACAAATGCTGTCTTACAAACTTCACAATGGAATGGTTTTTCACCGGTATGTGTGCTAATATGTCTTTTGAGAGCAGATTTCCACATTGTTTCAAATTCACAAATTTCACAGCGAAATGGCCTCTCCTTAGTGTGTGTCTTCATGTGTGTTTTAAGATTTGAAGAGATGGAGAAAGCAGCATCACAGATTCCACACTGAAATGGTTTCACACCAGTGTGTTTACTTATGTGTCTTTTAAGATTGGCTTTCAATGCCGTGGCATATTCACATATATCACACTGAAATGGTTTCTCTTTGGTATGTGTCTTCATGTGTCGCCGCTTATTTGATAAATGTGAAAATGAAGCCCTACAGATTTCACAGTGGAATGGTTTCTCCCCAGTATGTGTTCGCAGATGAATTTTGAGTTGAGATTTGTCTGCAAATGCCGATTCGCAAACTTCACAGACAAAAGGTTTCTTTAATTCAGTCAAGGACATCCTTTTGGCCTTTAATGAAAATTACCTTTGAACACTAGGATAAATTACAAGATAGTGTTGTAAGAATGCTTCTGTTGATAAATTTTGTGAAACTTTTAACCTCCGAGATATTTTCATGACTAATTCTTGTTTGCCACTTGAGTTTAAAAACAGGAATTAAGTTTGCATCAACAAAATAAATTTTACATTTTTGTGCATTTACTGTACATAATACAATTGTAAATAAAATATTTATTAATTACAATATTATGAACTTTAATATTATTTTTTTCTTCTGTAACACATTTGTATTCTCTATTTCTGAATTATCTGCCAAACAAGATCAGCTTCAAAACTATTAACTTTGTTTATTGTGTGAATTTCTTTTTATAATGTTTATATTTGTGACAACAAAATTTTAAGTATTTCCAATGGTAATGTATTAACTTAAATTATTGTCTCATGGATTTTGAAAACCATATTCAAATGTGACAACGTTTTGAGGAAAAATATCTTGAAATCTTATTTCTTTTGTTTTCTTTCAATGCAGTTCAACCTGTAAATAAAATAAACATTTCTGAGTGGAAAATAAAACAATCAGAAAGTAAACAAGTTAGCAGCAAAGAAGAATACTAGGTTTAAGGTTCCAAGTTCTTGGCTCAGGATTGTCCCATAGGACAACAGCATAGTGGATCGAAGCACTGATTCAATGAATTTGATGGCATAGTAATTGTGAATTCAATCCCTGTACAATAAAGACTTAGATTTAGTAGAAACAGGGTGAGCAATAAGTGGACAGTTCTAAATAGAATGGATATAGACAGTGGAACAAGGAAGTCTACTCCTGTAGATTAAATAAAGGGTTCAGCTTGAATTCCCTGAAAGTTACCTGAAGAAGGCCAGAGATTACAACTAATAACAACAAAGATGAGGATATTAGATTGAATGTAAATAATGATAACTCCTTATACCATAAATTAAGACAGAAAATAAACAAGTAAATTTGGATTAAATTCAGTGATTTAATGTTAAATACTTTTGCCCTTTTGAAATGCACCAAATTTTCAAACCTTTAATCATGGCAATGTCTGAAAATTTGGCACATTTCATGTCCAGTAGTACTGGGAATGATTGAATATGTTGGAGATGTTCTGAAAGAAAACATATGTCAGATTTTATTATACACGTCAATGTTTTCCCAATGAAACTGATTTTAACATATATACCATTGTTGGTTGGTTTTGCTTAGCAGCATATCAAACTCTATGGGTTATTTAATGCCGAAATCTAAATAATCTGAACACTATTTTATGACTTCAACTAAATATATTTTTAATGCAATTATATACTTTTAACTACAGATGTAATGTATTGCTGGTTATTTTGTTTAAAAATGCATTGTTGATCCTTTTTTATATAAAAATGTATTGCTGCAATTTTTTTTACTATGAGAATGTATTTTATACATTCATAGTGTTTTGTTTGGGGGTTCAGCATACTTAGGACTGACCACTGTTGGTAAATATAATGTATGACAAATATAATGTGAATAATTTACCTGACAGTGTGAGATTTTTTAATTTCAGATCTATAAAGATTCCTCAGGGTCATAAGAAAGATCTAGCTTCAAAAGAGTAACAAAATGTTGTAAAGTTATTAAGTAATGGAAATGCACTTTTGGAAACTACAAATAATTTGAAGCAAGATCGAAGAACAATTAAAAATGAAACTGAAAATATTGGTAAGATAAGAAAAAGAAAAGAATCTTGGCTTTAGGAAGGAGTTCAAAAGAGATATGACAAAAGTTAGAAGTCATAAACAAGTGGATTGACAAAGAAGAAAATATTTGAAAATGCTTGTGTTCCAAATTCAAACAGAAAAAAAAATGAAGAATATTAACATTGGTTGCATTCATGTTGTTATTTAAATTATCACCTTTAAGTAAGCATCACAAAGAAAAGCATTTAAGTTGGCTGAAGAAACACACAAAAACTGGTTTCTTCACAGTATCTTTTATGATGAATGTAGAGCTGTATACCTAATGGCTGAGCTAGAAGTTGGTTCCTTTGTGAAAATAACCTACTAGCCCAATTTAGATTATAACAAAGGAGAAGTGGAATAACATTTTTGGGCTAGTATTATAGGCAGTAAAATTACATATCCCTTCAAATTTGATGACGGCATCAGGATAAATATGTATTATTATGTTCTTTTGAGTGGTACATCTGACAGCCAAAAAGCTTAAACTAAAAATTATATAATTGATCGATTCATTTTCTATGGCTTATCAACCATTTGCATGTTATTTAAAGACAGAAAATATTTTTAGATCGTAAAAATTCTTTTGGAGATAACAATGAATTAGAGACCAAAGTCTTACCAATTAGTCCATAGATAGGGGGAAACGAGGTGGATTCATACTTTTCCCAAAACTATTTGTGTGTAAGTGAATATTAATGTTTAACAATACTCATTCACATTCTGTAAAGCAGACTGCTGTTCACCTTGCCGAAAAAGATTTCAAAGACATCAAATTAATGGAATGCAGCCCCCATCATTAAAGAAAATGTATGCGAGAATAAAAAATAATATTCAAAGATGATCTCTGGCAAGCAATAAAAACTGCTGCAAACCATGTAAAAGTCACAGCAGTAGAAAAGTTAATAAAATCAATTGATGAAAGACCAATAAAAGTCATAGATTGTCAAAGAGCCTATATTAACATAAAATAATCATTTATTCAAGTATTTCCTGAATTCAACATCTACAGTGAGGACATTTTATGCTATTTCTGCAGTATTGAAAGGTCCTCGTTCCCTCTTTTTTCCAAAGGCAAGAAAAATTTCCATTCATACAACTTTTTTCCAAGATCTGACATTTTGTAGAACAGACACTGGCATTGGTGCTTCCCTGAACCCTATAATTTTAACCTCTTCAAGTCAAGTGTCAATCTTTATGTAGCCTCTTTATCCTCACAATTTTCAATTCCCACCACCACCACTTCTTTTATTCATATCCCACATCTCATTAATCATTAAAATTTAACAGTATCCCTTTACCTTGAGTGGCTCACAAGCCTTACACTGGGTGAATTCTAGTATTAAAAAAAGTATACAAGATGTTAATACATGTTTCAATAGCCTATATCTTGATGTGACACTTTGTTTGCATAATAAAATCTGGCATTGTCAAAAACAAGTTATCAATCTTCTTAATAAGGTGAGATATTATAAACTGAAACCAGTACAATGTATTGCTAATATACTATAATAATACAATAGCCCCTGAAAATGATTCCAACATTGGTTAATAGTAATTTTATTGTGTAAACATTAACTTGAATAGTAAAATCAAACACTGTGCAAATACCTGTCAATGACAATAAGTAGAAACTACTACTGGAAAGTTGTCAGTTAACAAAATGGCAATGTGAAGACAGGATGTTGTAATCTAAAAATTTCAAGAAATTTTGTGACTATGGTCTTAGATTCTTTGCACAG
The DNA here is from genome assembly GCA_964036315.1 of Acanthosepion esculentum. Lineage (NCBI taxonomy): Eukaryota > Metazoa > Mollusca > Cephalopoda > Sepiida > Sepiidae > Acanthosepion > Acanthosepion esculentum. Next base: position 98,604,998 of record OZ038479.1, read on the forward strand.
TCATGTCTGACAATGAAAGTAAAGCAGATTTTGAGAGATTTTTCCAAATGAAATATCAGAGGCAGTGGATTAGATATTGATTTCTTGGGAAACAGCTGTACAATTAGACAATGAACAGGAATCATAGAAATTTAAAAAACACTCTGATGATAAGGAATGCAATACTGAAAATAATGCAATACTGAAATAAATACAGGAAACATTCAACATTCACTGACTGAACAGTTAGTGTTACTATCAGATAAAATTTATAAAACCTTTTTCTTAAAATGGTTTTATAAGTTAGACTTGTCATATCCACTGTTACTACTCTTTCTAGTTATGATGGGAGTTTACATCCAAACCTTTTTTGTTTAAGTTAGTGTGGAAAGTGAACATCTTGATTATATCATTATTTTTCCTTCCAGTTACCTGTGATACCCATTTTTGCTGTTGGAAATTTTCAAGGGACTTGGTATTTGCTAGTTGATAAAGTGCTTTGTAATTTTGTACTATAGGGTATGATGAAGGATTTTTTCTTCATTCACTTGAAGCTACTTTTAATCATTGATCTAAGAAAAATGGTTGTATATCACTAATAGTTTAGATATATTTTAATAAGATGACTTGATTGGAGAGATAATCTTATCATTATAAAGGAAATTTAATTTTAAATAAACTACACTTGTAAAGTTTGACTCTTCAAAATTTGAATTATTTCACTTTTACGGCTGATATGACACTTAATTATAATTTCAGGGTTAATGTTCCAGACATTTTAAAAATTGGTAGCTCTTGAGAGTGAATAAAAGCCATTTTTATTTTTGTCATTATTATTTTCTTTTAGATTAATGTTATTGTTATGCATACCTTCTTTGATAATGCTTCAATTTTTTATTGCTGAGTGCATGTTATAAGAAGACTTTTGACATTAATAACATTTGTTTGTAGAATAAGAAATGGAAAAATGATATATAAATTTTTATAGTTCAAGAACAATTTTAGGAAAATGTATGACAAAGAGAATTTGTGTGTGTGTGTGTGTGTAACAAGTTTCGTTCTTCAGGAGATCAGCCGACTAACTAAAAAAGTGATGTTTAAAGTTTACGTTGATACGATGCACATGAGAATGAAAGCTGAAAATATTTTTTTAAGTATGTGTTTTGGCTTGGGCATACAATCTAGCTGATTTCATTTAGTTACTTAACTTCTTTTTAATTTCCAAATGGAAAGTTAATTACATCCTTTGACCTTTATCCAGAGTTCATAAGAAAACAGACACCTGTTTTTAAAAATGCTGTTTTCATTAAAAGCAAAAACTAAGACATTTATTAAATCCGATTAGATATTAATCTATTTTGTAAAAATTAGATTTCAAAGAGGCCTAAATTATCCAAGAAATTTATTTTTTTCGTTGATAAACCCAACCATTATTAATTACGCATTCGAACCTTTCCAAGAAGTAAACAAAGCTTAAAATCAGTTGAAAAACAAATTTAAACACCGGAAAGTACTTTTTCTTTTTAAAATTATTTCTTTGTTACTTTCTTACACTTAGAATAAAAAATAATAAAATTAAAACGTCAAACAATATATTTTGCAAAGTGTTTTTAACTTGTAAAATTGATTCAAAAGTGCGTAACCATACCTACATCAAAATCAAATTGCATTTTAAAACTAAATAAGTACTGGTTATTTGCAAGCACTTCTTAAAAAGTTATTTTCATAGTAATAGATTTTTAAAATGTCTGGTGGACAATTATTTTGAATATCTTGACAACCGGTTGCAAATCTTTGATGTAAGTGTAAGACGACTGTTTGATTGATTGAACTTTGCAACGTGTCCTATTGTGTCTCTCGACTATACACATATCTTACGTTATTTAAGATACAGATTTTAATTTAACTAATACTGAACCTTGTACAAACAATGCAAAAAAAAAAAAAAACTTAGTAAAATCTCCCAGTATTTTTAAAAAATAAAAACTAACCTCTCAAAATTAAACACAGTTCTACCGGTGTTTACCGAAAAATTACCTGTTTTATACTTACACTTACAGTAGTTATTTACTTTTAAAAACTTAAACATTTTGCTTTGTTCATCTTATTTTTAAGCACTTTATTTGTCCCCTCTCTCTAAATCCTTTAGGAAGTTATAAATTGCTGTTTGAGCCAATATTGCTACGCTAATGTAAATTTAAAAAATGTTATTGAATATTTTTTTTAAAATGTCTGACAAGAAGAATCATTATTTCAAATCTTGAAGCAAAAGTTAATGGAAGGAAACCAATTCAAGAGCAAAAATTGGAAATGAAATAGATTCATTTCGAATTAGCCATAAAGGAAAAAAAAAACGAATCAAAGTCTTCGAATTTGGAGGGACAATCCTTAAATTCATTTTGTTACTTGCAGAACTAATTACTTATCGCACACCCTACCAAACAAGAGCCCATCTAAAAAAAAATATCAAACCAAAATAAAAACGTTTGATGAATTTTTTTTTGTTGTTATTCGGAGGTGAGAAACAGTCTCAGTCAGTCAGTCTCTCTCTATGTTCGAGTCTAGGTACGATTTGGCTTTGTCCCGGAATAAGCTAAGAAGCTTAAGAGTGGATTTCTAAGCGAAATGCAGATGTGGCACAAAGCCGTTGTAGCACATAGTGAGAATCAAACTCACTACACAGTAGTCGTAATTGATCTCTAGCTGAAGCTTGCCTTACTAGAGAATAGAGATCAATGCGTTTTCAACGGGAAAAAAATCGCAAAAAAGTTATTATGGCCACCGCGATGACAAACAAAACAAGATTTTAACCAAAATTTCGAACGTGCTACAAAAGATTAAAAAATTTCAAAAAATAATTAAAATAAAAAACTACTTTGGTCTTTCATCTTAATAATAACAAACATTTTGTTTGACGATAAAACTTTATTTTTATTAAGTTTGCGGCGAAAAAGTGGAGGTGCCCACGCTAAGCATTTCTACACACCACGTCGAAGTTTAAATGTCGAAAACTGACAGTTACTAAATTCAAAATTAGATAAGTCATTGGAAGTTAGGCTTCAATAAAGGAAAAGAAAGGAAAGCTATGATGTCCGTATCAAAAATAATTGCAGGCCCTTCGCCATATCCAACAAAACAGAATTAACTTTTCCTGAAGTTGAAACAAGGTCAAGTCAACAGAAAAAGTAGTGTAGTCAATAAAACAATTTACAGAAAAAAATACTGCCTGCACAATATTACATCAGAAATTAACATTTTTCCCAGATATTTTTATGTCCACTCATTGAGAGTAACAGTGTAGTTTGCACACACACGTTTTTTTTCATTTATTTTCTCACTAAATTTCGAGCACGTAGATAATAAAAAGAACAAATCTACACCAGCACTTACCTCTTTATTTATTTTACTCTTGATATGACACGATAAAGGAAAAACAATGTTCCGTCAAAAGAGCAAATAAATTTTGTTTCTTAATCATTTCCCAAAAAGACAGACAAAATAATCAAGGGCAAGGGAAGTAATTTACAGTAATTACAGTTCTGTCGACAATGTAAATAACAGTGTGTGTGTGTGTGTGTGTGTATATATATATATATATATATATATATATATATATATATATATATTTAAAAAAAGACTAACCTTTCGGTATTTATGACATCACTTAACATATTATGTAAAATTGTGTTGATTACTTCATTGATAGAGAACTACTTCTATTTGATGTTGTTTCAACAATCAGGTTCAGGCAGTCATTCATGATAAGATTACAAACGGTGATTATGCAAGAGTATCCCGTGTAATATTTCCTCCTGGGAAAGATCAAACAATAGTCGAGAAGACAAGACGTGTATTACATAACATAGCTTCACCGCTCTTGTATTCGCCCCTGTGTATTACTTATGTTCTGGGTTTCCTGTTCCTTAAACATTCTACTTGAACTTTATATTTCTAACGCCTCCGATTTAACTAAGAAATTTTATTTTTTTAAAGGATTGCCTATTGTCCGGTTCATACATCTCCCAGGTTTTTTGAACAGGTGTAGAGGTTTATCCTTGTTTCCAATTCCTTCTAACAAGTCTTTTCCTTCTCTTTCACTTCCAGTAGCCCCTTCTTGTGTCTGAATGTCTTTCCTTCTGTTTGGGGAATTGATTAAAAAAAACAAAAAACAACTGATATTGATTAATGTTGAATTGACTATTAATGAATAAAAAGTAGTGTCTTCTTTTATGCACCATGTCCTTTCATGATGTGGTGACCATATTTCTCAACAAGTTCCTATTTGTTGTTGTTCTAAGTAACTTGACACCTTATCATCCATTTTGGTCTCTGTTCTATCATTCATTCACACACTTGTGAAGTAAATTATTTGTTGCCTTTGCTTCTCATGCCTTCAGCATGTTCCGGGAGTGTTAAATTCTCAAGGTCATCTTTCCTCGTTGTGTCCCAGAAAGTTTACCTGTTTTCATATGATTCAAAGTATAATTATCTTTGCTTTTGCTAGTTTCCTTAAGACTTCTTCATTGCTCATATTTCCTGTTCATGGTACCTGTAGCTTTCATTAGTAGAACCACATTTCTGTTGATTCGAACCTACACCACCTGTGAAGAGATGGTCCAGCATTCACTATCATGTAAGATATCAGATAGATAGTAGTTCAGTGTCTCATCCTATATTTTCTAATGTTTTTTTTTATCTTTTATTATATCTATCTTACTTAGTTTCTGGAAGTCATCTTTCACTAATACACATGTGTGGGATACCTCACTTGGATTCACCAAATGCCTATTAGGTGGCGCTGTTTAAGTCTATAAAAAGACAAACATTTCCTTCCTCTTTCACTTTTTTCCTCTTGCTTCAAGATGTAGATTTACATAGGTGATGAGTATTTATCAGTGCACCCACATCGCTACTGAATGGAACACAAGGTCAAAAAAAATAAACCCAGCCCCCTCACAAAGAAGAGGTACTGCCTCGGGGAAAGGCCCCTGGGGTTTGGTTCTAATATTTTTTTAAACTTCCCCAGCAGGTGCATTAACCTATAGAATGTAAGTAAATGAGCACTTCCCACTAGGAGACATTCATTTCTTTGGTACACTGAAGATTGTACTCTGACACACATGCACATACGTGTGTATTATACATGATTATATCACACACACACACACATTCTTAATAGCTAAGTTTTTAATGATTTTTTCTTTCCTTTCTTTTCAATTGTGCATACATTAATGTAATTTCTTTTTGTTAATACATGCATTGTTTGTTTAAAATACATGTTTTAATCTTTATTTTTACCCAGACTCACATGAGTCCACCAAATATTGTTTGTGGGACAAATGTACCAGGAGCCATTAAATATTTACTGAAAAACGTACACAACTCACAACAGAAGTGGTGAAATCTGCAACACACAAAAAAAATTAACGAAAAAATACACAAACAGTACTTGATTATGATCACTAAGAATTTTTTTTAATATAGACAAGCTCTAAATTGTTGGATATCCCATTTTACATATTAATATTATTAAGTAATCCTTCACATGAGCAGCATAAAATAATCTGTCAAAGTTCTACTTCACTTAAACAGTATAAAATAAAGCTATAGCTTTAGTTTTGTCATTGTAAATATCACCTTAGTCAATGGCAATGTGGTCATTGTGTATTCAGTGGTATAGAGTTGGGTTCAGGAAAGTTTTTCTTAGTTGAGGTGTCAAAATTGTGAGAAGAGACTTTGTAAATTCCCAGTTATTACGTCTACAGTACAGACTTGTAGTGTGCATTCGTTGGATTTTCATTTTCAAACAAGATGACCAAATGCATCAAACAAAGATATTTCACCAAGCTTTCCTGGTCAAGAACAATGCACCACCTGTTTGACAGGCTCCTTACACTCTTAATTTGGCACTGTGTGACTTCTGGTTCTTCCCCAATCTGAAAACCACATGCTTTCCATGCAAACTTGCTTCTGCTTCTCCACAGTGCCTTGGGGACAAATTTTGCTGACACTCTCTGTATACACAAATCCTCCATTAAAATGGAATATACTGATCCTGTGTTTATTCACACTTCAATTTGTGGATGGTCTGCCTGAGAGTGCCTCATTCTCCACTGAGGTGAAGTCTGAAGTGGTTATACCACTCCTTGATCTGAGTTTTGCCCATAGCATTATCACCAAACGTTTACTGAATCTTCTGGATGTTTTGAGCTTGAGTATCAACAAGCCTTTGGCAAAACTTGACACATTATCTCTGTTCAATGCGTTCATCATTTTGAGTGAAAACAAAAATCTGACGAGCACAAAATACACATCTGTACTGTAGATGTAACAGTCAGAAACTGATGCAGCCTACTAGTGCAAAAATTTTCACATATGCGCAGGAAAAGTGATGTCACTTCCCTCACAAAAGGATTTTGCTCACATGACATTAGTTATGGTGGATACTTTCTGAACACACCTCATATCTCCTACAGATAAGGAGCAATTTCTCTATTTGATTAACAGACAGAGATGTAGCATGATCAGCAAGATGCATGTAAGAAATAACAAAGAATCCAAATACTACACTGTGTCAAGTTCCAAATTATTATGGGTAGGAGTCTCAAGCTATTGTCAATAAATATACATTGTAGTGAGCATTAATTCAAGAATGCCTTCATAAAATATGATCAACATCAACATATAACTGGTCACTCCTTTCTGAGTATGTCTCTCTGCTTGCATGCTTAGCTAATTCTTGTTACAAATACTTGCTCATGCACATTTCTGTTTGTTCAATGACTGCAAAGCCATCCTGTGATTTATACTGTAACTCTGCTGAGCAGACCTTAGTTACAGTTTCTAATGAAAAGAAAGTATAATCTGGTGTGATCACCAATTTGAACAAGGCCAGTATACTCAAACCCTCGGTTCAAATGACTTCTGACTTTGTGCTAGCTAACACAACTATTGATAGATTCCAAACAGTTTTGTCTACCCAGTTTCACAGTCAAGACTTGGGTCAACACATGGTATAATTTTCAAGCACTTTTTGACGGTACCACATGCCGTGATTGTCTCCCCAGAGATGATCAAGAAGTCACCTCCTTGGCAAATTGACCATAGTGAGAGTCAAAGCTGGTTCTCATGGTCAGAATGCTAATGTTCTAACCACTAGGCCATACATCAATGTCAATAGTGCTTATATGTCTATACATATCTCTTGTAAAGAGAGAACATAGCAAGTTTGAAAAACTTTGGGATTACATGCTCAAAACAAAATGTTCATTGCCTTTTGGCCAGCATCACAAGAGCAGATATGTAAATAGCTTGCAGAATCTTTTTTCAGTTCACAGCCAGAACTCTCATCAAAGCCTTTACATTTTCTCCTCTTTAGTATTAAAAATAAAAAAATAAACTTGTGACAACAAACACTCATATGTAGACTCTTAGGTGCCTAATACAAGGGGTGGGGTCTTAATAATCAGGGATAATTGGAATTTTTCTCAATATGAAATAAGTAAGAGGTCATAAAAAAGGGGGTCAATAAAAAAGCATCAAAAAGAACAAGATTAATAAATTGAATAGTTTTAATAAGATTGGGTAGGCATTGAAAAATTTTCTTTAAAAATGCTCTCCCCAGCTATTAGGCACCAAAGAATAATCATATATCTGCTAAGATTAAATCTGGATGAAAGTGTAAAAGATAATTGTTACAATTAACATTTATGTGTATACACTCAGGTGCCTAATAAAAGGAGGGGATCTTAAAAAAAAAAAAGTTTCTCCTCCCTCCCATCTATTAGCCACCTAAAAATAATCATATACTCTCTACAATTAAACCTGGGTGAAAGTGTAGAGTTTTTGGTTGTGATTTTGAGATGAGCTCTTGTAAATATCCAATAATTTTTTTGAGCACAGTATTTTTTCTCACATTTCAGTCAGTTTATTCTTGCCATCTTCAGATAAATCTTGTCAGGTGAAGTTGGGTTGCATTGTTCTGCATAATTCTTGTGATTATTTAATTTAACCATTTATCATGTATATTTGAACAAAAAAATACTCTACATGTCATTTAATGTCAATAAGACTACATCCAGCTTTAAGCTTAAACTATCTTAACAGTTTGGTTACATCCCAAACTTAACCTTGGATACTATTTATTGTTTAAGAATTTTTTCCATTCAAAAGGAATAATGGCTGGCTACTCATCTCAAAATACACTCATTTGCTGGGGGGGGGGGGGGGGGGAACAAATCACAGCTGCAAATGCCTGCTCATGCATAGTTATATTTTACTCTCTCCACCTGTGGTTTATACTGCAACTATGCTGAGCATACCTTAGTTAAAGTAGAGAAACCTAATCAATCATAATTAATACTTAAAATAAGGCCAGTATACTCAAACTCTCAGTCATAATGATTTGTGACTTTGTGCTAGTATGACTTCCAGACAATTCCATCTACCCAATTTCCTTCACAAGGCTTGGGTAAACCTATGGCACAGTTTTCATAGACTTTCCAATGGTGCTAGAAGCTGGGATCACATTCCCAAACCAATAACACCAAGAAGTCACCTCCTTTACAAATTGACCATAGTGAGATTTGGACCCAGGTCGCCTAATCACTTTGCCATGCATAAAAAATGACGAATGAATAAAGTACATGATTCACCAAGAAATACTTAAATGAAAATCAGTGACAAAACTCAGCAAGCAAAAATATTTGAACAAAAAAAAAAAAAAAACACCAATATTGTCAACCAAAATAAAAAAGCAAACATTCAAAGAAGATGAAGATAATCTAAAAAAGAAAAAATTCATATTGAAAAAAAAAATGACATCAAAATATAGATCACTATGTATATTCAACTGCAATAGCCAGTTTATTTTGTTTTTTTGAATATGTACACATAACTAGGTTTGCTAAAATCAGTCATTTGCACACTTTTGCTGCTCTTTATGCATGTCCATATGTATTTTGTGAGTATTTATATCTTCAGCTGAATGTTGGCAAATCTTACAGAAAAATGTTTTCTTATGTATTATCATATGTCTTCTGAGAGCTGAAGTTTGAGAAAATTTTGAATCACACATTTCACAATGAAATGGCTTCTCCCCAGTGTGTGTTCGCATATGTAGAATTAAATTCTGTTTCTGTGGGGCAGCATAATCACAGATCTGGCAATGAAATGGTTTTAAACCTGTGTGTGTCATTACATGCCTTTTCAGTTGGGTTGACTGGGAAAAGGAAGCATCACAAATTTGACACTGAAATAATTTCTCACCGGTATGCTTCATCAAATGTATCTTCAGAGCATTTTTCTCTGCAGAAGTGTATTCACAAAACTTGCAGCAAAATGGTTTTTCTCCAGTATGCGTTTTCATATGTCTTTTCAAATTACATGACTGAGAAAAGGAGGCATTACAAAGTTCACATTTGTAAGGTTTTTCACCTGTATGGATTCTTAAATGTGCCTTAAGTTTAGAGCTTTTTGCAAATGAGGAATCACAAATTTCACAATGGAATGGTTTCTCTCCAGTATGTATTCTCATGTGAGTTTCTAAATTTGAGGAACGAGAAAATGAAGTATCACAAACCTCACAGTTGAATGGTTTCTCTCCAGTGTGTATTCTCAAATGCATTTCAAGATTTGATGAACGAGAAAATGAAGAATTACAAACTTCACAGTGATATGGCTTCTCTCCAGTGTGTATTTTTGAATGAGCATTTAGCTTGAAGTTATGCGTAAAAGCTTGACTGCACACTGCACAAACGAAAGACTTCTCATTAGGGGTAGTCATATTATTAAAAGTGCATAGAGATGCTAATTTAACAACATCAGAAAAATATTTGCTTTTCAGTGGATATTTATATGCACACTTACAGTAAATATTTTTCTTTCCTTTGTTTTGCTGTGATACTTGAATTTATAAGATGGGTAGCTTTCAAGATCCTTTCCAGTAAGGACTGCTTATATAAATACAGAATTATCTTGTTTGCAATCATGTCTGTGTATTCCAAAAGGAAGTCTTTATCTCTGAATGATGAACTGTGCTTGCTGTTATTCAATACAACAGAACCTGTAAATAAAAATAATCAGGTAATGAACAGCAATACAAGTTCAATATGAGTTCAAAGATAAGTATATTTTACTAAAGCAACATTTTAATATATACTTCTATTTCTACAGCTACAGCCATTACATTATTGGCTGATAAAGTAAAAGTTTCAGAGGAGCTTAAAATTCCTCATATTTTTAGACACAAGCAAACAAAGGTAAAAGAGATTATCAAAAATTGGATATCAGATTTAACAAAATAGTTAAGTTTATTCTTACTGAAATATCAAATTGAACAGACTGGTCAATGCCATTTGTATGAGATTAGAGTTTCCTTAACTGATTCATTTTCTACAGCTTATCAACCCGTTGCAGGTTATTTAAAAGGTCATTCCATGTCAAAATACCATCAAAAAGTTGAAATGTGCACCCACCGACACCGAATTACTTGAAATTTAGCACAAATGTTTCCTTCCATGAGTTAGGAAAGGGTTCCAAATTATTTTGTGCTAGACTTTACCGTTCCAATTTTAAGGAGGGGGGTGTATAATTTTCCTATTTTGCCTCTAAATTAAGACTGTGCAACGTCGCCGAATCTCATTGTTTTTTAAAAATTAAAGAAAATTACTTCTATACCTTCAATATTTCTGAAATTTGGTATGTAGGGCAAATAAGAAGTGTAGAATCCAAATATTTAACTATTCCAAGCCTACACTTGATAGAAAATTTTATTTTGCTCATCCAAATACATGACACCAAAATCAACAACTTTTCAACTATGTAGCTTACGGTCAGTCTATCGAAAATACGTCCTCTTCAATTTTCATAATATTTTTGCCTAACATCTACAATGCCTGCTCAAGTTCACCAAAAAATTTTTAAATAATTTTTTTTTTAAATTAATAAAAACAATTTTATTGAATAGTTTAAGAAGTTACTTAGCACAATAATATCAACATTTTAGAGGTCATGGAGCATTAGGATAATTGTCTTTATAATCTTTCTCGGAAATCCTGCACATACGTAGGAAAAAACTAAACTTGGCAGGGTCATATCTTCTAAAGTAGACTTAAAACCTCACAAAATATTTTGGTGAACTTGAGCAGGCAACCGAAAATTCATTAAAAAAATCTAATTATCAGATTTTAATAAAAGTTTTTGATACTTATGTACTAAAATACGAGGATTCTTTTAAGATAAATTTCCAGTCACAATTTTCAAGGTAACATGTTTTTTTTGTAAATTGTAAGGGGGTGTATTTATTTTGACTGCTACATATTATTCAACATTTTATCAAGAAAAAAAAAATCAAAAAATTGCTGCAAAACAGTGTTGAGTTATTTAAGATAGTATTATGATATTATGCTCCATTATGTTAGTTTAAATTTTTATCGATGAAATAGAGATGGTTTATGTTTTTCTCGTTGAAAGGGATGGTAGGATGGTGTTGTACTTAGTCAGTCTCTAGTTGTACATAAATCAAATTTGTATTTTATATGAATACTACTTTATGAAAATTGAACTTATGTTGGACTTGGTTCTTCATTTTTCATAATAATTATTTAAACTTCATACACATCAACAGATTGTGATATTTTCTGTTTTAATTTCTGGGATGAGGTGCTATAATTATTTACATTTTACATGCAAATTATTGTTATCATCTTTGTCATTATCATAAATGTTTCAGCTACTGTGCCCTTCTTCAGGTGTATGTCAATCTAGGTAACCTACAGGGAATTCTGAACTTCACCCATTTTTCAATCTTATTTAATTTGTTTCCCATGAGTACAAGTACACTACACACATTGATCGGCCCACAGATTGAACTCACAATTACTGTCACCAAATTCATGAACCAACACTTTAATCCGCTAGGCTAGTCCTATGGAATAATTTTCTTTGGAATTAAAAACTTAGCCTTATCCCTTTAGCATTCAACCCCACAAAACCCACCCTGTAGAAATATTGGCTCTCAATGTTCAACCCGTTGTAACCCTCCACATGTATACTCTGCCATAATATATGACGACATCATCGAAAATAATGTAGGAAGTCATGTAAACCGTGAGACTTTGAGAGCTGATATTTACGGGGCGGCTTTGAGCGTGTTGAATAAACCTAACCTGCCTGCTTATGACTGCTGAATGTGTCTAGTAAATAAAGGGTTCATTTGGCATTTCCTGTAGGTTACCCAGATTGACATGCGCCTGAAGATAATTTATTTTTAAAAACATAAATTAAAAAATACCGATGTCTTGATTATTGCACTGCTCTTATTCTATTTGTATACATAATTTTCATTTTTCGCACAATTTTTAAGTCAGGGATGTGGTTACATTGTCACCCCGTTACGTAGATAAACGTTTTCAACTTTTCATTAAGTAGTAAAATACTTTTTTTTTTTACAGACTGTTTTACAAAATCCAGTTAACGAACGTCAATCCGATTCATCCTGATAAATATTTTCAAAGAAAAGTTTTCGTTCGTTTCGAGATGAAAAAAAAATCCTTTTTACATTTTCAAATAAAGTAACTTATATTTCAAATATAAGTAACTTTTTACCAACATAATAAGTTGGTAAAAAAAATCTAATCGGTGCCATAAATTCGCATGCGCAAAAATGAAAGTAGAAAATTTGCTAGAACTTTTTGAAAGAAAACAAGTTACTTGTGAAGATTGTTGCTGCAATATGACTTTGGTACCTAAAAGTTGATCTGATGGTTTGGAGATGTCCCAAAGCCAGCAGTAAGAAAAAAAATCTTTCAGAATGGGCTAATAATTATTTTTATTTTTGTGATAAGACAAGACTAGAGAATAGCTGGCTTTAGTTTAAACAAAAGAAAGCGTTTTCTTGGAGAAAAAGGAACCAATAAGGAGCCGCGCAAATGGGAATATATCTTTCAAGAAAAATATATAAAAAAATGTATTTGAAAATATAACTTACTTAAACTTTAAACAAAAAACAATAAAATATTTTTTAAGTTTTAATTTAACTCCCATTAATCCCCAGGTGGGGATAGAAGGAAAAAAAATGAAAGAAAAAAAACAATAACAATAGAAAAGTAAAACTTTAATTCTTTGACCGACATCGTCAGAAAGAATTGTTTTGATCCGAAAGTGGGGGATGAATTGTTTTACGAAGTAATTTTAAATTCTAAAAGTAAAACCTAACCGCACTTAATTTCTAGTTCTGCTGAATAAGATTAAAAGAAAATAATGAAATAAATTAAAAAGTAAAATGTTACAGAGGGATTTAAATTCTTCGTATATCAGAAAGATATTTTATTGTATTTTTCAGATGGTCTTCACCTTCTTAATTTTTTATCGGTTCATTTTTTTTTATTTAAAAGAAAAAAAAGGCAACTAACTAAACAAAAAAAAGATATTTTCCTAAATGCACAATTTCATAAGCTCTTAAATGTTAGAAAAAATAAATTACACAGGAGATATTTTTAAAACTACAAACGGCCGAATTTTCACTTAGGTTTCCTTTTATCACCACAGACCTACGGAAAAAAACAAACGTATTTTAAATAACGTTTCCTTTTTTTATTTAAAAAACTAAAAACATAATCCGTAACATAGAATAAAAATAAATTTACTGAGGTTTTTTTATTTTTTAAAACATTGGCACAATCACTCCTAAACAGAAACTTAAACTAAACATACTGACGAAAGATTGAAAACAAATTAAAAAATTTTTAAAATATAAATGAAATCTAATAATCAGAACTTTCCTTCAATAAATTTAAGCGAATTGTTGAAGGAAAGTTTAAAATATTATTTTTAAAAAAAGTAAAAGAGGAGAAAATAGCCATCACCGAAAACCAAAATTCACATTTAGAGAGACGTTGCCGTTGCGGCTTAAGAAAAGAAAATAGTAATTTTGTTTGCTGTTATTAATTAAAATAACAAACAAACGTAAAATAAATAGTAAAACTAGACAAAACTGGAGAATCCGAAAAGACAATTAAAAAATTACCTTCGTTTTCATTTGCTTTTTCGATTTTCATTTCGAAGTACATCCAGAGAAAAACGGTGAGATAATAGAATTTTGAAAGAAAATTGTTATTTCTTGATTAACATAAAAAAAGTTCGCGAAATTAATTGATTTAAATTTTAAAAACAAAAGTAAAATTAAGTGTGAATGAAAGCGGCGCAATTTTCTCTGACAAAACAAAAGCTGCCAGTCCCTTTGATGCCTTCCAAGTTTTGCTCACAAGCATATTCACGTCAAATGGAATTTGAAAGTACAAATTTCAATAGTTTTTTTTTCTTCTACTTAAGAGAAAAAGTCAAGTGGGAGGGCACATAAATATTTTTTATTCTTAGTCTTTATGTTGTATTTAATTAGAATTGTGTAAATTTCAAATAGTTTTTTAAAAGTTAATGAAAGATGTTAAAAATTCTAAGAAATATAAAAGTGTTGAAGTGTATGTAAGTCAGGCCAGCACAATTAAAAAATATGTAGGCGACATTGATTGCAGAACATTAGCCGCAGCCCATTGTAAACTTTTACTGTCTGAGTAGATTTAAATAATTTATTATATCAAAACATAAATATGCCGGTAAAAGGACAAGATCCCAGCATTGTTTTGACTTTTGAGGTTTTTGTCGTGAATTCAAAAATGATAAAAGTGAAAATAGGGATAGACGGGGGTACTCTTCTTGTCCTTAGTTCAACACAATCATTAACCACATCTACACTGCACAATTTTATCAAAAACGCAATAATATTTTCTTTGTGAAGTAGTTAGTCTCATTGTACAATTTTTGTGGGAGGGTTGGGTATGAAAAGAATAACAACATTTAAAATTTTCCCCAATGATTACAAAATCTACCTACAAAGATAACATTTTATTTACAAACTAAAACTTTTTTACAGTTAAATTTAAAATTACTGAGTATGAGTTAGAGATAAAGACAAAGAAAGGGACGTTGAGAAAATTTTTTAAAACTTTTTCTATGGAAAGTTAAAAAAAAAAGAAAAGAAAAAAGAATTAGATACAAATCTAAAAGCTAAGCAGTGAAATTTTGATTTGAATAAACTTTCACAAAATTAAATTTTCCATACGTGATCAGGTTGCCGAATTTATTTCTGATGTATACAAAAACTTTACTATTTTGAAAACCTAGAGTCTAGTGGGGCACCTGTGGCCTACGTAGAGTATAAAAATCTGTTTTTGTTGCAAGGGTAACATGATGATGACCACCACCACATCATCATTAATAATAATAATAATAATTCCAAGTATTATCCCTGTACTAGAAACAACAAAATACACCTCATGGGCAAAAATATAAAATTACAAACTTTCTGAGGCTATGAAAATATGTTTGATTAAAAATTAAAATCCGTTAATTCTTTAGGAATTGCTTTGTTTACATTTTGGATAAGAAACTGAGAAGATATGTCTTTTGAGAAATCTGAACAAGTGAGTGTGCTTTAAAGGCCAATAGAACCTTGCTTGATTATGAAGCTCTTCGTAGGTGAGTGGTTAAAGCAAGATGGATCAGAGGGTGGTTTCTACTGCAAAAGCTGATGCAGCTTTGAATCTTGTCAGAGAGCATGTTCTTTAATAAGTCTTCTCAAGTGTGCAGGCTGGTAAATGAAATTTAAAAAATAAAATGGAACATATATTCAAATATCCACTAAAAATAACATTTATTATAAGAATATGTCATTAAAAAAATAAAATCCATTAATTCTTTAGAAATATATATATATATATATATATATATATAACATAAATAATATGTTAAAAATTCCTTTTTTCTGCTGTGCACCGATAGCTTAGGGGTAGAGTCTCTGACTGATGCCAAATCGGTTGAATTTCGATCCTGGCTTGATGCAATCAGATGTCTAGCCACACTGATGAGCTATGATGCAGTGAAACAGGATTGTATGTGGATGACAATTGAGCACTATGGGAAAATGGAATTTTTAAACAGCAGCTGCTCCTGCTTATAATGCATTGCTCTTCATATATGAATTGAGTGCTCTGGCTGCTGATTTGGCGTTTATATATATCATGTATATAATATGTTAAAAGATTCCCTTTCTCTGTCATGTGCCAATAGCTTAGGGGTAGAGTCTCTGACTGATGCCAAATCAGTTGAGTTTCAATATGGCTTGAAACAATCAGATGTCTAGCTACACTGATGCGCTGTGATACAGTGAAACAGGCTTGTATGTGGATAAATAAATATATAGGATTAATGTGAGTAAAGTTTGTCACTTAACTGATTGATGTTACCTTCAGCATCCTGATTCCAGAGTTTCATAGACGGACCTGTTCATCCACTTTTCAGTGAGTATCAGCAATTACTGATTATATTTTTTCAATATACACACTACAGTTCAAAAGTTTGAAGCCACCCCCAGAATTAGCATGGGATGAACTTGACAGAAAGAAGAGTGAAACCTTTCTATCCAAAAGATGAAAAAGAGCTCTTAGAGTCATTGAAAGAAGAATGGAATCAGTTGTCAAACTTATACTTTGAGAAATTTTTGCAACAAATGCCAAAAACTTGTGCTGCGGTAATCAAGGCTAAAGGAGGATATTTTGACAAGAGAAAAACTTAATCATGAAATGCTTTTTTTCTTTTTGTCATAATAAATTTCTAATAAAAAATCATGTCTCACTTTTTTTTAACCATGTATAATAATTTTCTCTTATTTAAAGTACAAAACAACTAATTTTTGTGCCAATTTAAAAAATGACCAGGAGTGTCCTCAAACTTTTGAACTGTTGTGTCCAGTGGATAAATTATTGTCTAAATTACACAAAAATGAAAACAACACTGACAATTAATTTTAACAGATATATTTACCAAAATTACACAAAAATATCTTGAAAAGTTAAAGAGTAAATTTATTCAATTAATTCGCCATGGCTTCAACCATGGCCTCCAGACAACTTTGGAATCTTCTGCAACTCTTCTGGATGGTCTCCTTGTTGTTGAATGCTGCCATAATCCTTGCCTTCAGTTCATTTTTGGTGTTACAAGGAGTATTGTTGGTCTCTTGCCCAACTGCACCCCACACATAATAATCAAGAAGATTGCAGTCTGTGTAGTTAGGTAGCCAGATGTAAGGGGGGAGATGTGGCCACATAAACTGTCTGAAAGCCATCACTAGGTTCTCCTGCATGTGGCATGGTGTAGAGTCCTGTTGCCAGACACAGGGTGGTCTTCCAGCAGCCACCTTCTTAAGTCAGGGCAGCACTACCTCTTCAGGGCACATGATGTAGGCCTCAGTGTTGAGCCTGAGGCCCTCATCAACAAATTCAGGAGTTCTTTTCTTATCAGAATGATCACAGTGAGTTTTCCAAGCTGCTGTACCTTCATAATCACCATTAGACTCATCCAATGATTTCCAAATCCTCTGCACTGTCTTTAGATTGACATCTAAACACTCTGAAATGTTTATATTGGAGTTTCTGGCACAAATGCCAAGCAGTACAGCATGCTGTTTCCAAATTTCTAGTGGAGTGAATTGTGCCATGGTGTGCTTTTTTGCACTGACAATACCCAACTAACCCTACTATACTGTGCAGTCAACAAAAACAAATAATGCGAACACGTAAAATAAAAAATGGCGACAATTTACCCATCGCATCCTGTATGTTGAGTAAATTGGAAAGAGATCTAATTTGAAGCAGTATAACATTTATTACAAGTAATCTGTTATCGAAGGGCCTTTAGAACATCATCATTAATAATCATAATTCTCCTTGTTTCTCTATCAGTAAGTTAATACATGCATTATGCCTGGCCATGACATTAGATAAATAATGGGCCATTCTGTTTTGATTGTAAGGAAAGACAGAGGTCAAAGATATATCAGAGATGCTAGCTTGGTTTTAGTGCAAAAAAGAAAGCATAGATATAAGAAAGGGAATATAGAGGTGATAATGCATTTAATATTTGCTCAGTGAAATGGAAAACTTTGTCAATTCTGAAACCTCGTTTTTACCCTCTTACTTCTTTAAGGTATTTATAATTCTGGAATTTGCAAGGTGCTCATTCAATCACTAAATTAAGAACAAAGAGATACTTATAATAATAATAATAATTTTTGGGCATCAATTTTTCTCTAAAGAAATAAAAATAAAGGTAAAATTTCAATCATTTTCTGGATAATATGTGAGTAATGCCAGGAAATACCAAAAGGCCTGAATTGAATTTAATGTCAGTAAAGAACCTTTGTTCCAAGAGAAGTTGATCTGTGACAACCCCAATATTTATTGAGTCTGCCTCAGATGATAACAAAATGAACTTTGTAGTGGCATGGGGCTTAGTGGTTAAAATGAACAGTTGATTTACCAACACCAAGAAGATTAATGAAGGATGATAATGACAAGGAAACACATGGGTAATTTAAAAAAAAACAAGATAAGGAATTTATGCACAAATTTAGATGCTTGAAGTAGTGTCAGTAACACATTCAGTAAAATAAATGAGAAGTCTGTAGTTTCAACATATTGTCATGAAGAGGTAATGTTCATACAACAGATTAAATGATCTAGCACAAAATAATATTAACACATTTTTAAGACAAAGGTAAAAGAGTTTATTGATCACCAAAGGGATATATAGCTGCATATGTTCAAAAGTAGACAAAGAGAGATAGTTTGGAATACTTAGGTTTCTTGGATTGTTGTGGAAAAATTCTTTCAAGTCCTGCATGCTGGCTAGAGGCTGATAATATAATTGGTGAGTAATTTTACACTGGCAAGTACTTCAGACACTCTTCTCTCATTAACATAAATTTTCTCTTCATTTTATATCAAAAAGAATTTCACATAGGCTTACTTCTTTCTTTTCTTTTTCTTCTCAGCTGACCAGCTAATTTCTATGAGGACAAGGTTTTTGTTGGTCCAAAAACAATTTCACATAGGCTTGCAAATTCCTTTCTTCCTTTTTCCTCTATCCTCTGAATCTGAAGAGAGTGGTGAAAGGAATTATTATTATTTTGCCCTCACAGTGTCACCCCAAAAGCCAGGTTCATCAGTAGGTTGACTTGAAAGACTTAGCTAGCAAGTGCAAATTTGTGCCTGGTAGGTTATTAGCAATGGTTCCCAATATGTAAACAGGTAGTTTAACCTGCTGTATTTAGGATGTGCACACATGGGAGGATATATAAGCACACCACCTGAGAGGGACAAAACAGAGTCTTTCACATTCTTGCAAAAGAAGAAAAAAAAGAAAGAAATCCACATTTGGAGAAAACCTCTCAAGCTACATACTCACTCATTGATATTAATTGCCAGATAAATACCATATATACTCAAGTATAGCGCGAGGTTTTATGATCAGTTTTTTTTTTTTTTTACACAAAAAATAGGGTGTCACACTATACAGATGTAACTTTCTGAAGAAGTTTATAATCATGCACTTTCAGTTACCGGTTGCACTATACACAGGTAAATTTTTCTGGAGGGGTTAAAATTCATGCATTTTCAGTGACTGTAACCTCCCTGGTAGGCCTACATTCTCACGGCACCTTTGACTAATCTTAACAGTACAGGTAAGCTCATTTAGTTAATTATCATAACTCAATGTATGTACCTCAACTCATGAGGGTCCTGCATTATATACCAGTAATTCTGACAAAAAGTTTGTCATGGAAAAGGCAATAGTACCGCAGATGTAAATACTTGTGAAATGAAGATGGATGCAAATTTGTGATAGGAAAAAAATCTATTAATTCTTCATTTATATAAGGTATTTTTTTATTTTGGAGGTATAACAAACTGGCTTAGTTTAATGTGTGAAAACTGGTAAATATAGTGAAATTCCCTTCAATTTCAACTTGTAATATCACATTTGAAATTTTGCTTGAAAATTTTTTTTTTTTCTAGGTCAAAGTTTGCGTAATATTTAGCATGAATTTTTTTTTTTTTTACGCACCTTTTTCAGTTGAAAAACACATTAATTTGGAAATTCTTGCAAAAATCAAATAATTTTCAGAGTTTAATGAAACTTTCAGAACTTATTCAAAAATGAATTAATTTATTTTAGAAATGTTTGTTTTTTAGAAATTCATGGTTACCCCCCACTTAATTTTATGAAAACTTGAAAATCCCATATTGTAAATTTCTGTATTTGTTTTTATTAAATGCAAAAGAATTTGAAGAATATAAATCATCGATTTTCTTTTTTTTTTTGTAAAATGATTAGCTGTTCTACCCAAACTTTAACTCTGAATTATAAAATGCAAATTTGTGATACAAGAATTGTACATTTTTTATTTACAGATTCTTTAGCTGCCAAAGGAGCAAATGAGTTGACCAATGAAGAAGTTCTTCAGCTCCAGCATTACTTAATGAAGAATAATCTCAAGTTCAGAAAGATGGTCATGTGGATAAATCAACTTCTGTCATTCAGTTACAGTTAAAATCCTCAACATTAAAAACAATCTGGTACAAAAGAACAAATTAAAACGTAAAAGAAAGGGAAGAAGGCCCCCAAAACTGCAGCAGTTTTTGACTTCACCCTTCCAAGAGCAAGTTAGCCTATCTTCCAAAGACAAATCTCCAGACAAATCAGCCACTACTGAACACCCATCTGCTTCACAAGTGAAGGCACTGGAAGAATCTGTCAAAAAATATCAGGATGCACTGTCCAGTCTGAAAATGTCAATCATTGACAACAAAATATGAAACTGTCTGTAAACAAAAAACATTTCCGCAAAATAAAAATGTTCATGCTAAGGATGTGATTACCAGATTGCACGATGAAGTCTCTAAATTTTCTCAGTCAATTGAGAGACAGAAAAAGGTGACCAAGAGTCAACTGTATAAAAAAAAATTATACATTGAAACAAAGTAACAAGAGGCTGAGTGAAAATAATGAGCTTGAAAAACAAGTCAGCTCCTTGAATGAGAAACAGGAACAGCCAAAAGCAGAAAAGATAGCACTTCAGAAAACAAGTCTTTTGAAAAGGAAGTGTGAGAAGTTGAGGAAGGAGAAGTCTTCCACAGATAAAGAAGCTGTTCAGCAGATATTGAAATAAAAAATAAAAAAAGAGGTTAGAGTAACCAGAGACAGTTTCTGGCATTAAACAAAAACAACCAAATCTTGTATGTAAAACTATCATTTACTGTATATACTCAAGTGTATAGTGCGACCTTTGAATTATTTTGTGAAAAACATGATTTTTCATATAGCTCATGTATAATGCAACCCCAGCTTTTGAACAAGACCGGTAGGCCTACTTTCATCAAACATTGCAGTACTGAGCATCATCCTGGATATATTTCATAGCAAATAAATAGTCTTCATTCTTTTTTGTACAAAGCCACTTCAAAATGATGAGAAAAACCACTTACTGTAAAAATAGTTGATATGAAGATTTAGATACGATAATTTTGTTTTTGTTCATGCCTGACTATGGTAGCTCCTTTACCTTTGGCTTGCCTCGGTTTCTTCTCTTTTGTCGCTACATTAAGAGCAAAACCTCATCCACTATTTATGCCATATCAACCAGTATAGGTTATTTAATGCCAAAATCTAAATGAAAATTCATACTCTATAATTAATTCAAGAAAATGATATGATTTCATGATTAAATTATAATTACTTAGCAGCATTTTCTTTTTTACCAAATAATCTTACAAAATCAAACAAGGTGTCAAAACTTGTTTCGCCTTACAAGAAATGAGACTAATCATAGCAAACTGATTTTTGATTTTATTAACAATGCCTTCAATTTTACTATTAAAAATGTATTGCTGGCATTTTTACTATAAAAACTTATTTTTATACTTTCCTACTGTTTTAAGTTTTGTTTGCAAGTTTACTATTTGCCCATAGCTAAGACCCCAATATGGGCTACTACCCCGGGTCAGGATGGACCTGGGAACAGCAGAGGTGGTTCCATGCTACTCAAAATCTCCAATCTCATGATCAGAGGCCTTGCTACCAGATGTAGTTTTTACAGACAAGATATTTGATCTTATGTTATTAGTTTGTACAATAATAATAATATTAAACTTGTATTACTTTTTTTTTTAACCATCTGACATGGAATTTAACACAAAAGAAAAGAATTCAAGAAATTCTTCTTGAATATCATACCACCTCCCAGAATATGAGGTTTTAGCTGGTGGCATATCTCTTTACTATAATTTAAGAGGAAGCAAGTTTATATTTATCAAGAGTTTTCCCCTGAGGTATATTATTTGAATTTATACACTGAAGAAGCATTGTTAATTACTATTAATTTTTAACTAGTATTTCTTTATCTTATTTCTATTGATTTTTTTTATTGCAACTCTCAAACATTCTGTGGTTTCTTGTCAGCAGTATAGGGTGAGAATATAGAATAAATGAACTCCTGAGCTGTAAAATGTGAACGTTATTATTTTCAATCTCTGCTACTTAATAATGACAATTAGATGATGGCTGAAGAGATAAAAAGTAACAGAAATATCATGAATGATTTAAGAGTAAAGAAGAATAGGTTTTTTTCTGTTACTTTATCATTCTTCTTCTATGTACTATTATTCTTCAGAACATTGGCAATCATGGCTCTCCACAATTTCCTGTCCTTTGTAGCCCTTAGTAAATTTTGTCTTTTTGTTATCTCTCCTAAAATCTATTCTGTCATCCATTTACGCAAGCTCATTAGATAGGTTATGTGATGTTTTCCTCTGCCCCTCTTACCCTCAATATCCTGTGAGTATCAAATTTTCTAAGCCCTTTCCTTATTATGTGCTCTAGAAATTTCAACTCTTTCTGATGTTAAGTATGAATATCCTTTTTGTTTCCATTTTCTCTAAAACTTCATCATTACTCATATGTTCAGTCCATGTTATTCTCAACATGTAGAACTACATTTTATCCCATGAAGTTTCTTCTTCATCCATGACAAAATGGTTCAGCATTGACTATCATCTAGGAAAACTGATATTGACATTCAGTTCACTAATCTTTTCTTTGTTACTAATGAAATTTTGTTTCTTAATATTTCGCTTAGCTTTTGGAAGGCAACTTTCACTGTTTCAATTTCAGAACATTATAATAATTTTTTTAAAAAGTTTAGAATCAAACTGATCAGTCAAGTGGATTCAATACTTTCAAATAATTTATTGTGAGCATAGGAAACTACATATTCTCTTGTAATTCCATCTTAATTGCAATAGGATATTTTAAAATCTCAACTGCTGTATGTTCTTAAGGACATAAAAGAGATTAAATCTGGCTATTAGTTTTTTTAATATAAATTTTGCTATTTCAAAATGTCAGTATGACTCATGCACACAATTGTAAATTTTAATAATGTGCGTTTTGGAGTGGTAATAAAAATTTCTTATAATTTAAGTAACTGTTTTCTTTAGAAGAAGACATTCCTCAGTTAAAAAATAGCATACCTACCATACACATTATGAATAATATTTCTTAGATAATACAAATAAGCTGAATTTCAACTGGTTCACAAAGAAAAACTATTGGCAATTTGGGCATAGTCATGAGTTCACTGCTTGGGGTCATGTTAAATATGGTTTAGACTTTGAATGCAAAAACCTTTTTAAATAACAAACAGAGATAAGGAAATGTAACATTTTTATTTGTGAGTCAATCTGTTATAATTGTAAGTGAAAGATGATCATATTAAGTACTCAGTATTTACCATGTTTTTTAATCTTTAGCACACTAATTCTTTCTAGAATTGTTCCCCTCCTACAACTGCATTTTTTTTTAGGGTGTAAAAATATGAACACCTACTGTTTTAAAATTGTTATAACTTTCTTTGTATTGTGTGTATAGATTTTATTTCTTGTATACTAATAAAAGAATGGATAAGTAATATTTTGATGTAATGCATTATGTTTTGCTGTTAAAAACAAAACAAAAAATTGAAAAA
Source organism: Acanthosepion esculentum (assembly GCA_964036315.1). Lineage (NCBI taxonomy): Eukaryota > Metazoa > Mollusca > Cephalopoda > Sepiida > Sepiidae > Acanthosepion > Acanthosepion esculentum. The sequence continues at coordinate 98,628,894 of OZ038479.1, forward strand.
CAAATAAAAAAAATACATTAACAATTTATTATACATTAACATTTATTGCTCCTTATGGAGTTCTGCAGTGCATTAAGAAGCAAAATGGCTAAAAAGGCTTTAATTTCATCAAAAAAGTGATGTGCTTCCTCATATTTACATATGAGAAGACACCAGCATTTGTTTGGTCTTTCTTTCACCTGACTAGCATATTTATTTGTCTTGTTGACAAATAAAGTTATTATTTTGTTGTTTAAAAATAGACAAAATAATTCACCTTCAGAAAGGCTGTCAGGTACATCCATGGTTGCCAGTAGCTTCCATAAAATTAGTCAGTAGTGTGGATCTCCGACCACTTCACCATCTATATCCACTTCAAAATCATTATCTGAGTCTGAATCAAAGAGAAACTTCTGAATAATGGCTTTGTTGGATGTTGATGCAGCCATTTTTGTTTACAAAAATTTGCAAAAATTTAACATGGGTTTAATCAATATTGCTCCTTGTGTAGGGTCTAGAAGAATTCAAAATGGCATCAGAAAACAGTAGTTTAGTCTTGTTCCAAAGCAGTAGTAGACAATTTCCAGTTTAAAATGCCAGAAATAACAGTTGATAAGTGCTTATTTATAACAACCATCTCAAGGCAACAGAATGTGCCTAGAGTTGCAAAGGGAGAGAATTCTATGGCAACAAATTTTGCCTCCAGCTTGGTAAAGGTTAAGATTTCAATAATCTGAAAATAGGATTCTTCAAAAAGTTTGATATTCAAGTATCAAATACAAGTGCTAAGTGTAAACATACAACATAATCCTTATTCTAGCTTTCCACCAACCAGTCAATGATTTCCCCATGTTGCATTCCATTCTTAGTCATGTTGGTGTGCACCAAAAGCTGGGATAGAGCCAGTTGCATGCTTACAAGATAAAGGAGTTGAAAAACAAACCCCACGTCAAGAAATGAGAATGAGAACCGTTTCCCCATGTACTCCTATTCAGCACTTTGCATGCTCATCCAGGTGGGTAGGTAGATGACACTTGGGACAACTTTTGCTATGTTCAGCCCTTCTCTTCCACTGCTTGTTGATCTACAAACTGTGGCTGGTAATACCAATGGAAAGCACTCGAATCACATGATGAACAAGTCTGTCCCCATCCAAGGACTGACTAGAACACACTCTCTGATCCCAAGCATAATTGTTAATATAGACCAGCACCTATTTCAAGTTTTTTTTTGCTTTGCTACAGATAGCATCTGGCAAAGTGATGTTTGGCATGAAAGTGCATATGAAATAGAGATGTATCAGTAGCTTTTTCAATGTGGGGAAAAAAGGACCCATTGACATTCACTGATACTTAATGAAGTTATAGAAACCAAACAATGGATGTGAACACAGATAATGTGTTTCAGTGGTGAAAGTCATGCTCTAGGTAGTCCGGCACAGCAGTCAATTCATGAAATGAGGACCATTTTGAAAATGAGTAGCCAATAGTGGTGACTATGTGATAAAATAGTGTCATGTAGCTGAAAATTTACTCAATCCATTGGTATTATTGTTATCTCTACCATGTTCTATATTTACAAGAGTCAAAACAGATCAAAAATAGAATATTGTTGCCATATCTTGGCTGGAACTACTCAATCCTATCTTTCCAGCCTGGAAAGGGTTCAAAAGTGTTTACAAAGCCTTGTATGTAATGTATTTTCACCTCACAATCCCTCTCTCACAGATTCAACATTGCAAGCCTCTAACTATTGCTATTTCAATGGAAACTGTTCTGACAAGTTACATTCTTTACTTCCATCAGTTCAGACATTAATAGCTGAGACTTGCCATGCCATATATACAGGGGCAAACTATCCTCATTCTCTACATATTCCATTGGTAAAGAGGAAGTTCCACTGGGACAGCTACTTCCTAAGAGCCACCACTTTATGGAATAGACTCCTAAGAGGATGCTCCCCTGAAAATTACAATAACCTCTTCAAGTCTAGGGTTAACCATTACCTATCATGGATATTCTCATAATCTGCACTTACATTCTCCTTCCTTGTTTATACATCATTTATTAACCCTCTATCTTGAGTAACTCTTGAGTTTTGTATCTGGTGAACATTTAGTATTAAAAAAATCTGTTGTAATTTCTCTGAGAATAAATAGGAGGGACTATTTTCTGAATATCCCTCGTGCACAACTATCTCATCCACAAGGTATACCTAAGTATTTACTAGATTGAGCTTAGGCTGGCAAAAAAAAATAAAAATATGAAGATTGACCTTCTTAAAGCAGCAACGGCCTTTGAGACCATCTTGTTAATCACAGTAAAGTGACTAAATCATTAATCTGTTAATATTAGCTAAGTTATTTTTCAACAGCATATGTCAAGCCACATGGCCTCTATGGATAAATCAAGATTAATGCAGAGATTTTGTTCATAGTTTTAAGATGAACTGTTGTAGATATATACAATGGAGCCCTCACTCAGCTATCCACCAGCTAGAAAATGAATACCACATGTATCGCCATTCTTGTTTGATGTTGGGCTGTATCAAAAACAGAGGAGGGACCACTGCAAGCTCACAAAGAAATGTAAAGATAGTGCAAAATAAGGACTCAAATCCTGTTTTCAATATAAATATATAAGTTTAATGTATTCTTTACTTCAATTGCATCATACAACACTTGAAGGAGCCTCAGTGAATTTATAGCTATTGTAATGAACACTTGATTCTTGTAAACAGGCATTTGCCTTTAAAAATCTGTACCTCTGATATGTAGGATTCAATTTCCAGTAATCTTTTTCTTCAATAAAATGATGACATTCCTAGGCAAAATATGGAGTAAATTTGAGAAAAGACTAAAGTCAGGCAGTACACATAGTATTTAACAATCAGTAGCTGCTCCTGATGATGATCATTCAGTGACAACCAAATTTTTACAGCAGAATTAATAATCATTTTGATCATAAGCCAAAGAGAATTAAATTTAGCTATGTTAAAACTGGTAAGATAATATTCTGTGCTACTAATATTTATTTCAATGTTAAATTGAAAATCTGTACCTCTGATATGCAGAATTCAAATTGCAGTTATCTGTCTCCACAACAAAATGGTAAATATATTGGAAACAGGTATTTATTCAGGGATCACTTGCTCGGTCTGGGTGGTAGGTAGCTGACACTTGAAACAACTTCAGCCATGTTGGACTAACAGATCAGCTCTACCTCCTACCAACCTCAACATCACAATGTATACTGGCAACATGAACAGGTGGCATCAGAAATACTAGAGGGACAGTCTGCACCCCCACTAGGAATGGGCCAGAACTACCTTAATCCCAATGGTGATCATTAATATAGACATATGGCCAGAAATTCTTAATTTCTAGCTTCATTGTCACCAAAAATGTATTCATTTATCTATTCATTTGTTTCCTTTTAGTCAAGTGGACACTATTTAGAAGATCCCACTTCAAAGACTTTATTCCCTGGTTGTAAAACACAAAATACTTGAGATAAAGATAAAATCACACATTCACCCCTAAATATGGGTGTTCTAATTACCATGTCACAAATATTCACTGATTTTGTCAGCACCATCTCATTTTAGTGCACACTTTATCTCAGTCAATTAATTTTTCTGATTTTTGGTAAATCCTGTTATTTGCAGCCTCGTTGATTTATTCTGCATCTAACACAGTCTGTAGATGAAATGTTATTATAGAGTTTAATCATGACTCATGTTATCTGGATAAGAAAAAGATAACAACACATGCTATTTAATGAAAGTAAGGCTTACATCCAATAAAATTTCCATGAAGAAACTTGTATATTCTTAAATGGCCAAAATTTTGTAAAAAAGAAAATATTTAAGAAATTTAAGGATAGTCTTAAAAAAATAATTTCAAGATGAGGAATTTGGATGAATTCAACAGAAGAAGGCTAGAGAAAGGACTGGTCGAAAAGCAACAACAATAAGGATAGTCAAAAGAAAAACAAATTAATATAGTTGGGAGTTTATTTTGTTTTCATGAATATGTATACATAACTTTTTCTTTTCCCTTTTAAAAAGCAGCATTAGCTCAGTATCAGTTGAGCCAGCACTGTCAAATAAATTTACCACTTCCTGAAGCACATGTAAATTCATAGTAGGAGTTTCAGTGGGAATTTAAATTCACAAGTGGTCCAAAGCTACATGTATACACACTTTAGGATAGTAAGATTTGAGCAGTTCCAGGCTGGTTTGAATTCAGAGTTTTCCAAGGCTAAAAGGCCTAATCTGTCCTGCTATTTACCCATAGCCAGGGTGAAGAGATAGATTCATACCTTTCTGTAAGTGAATGTAATGGACTCAAATGGAATTTGAACTCTGCTCTCAGATTCCTCAGTTCAAGCCACTATACATTACTCCACTGTGCCTCCTAACACTGTATCACATTCTGCATCCTATGTGTTTTCATGTGTATTTTGTGAGCACTTATATCTTCAGCTGAATGCTGGCAAATCTTACAGAAAAATGGTTTCTTATGTGTACTTATATGTCTTTTGAGAGCTGAAGATTGAGAAAATTTTGAATCACATAGTTCACAATGAAACGGCTTCTCTCCAGTGTGTGTTCGCATATGCAGAATCAAATTTTGTTTCTGTGGGGCAGCATAATCACAGATCTGGCAATGAAATGGTTTTAAACCTGTGTGTGTCATTACATGCCTTTTCAGTTGAGTTGACTGGGAAAAGGAAGCATCACAAACCTGACATTGAAACAGTTTCTCACCAGTATGCTTCATCAAATGTATTTTTAGAGCATTTTTCTCTGCAGAAGTGTATTCACAAAACTCACAGCAAAATGGTTTTTCTCCAGTGTGTATTTTTGTGTGCTTTTTCAAATTACATGACTGAGAAAAGGAGGCATTACAAAGTTCACATTTGTAAGGTTTCTCACCTGTGTGGATTCTTAAATGTACCTTAAGTTTAGAGCTTTTCGTAAAAGAGGAATCACAAATTTCACAGTGGAATAGTTTCTTTCCAGTATGTATTCTCATGTGATTTTCTAAATTTGACGAACGAGTAAATGAGGTATCACAAACCTCACAGTGATATGGCTTCTCTCCAGTGTGCATTTTTGCATGAGCATTGAGTTTGAAATTATGTGTAAAGGCAATATTGCACACTACACAAACAAAGGGCTTCTCTTTAGGTGATGTCATATTAAGTGCATGGAAAGACTAAGTTAAATAAAATGCCAGAAAAATATTTTCTTTTAGTGGATTATGTGTATCATTACAGAAAATATTTTTCCTTTCTATTTCAGTGTGAAACTTTGATTCTAAATTAAAATGATTGTCTTAAATTTATGAAGTATTTCAAGATCCTTTCCAGTAAAGGCTACTTATATATATAAATACAGAATTATCTTGTTTGCAATCATGTCTGTGTATTCCAAAAGGAAGTCTTTATCTCTGAATGATGAACTGTGCTTGCTGTTTTTCAATACAACAGAACCTGTAAATAAAAACAATCAACTAATGAACAATAGAAGTATTGAGTTCAAAGATGATTATATTTTAGTAAAGCAGCTTTTCAATGTATAGCACTATCATTTGTACTGGTGCAGCCATTATAGGCTACATTGGTTGACTGATAGCAGAAAGAATTGGTAGTTAGTATTTATGGTTTTAATTAAAGATTTAATTTTAAGATTAAAGTTTACAGTAAGAATGGTACTTACAACTGTTTATATTTTGCAGCACAAGTAGGCAAAAGAGATTATTTGAAATGGAATATCAGATTTAACAATAAATAAATGATCTGTCAAAAGGACGGTTAGTTCTTTAACACTGCTATTACTAGATACTCCCTTGACTCACTCAGCAATATTTATTGTTTTAAAAAAGTGACAATTTAAATTTTAATAAAAAAACACATGAAAGTGGATTTAGATATTTTTTTTGTTCTTGAGAATTGACAACAAAAATATTAATCACTATTTATTTATTAGATTGCTTATTTACAAAAATGATTTTATATTTACAAGATTATCAAAATATGTGAACCAACTACAATGAAAAATATTTATTATTTACCATTTTATAAAGAAATAAATATGAAAAGAATTTTTTTTATTCATTGTTTTATAAAAATTTACAAAATTATAAAAACATGTGAATCAGTTGTAATGAAATATTTATTATTTAAGCCAGAAAATATTTTTAAACTGCAAGAGTTTTTTGTGGGGGATAATAATAATTTTAGTGATACACGTCTTACTAATTAATCCATAGATGGGGGAGAAGTGGTGGACTATAAAGTAGAGCTAGGGCTTTTTAATCTCAGAATTTGTGGGAGAATTGAGCAATTTTGCATTTATTCATATAGATTCCATAATATAGGTTTTACTTAATTAGCTATTATGTTTCTTTAACTATTCAAAAGTTGAATGTATAACTAATTCTAATTTCTATTTTCCCATCTTTACACTATATTAATTTTATCTCATAAATTGTCCGCTGTTCTGTCACACATGAAATAAAAATAATTGTACAGAAAATAAGGATCTACGTACAGCAAATCGTCTTTAAATTAAGTGGCAGCAGAAGAATTATTGTTGAACTTTTAAAAGTAAGCTTTACATTAATACTTAAATGCAGTGATCAGTTTTGAGTTCTTCTGTAGTTTATTGATGCCTATTGCATCTACTCCTCCCTAGCTATTATGATGATGGCCAAGCTAGCTTAAAATTAAGGATAAAAAGGAAAATAAGAGTTACTCTCCTTGAACCATGAAAGTAATGATAATGGCTATTATAATATTTTCAACCTTGAATAATCTGAGCTCAACAAAAATCACTCCCTGCGCCTAACTTTTCTAGGGCTTTTGAATGAGCTATGAATCATTGAAATTGGACACACACAGCACAAACACACATAAACGGTACTTTATATATAAGAATTACTCTTCTTATAGGGAAGAACAGTCAAATCTTCATACATGTCTTTAATAATAAACTCTTGCTATCAAATCACATTGAATAAAAGTAAATATTTTAAAAATAAATATTAAGTGAAGTATAGTTTTTTTCCTGCATAATATGAAAGGAAATAATGTTTTATTAAAATTAAATTATGCGAGCACCATCACAATTTTTATTTTTTTATTTTTTATTGAATTAATTTCGGTGAAGATTTGGACAAATGTTCAGTATATTCACACTTGATATTTTTTTTCTTACTGAAATAACGTCTTCATGGATTTTCCTTTATAACTGGGAAAAAAATTCGACCCACTCAATTTAAAAAATACACACCAGATATAGAAAGGCGGGAGCCGAAACTTACCCCACCAAAATAATATTTCCACAAAGGATTCTAATAAAAAGTCAAATTCAGTATCTAATTCCTTCCTTAATGAATAAGTACTGAAAATTTCGCTTAAGTTGGATAATTAATTCCCTGATGTTTTACAAACTTTTAAAAATGTAGAAGCGATATTTTGCTTTCATTTCGGATAAACAATAACAATAAAATTCGAGCGACATTTAAGAAATTACCTTCGTTTTCAATTATTTGCATTGGTTTTCCCTTCTGGTAACATCTGGAGAAAAATGATAAAATCATAATATTTTTCAAAAAAGTTAATATGTAATTTGTAAAGGAAAGTGCAATTGGTTGAATTGGTGCATTTAAAAGGGACACAATTTCCTGTGACAACCGGTGTAAGTCACTTCTGAAAATATTTCACTAATGAACAGTTGTCAATTTCTCATTCACGTTTCTTGTTGATAAGCAGTCAAAATTGGAAGTAGTAACAGATTTGATATAAAGTTTATTCTAATTCCAAACAAGTAAAAATAGTAGCAGGCGTAAATATTATATAGAAGTTGCATCATAAATTTCAAAATTTATGTTTTTGAAAAGTAAAAAAAACGGTTTCAAAGGAAAGTTTGTTTTAATAATCTAAGAAACCTTCGTACCTGCAAAAAAAAAATGTCATCAAAAGAACGGGTATTCCCTTGACATCGCTTTTACTGTACACTGTTGACTCCACGGAATGTTGTTTTAAAAAGTATGGTTACAATTTTAAGCTCAAACATATGAAAATCTTTATTCTTGAGAACAGACAACAACGATATTAAAATTATAAACTAAACACTAGATTGCTTGCTTACAAGAATAATTTTATATTTACAACTTGAAGATTACAAAAATTAAAATAACCAACTAAATGAAATATTTATTTACCATTTTATAAAGAAATAAATTTGAAAATAATTTTTTATTCATAAATTTAAAGAAAATATCTGTGATCAAGAAAATTTGAATTAACTAAAAACTTCACATAACTGTAGGGGACTTGAGAAGGCCGTGTGAATATTTTAGTGTTTCGCTGCAAATGAAACATGTAACATCCACAAACATAAATTTAAAAAAAAAAAAAAAATCAATATGCAATTATGACAAAAGAATAGGCTCGGAACAACAAATAAATTTTTTATGTACAGAATTTTACAGTTTGTGTTGTAATGACGTGTGCGTAAAATTGATAAGAGAATTTCATTGCTGGTTTGGAATGTTAAATGCAGAAAGTTCTGAACATTGTTGGTTAAAAGTTCAGTGTATGAAAGTTTGAGAATAAAATTGTTATTAGAAACTTAAAATACTGTTGCAGTGTAAATTTTAAATTTACAATTTTTAAGTAAGTGAAAGTTGTCTACCTTTAACTAGAAAAGTCAAGATGAGTAAAAATTAAATTAGACAAAAATTTTCTGAGAAAGATATTTTAGTAGGAAAAGTTTTGTCACAATGAGTTGTTGAAAACGTTGGTGAATTGTGGTGTAGAGTATTTTTCCAAATTCTTCAGAAAAGAAGTTTCTTCCAAAAGGCAGTCACTGATCAGCATAAAATTAAGTTCTCTCTCGGCATCTCTCTGAGCATCTGTATATCTCTGTGCATAGAAACTTGATTGCAGTTTGTTGTTATAGCTTTTTTGATAATTAAACTGGCTCAACGGAAATTCAGTAGACACTGCCACTAATTCCAAGAAATGCATGGGCGAGATCGTATTTTTCTATTTTTTAACTGATAGAATTGTATGAGACATTCAAGTCAGGGGTAAATTAGAGAAAGAGTTTTTCAAGTAGGATGATCCTACTTTTGCACAAAATCAACTAATTTGTGATGAAAGTTTCTAGAAGCTTACTGTGCATTTAATAACCAATCAGATTTCAAGAAATGTTTGAAAGTAAAAGAAGGGTTACTAAATAATGACAAGTATTTTGAAAAAATGCATTTCTGGACAATTCTATCATTTGCTCTTGCTACATAAATTCAATGAAGTTAAGATTCTTAATGTTAAGTATCCACATGGACAAGGTCTCTCCTCATACCCAATGGAATGCTTGACTAACAAGGAAACACGTCTGGCCTGCTGGTCCCCGTATGCTGAATAAACAACAGAGTCACTAGACAGCTCACGAGAATTGACGTCACAAACAAAATGTGTCTCTTGGATCACGGCCATATCTACACTGAAGGGCAAGAGATCACGAAGCAGGTGAACAGATTTATCACAAACTCTCAGGCCCCTCACATTCAAGCTAGCTTAATAGACATCATTTAAGTTGTTTTTAGAAAAACCTTTAAATGCAGACTGGACAGAAATCTATGGGAGCCAGGACTTCGATGGATTATCCCATACTACCGGTTCCAATATCAGTTTTAATTTGACCTTCAGAGACAATACCACCACCGTCCATCGGGAAGGTTAATTTTACTGCCCTATACAAGGAAGAATGAAGCAACTCCAGGACCCTCCCAGAACACAAGTTGGACATTTTCTTGAGTTCTGGTGACTCCATCTGCACCATCCTGATGTACGGGAATGCACTTTTAGCCTCCACCAGGTAACCCCACACTTTGAGATTACTACCCATATTCCTTATGAGTGTGATCTCTCTGGGGGTCTGCAGAAAGTTGAGGGGGTCTTCTGTGGACTTTCCATCTACAGAAGTACATTTAAACAACAGCTTCAAGAGGGCCTTCTTCTGAGAAGGTCACTCTTGAGGGCCTTCCTGACAATTGTGCACAGCTTTCTCTCCCCTTGGGCACAGTCTTTGTTTCTTTTCTTTAAGATAGGAAGGAGAGGAAGAGAGGCTCCTTGCCTTACCTTGGGTATGTTGTAACTCGCTTCTTGCAGTTGAAGCAGTTGCAGATTGGGTCTTGGCAACTACCAGGGCCTTCTCCACCCTATTCTGACCATACTCCCTCTCCCTTTTCGTGTACTTCGAGTCTTTTTCATCTTTTTCATCCCTCCCCCTTTTCAGTGAGGAGGATCATGGTGGAGACATTTCCTCTTCCTCCGTGTAGAGGTCCAGCTGTGGTAACTCTTCAGGCTGCTGCTGCTGCCGTTTTTGAGGGAGCTCCTACTCCAAAGCTGATGCTGCTTGGGTTGCTCCAGCTGTTTTTGTTGATGCTGCTTTTCTGATGGCTTCTTCAGCTGTTGTTGATGCTGCTGAGGCTGTCACTGTGGCTGAGGCTACTGCTGTTTCTTGGTAGCTCCTTTTTCCAGGACATCTTGGCTTCCCTCTTCACTACTTCAGTCCACTTGCCAGGACCACTGGAAGTCTTCTTTGGTATTTCCGACTTGGGCTGCTCAGTTGTTGGTTGAGGCTGCAGCACCACAAGCACAGCAGTTGAGATGGCAGGCTTCCACAACAACATAAATGTTTTGGCCACTGCAGATGATGATGTTTGGAACCTCATTAAATTTTGGCTGGGTCAATGTTACCATAACATAGTCACTGGTGGCACTGCCCACCTTGTTTTTGATGGAGAATACCCCCTCCGCAGGACCAAAATCTGAGAATAAGGCCCCAAATGGTCCTCTGTGATGTACATGGGCACTCCATGTAAGGCAATCCGAGTGCCCATGTACTCCATTTGATGCCTATGAGTCTTGGTGGTGAGCACGTTGCCAGTTGAAGCTTTTGCAGCCTCCTCTGTTGCCAGCAGGATGTCCTACATGGCATTTGACCTGCAGGCCAACATTTTGGTCCCAATACTTAAAGTTTTGTTGTGACCAAGTAAGTGGTTAAAGAAATAACAAAATAAGCATTGCAGATATATCATATATTAACAGTAAGTACAACAGAAGAGTATTACATGGCTAGTGAGTGTGTGTCAGTTGTCCGAGCATTCAATCTATTTGACTGTTCCCCCAAGGCCTTCTCTCCTATTAATCTTATAGTAGGCAGAAGTGTCCAACATAGACTTTTTAGAGGGAGGACACCACAACAGGTTTGAGGCTCTCTTCCATCATCTCCCTGTTGACAGCAATGAATTTTCACATCTTGGTATTTGCTGTCAACAGGGAGAGGGTTCTCATAATAACTGCCTCCATTACTGAAGACACTGGAAAAAATTCATGGCCTGAGATGAAGGAACTATACTCCTTGCTCAGGGCCTTGAAGTATTCTGGTCCATTTTGGGTCTTTCCATCACCCATGCTGAAGTTGACAGTAGTATGGCCAATAGCCCTTTTTCCTGGGGTACCTCCACCATAGCAGGGGATATTCCCCTCATGAAACAAGGAAAACAAAGTCAGAAAACACAAAAACACAGCACAAAAAACAATTACAAACTTCAAACTGTTTTGACAGGCCAATACAAGAAAAACAAATGTTCCCAGCTAACATCCAGCAGGAAGATAAAAAAAAAAATAAAAGAAAAAACACAGGTTGTAACTTAATATAAAACTCCTATTAAACTACTCAGGTCCAATGCCACCTCAGTTCTGTTCAACTTCCACCCTCTCAGTAAATGAGCATTCTATTTATCTCTTTAGATCAGTCCATGTCGTGGGGGTGCTCCAGTACTCTACAATAGTTATTAAAGTCTCAGAAATTATGCAAAATGGTTTTTATTTTATTTATATATATGCAGAATACATATTCATGGTGTTAAGCTATATGTTTTTAATTTTTCAAAAAGAACCAAACTGTTCATTAAACATTATATGAGACAGACAAATTTATTTTTAAGATTTTCATTTCAGGAGATTCTGCAGTTTGCTTATACATAACAATTGTCAGGATCTAATTATGTTTGTTATGCAGAAAAACAGTACATTCTTTCGGCAATACTGTAAAAATATTCTCACTTGGAAAATGAATTTCATTTCTTATCAAGCTACTAGTAATTTTTAAGTAATTATAAATTGACAACATAAAACAAAAAATGTGTAGGCAAGATAACTGCAGTTTTATTAGCTGCTAATTACAGTACCATTTCCCTTGATAGATCTGCACTGTCTGCTGTGAAACACAGTAGCATACCAGTGATGACACTTTAATGATGAATTTATGAACCTAACTACTAATCATACATGGAAATTTATAATAAATTTGGAGAACACTAATATACTTTAGTTTTTGCACAACAGTGACAGTGTAGAATGGATTAAAGAAAAATGTTATTCTCTTTCATGACAACACAAGGCCACATACAGCAAAAACAATACAAAAAAGATGTTGGGATTCAGTTGGTCAATTCTCTCCCACCTGCCATATTCACTCAAGTTGGTTGATTTTTCATTTGTTTTAGAAAATCAACATTGCACTCAGTGTAAAAGCTGGAGTCTGATGTGATAAGTACTGGCACCAAAAATTACATTCATAACTTTTATCAATCTTTGAGCATTCAGTTTTAAAGATCATCTAAAAAAATGTACAGAAATACCTAATTTCCACAGGTTTTTGCTTACAAACTGACTTCAAAATTTTACTATTTCAAGAATAAATCCAAATAAAGTTAATATATTTTTTATTAGACATACTGAATGAAAAATATATTCAAACCAGAATTCTAATTATGAATCACCACAAGCAAAAAACGCATTGTTTTTCACTGTATTCGATAAGTAAAGTCTGTAAAAAAATTATAAAAGATAAAAAAAGACTACCTAATGAATAAGATTTGTTAGATCATTAATAAAAACAAAAAGTAGATAAAAGTGTATATAACATTATATATCTGGGCACAAATTATAAAACAAAATGTTTTAAATTTGCATTGTTTATTGAAATTCACACTAAAATCACTGCACTGTAAACATATTACATCATAATATAGCTAAAATGTTCAGTATAATTTCCCTTTGAAATAAATGAAAGACTTATTTGATGGTACAATGATTTAGTAATAATATGTTTATGCCATGCATCTTGTTCATATAAAATTTGTAAAGTTTCAGTAAATTATATATTTCATAAGGCTGTGCTATAAGGCTTTCAATGATCACTGGAATGAAATTCCAATTCTACAATTTTGAACCTTAAATTAATCTTTTAAGCTTCTTTCCTCAAAATAACAATGATTTGGAAAATACTATTTTGTGTCATTATTTATCATGTAAAATCTCAATGTTCAAACTGAGTGCAATACCACAGTTCCAAAATCAATCTGGCCTTGTGCCAAGTGATTACCTTTTTCAATTGCAGTAAAAAAAAAACATTGATAGGGAAAACTTTCTCTAAATGAAAACCAGGTTCAGGACTTTGTTGAAAACTTTTTCAATCAAAAACTGCAGAATTTTTCTCTAAAGGTATCAAAGAGTTGCCTGATAAGTGGTAACAAATCATTGCAAATAACAGGGAATATATAATTGAAAATGTAATTGTACTTAATTTTTGGAAAAATAAAGGTGATAAATATAGATGGAAACTATTTAGAACTCAACCTAAAAATTAACATAAATCTTGTAAATAGGAAATTACTCGACACTGAGTTGAGAGCACCAAACCCATATTTGATATTAGGAAACCATTGAAATAATTTCAATATTTTTCTTTTTTTAAACATTAAGTGATGGTAATACATTTCTTTCTGCCTACATATTTACAGGGTGAATAAGGCTTTCTGCTTTCTCCTAATTTAAATTACTATCAACTGAAATTGGTGGGAAAAAAATCACTAAATTATTCACTGGCAGCAAACAAGGTCCAAGGTCAGACAATGCTTGAGCATACATGCTCTAACCTGTATTCAATCATGCAGGATTTTTATATTGATTTTTTTCAGTCAGAACACAACAAAATTTAATAATGAAGTAGACAAGAGTAGCAAAACAGAAGATGCAAAACACTTTTTATGTATTTTATTTGACTTGTATTAATGGTCATGAAAATGTTTCTGACAATGCTTTCTTCTCTCACAAATGATGACACATTTCAGCTGTTGGACCCTCTGACTTTCTTCAAGTTTCTGTTCATCTGGATAACTTTTGGGGAATTTCAAACTGAACTCTTTAATTTACAGGAATAGATTGTTCTCATTCCACTGTCCCAGCCTAGGGATATCTTGTTCTTTTTTTTAGTACTGCTCAGTTATTGTTTGCCTCAATTTCACTGAATCCAAGTTCCACAGGACAGTAGTCAGTGGGCTAAAGCATTGGTTCATGAATTTGGTGACAGTAATCTCTGGATGAGGTAGCACAGTTTTAGTGAAAGCACTGTGAGTAATTTGCATATTAACTCCTTATAGGTCATTTAATGCCAGAATTTTCTTTTCTTGGGAGCTTTGAAATAATAAAAGTATGATAAATGTTATTCTACTTTCACAATTAAAGACATGGCAGATGATACTCAACTTTTGTGCATATGCATGTTTTTGTGTGGACATAATTTTGAGAGGCAGTGATATGTGTGTTTTATGTTGTAGTTTTGTTAAAGTTATATTTTGGAATATCGTTTGTTTTTTTTAAAGAAATTGTAGGATATTTTATAGATTAGCATCATGAAAGAGTTCTTTCATGTTGGCTACTTGGTTGATTTCATTTAGCAGTATATCAACTTCTAATTGTTATTTAACACCAAAATCTAAATATTTTTAATATAATTGGATGACTTCAACTACAGATAGAATGTACTGCTAGTCATTCTACTATAAAATGTATTGCTGGTCATTCTACTATAAAAATCATAGTGTTTTGCTTTTGTTTGGGGTTCACTATTTGCCCATAGCTGGGACCCTAACAGGAGCTATCATCCCAGGTCAAGGTGGACCTGGGAACAACAGCAATTAAGAGGTGGTTCCACGCTCCTCAAAATCTGAAAACTCCCAATCATAGGTCTTGCTGCTGATGTAGTTTATTGTTATACTCAGGACTAAATTGTGAGTTGAATCAATTGATGAGGTAGTATGGTTTTAGTCTCAGTAGAAGCAGAATAAGTGAGCAGTAATAAATTAAAAAAAAAAACAATATATCCCTAGACTACATTAATTACATTATTTGGACTATTGTCCTCATCTTTGTCACCATATTTGTTACAACGTTTCAGCCGTTGTACACTCCGGCCTTCGTCAGGTGGTTGAAATGTCCAAAGAGTGTGAGTTCAATACCCGGTTAAGGCAGTGGAGAACTTTCAGAGGGAAAAGTTAACAGGAGATAACTGATAACTGACATTCATTAAACATGGCACATGGAACTTGAACCGTCTACCCCAGTGAGCGAAATAAAGGGTTCAGTTCAACATTCCAAACACCTGAAGAAGGCTGGAGTGTACAACAGCCGAAACGTTGTAACAGATATGGTGACAAAGATGAGGACAATAGTCCGAATAATGTGAATAATGTACATAATACCTCATCTCGGAAATATAGACAGATATATCCCTAGACATGGACAGTGGAATGAAAACAATCCACATCTGGAGATTAAATAATGGGTTCAGTTCAAAATTCCCTGAAGGTTACCCAGATCAACAAACACTTGATGAAGGCCAGAGGGTACAAGAGACAAAATATGATAACAAAGATGAAGACATTTCTTTGAGCACAAATAATGTCATTAACTCTTGCTCTCTTTATTTATAATGGGTAAACTAGTTTATATATGATAAGATGAATAGAAAAGTTCATGTTTTTACCCTTATGGTGTATAAGCCAGAGTTTTGATGGACTGCAAAATTTATGTCATTTGCTTTACCAGTGGGTGAAAATCATGAGATCAGGATTCTAAGCCACAGTTTATGCAAAAAAATCTGGGAATAGCATTTCCCCAAAATCAACAAGAGATTTTGTCACTACTGGTGTGACTAACCATGTGTATTTTAAGACTGTATTTTTTTGATGTTGCATATTCACAGAGCTCACAATGGAATGGTTTCTCTCCAGTGTGGGTACGAATGTGCATTTTTAGATTGGATTTGTTCGCTGTTGCATATCCACAAATCTCACAGCAGAATGGTTTCTCTCCAGTATGTGTGCGCATATGCATGTTGAAATTAAACTTTTTCGATGAAACATACTTGCAAATTTCACAATGAAACTGTTTCTCACTTGAATGAGTGCTCATATGTGCTTTAAAGAATGATTTTTTTGTCGTTGAAAATTCACAAGTGCTGCACTGTAACTGTTTCCCTTCAGCATGTGTGACCATGTGCATCCGCAGATTGGACTGGCGTGAAAAGGAGGAATCACATAATTCACACTGGAAGGGTTTCTCACCAGTGTGTGTCCTCATATGTCTTTTGAGAAGACCTTTCCATGCTGTTGAGTATTCACAAAGATCACACTGGAATGGCTTCTCACCAGTATGTATCCGCAGGTGCACTTCAAGATTTGATTTCTTTGCAGATGCATACCCACAAATCTCACAGTGGAATGGTTTCTCACCAGTGTGTGTTCGTAAGTGTTCTTCTAGATTAGATAGTTTGGCAGATGCGTACCCACAGATTTCACAGTGGAAGGGTTTCTCTCCTGTATGAGTACGCATGTGCATTTTCAGATAAGAGGATTGTGAAAATTTAGCATCACAGATTTCACAGTGGAATGGCTTTTCACCAGTATGTATTCTCACATGGTCTTTGAGCTTAGAGCTTTTAAGGAATGCTAATCCACAAACACTACATACAAAAGACTTTTCTTGTTTAGCTGAGGACATACTGAATGAAAAAATGTTATCTATATGCATTTGTTTAAAAAGTAGGTTTTATATACAAAGTGAAAGTAAATTTTAATTCAAATTATTTTTCCCAATGCTCTTGTGTGGTACCAGAACATTGGAATAAATATTAATTTTGAATTTGTGAAATATATTGGATACCTCATTTGCAAGTAACTATGTCAAAATGTACAATATGCAGTAAACTACTATATGCTTACTTAAATTATATAACTTTACACTGAACAATTCTTGGTTTAGTACATACCAACCGAAACATTCCTTATCTTCAGGTAAATATGAAAAGCTGATCCTTCAAGTTTTGTGATCAGTAAAGTCTGAAATTGTTTTACTTTTTAGCTTGTATTATGCAAATATGTTTGTATTAATAAAAAAAATTTGTGGTGCATATTTTTCTTAAAAGTATCGTATTTCAACTCCAAAACTTGATTTCTAGCTGTAAACACTAATATCTTCCCATATGCTTTTGTTTGTTTATACAACTGAAAACTGTCGCTTTTATTTAGATCTGTTCTAATGAAATTTTTTATTGTAGATTTGGTATTTGTTTTCTCTGCTTTCTGATGATTTCAGAAAGAAAGTTTGATAATTAGATTAGGAAAAAAATTTCCTAATTAAAAAATTTTTATCTTTTGTGTCTTCTCTCTTTATCACAGCCAATTCTGCAAAGGAAAAATAAGTCTTTATTAGAAAAAATTAATAAATAAAGCAATTATAAAGAAATTTATTCAAGTAATTCTCAGGCATATTTTCATTTTTTTTATGTTTCAGCTTGTTCATTCTTCAACCTAACCTTGAACTGTAAATTTTGTCTGGAGTCTAATCTGTTTTGTGTTTTCCATATCGTGTGAAACTCCATGGTGCAACAGAACTTACGGATCAATATAACAGACAATAATTGAACCTGAAGAACGAACTAGTCAAAAATATTTGGAAACGCACAAAACAAATGCCAAAACATGAAAATACTAATAAAAATAGTAATTCAATATTAATATCTCCAAATCTTCCAAGAAACAACAAAGATGATGACAGTCAATTAATTGACTGGATGTGTGATGATGCAATTCTACACATCATTGCACAAGCTGTGATGACATCCAAGGTCGGCTGTATGAAAATACACCAGTGCCTACTATGTTCCACAGGGCCATGATTGAATAATGACAAATGCTTTTCAAGAGACTTGTTTGGTTGGGAAGTAGCAAAAAAATATGATTTCTTACTTAATCGGCAATGTCTTCCTTCTGCTTCAAGAAAACAAACTTCTTTTTTATCTGACTTCTCACTAAGTTCTGGTCACAGACAACAGACTCCTACACACTTACTACCTAACCACTTCACTCACTGCAAGCCATTTCCCTGAGTACTCACTATATGAATACTGGCTGACAGACCCACCACCCCTTTCCATCCATTCATGTTTCACCAACCAGAAAGAGGGACCACCTAGACAGCTTCTGGGTGGTTAGTCTTTTCAAAGGACCCTACTTTTACGGCTATCTAAAATCACTAACAAAACTTTATGTTTGATGATTTAAAGGTGGGATTGAGACATGGTTCTTGAAAAATCCTGGTCATTAAAATGACTTAAAAGGAAAAAGAATCCATCTGTTCATCTCCTAATTGTATTGCTACAGATGTAACAATGTCTGAATTTCTTAGATTGTTAATTCATTTTTTATTAGTATTACTTTTATTTTATTCATGTTGTTTTTCATCTTATTTCTTTTGCTTTTTCTTACAATTTCCAGATCCTCATTCCATGTTCTTAAAACAAGCAGCTTAGATTGGAGGGACACAAGTTAAATCTTGCCGGCAGCTTATCTTTTATTCTAGAAGAATGATCTGGTAGTTGTGATGAAAAGCAACAGAAATAAGATGAAAAAATTGCTAGTCAAAAACTAATAAATTTATTATATACTTTGCTATTTGAACCAGCATGCACATAAATAATAACAATTATCATAAAGAGAAGTAGTATCAATATCAGCAAAAAACAATGGTAGAAAATGACAGACAGATCATGTCATTGAAGAATGAAGAGCCAACATTATTGTAATAAAGAAATTAGTAATTGTCAAATTACTGACTTTGCTGTTTCATATGATATGAGAGTGAGCACCAAAGAAACTGAAAGGACTGAAAAATACCAGGATCTGTTTAGAGAGTTGAAGATGTTATGGGACATGACTGTTGAAGTAACTCCTGTAGTAATGGGTGCACATGGAACACCTAGAATCTTGAAAGAGTGCTTAGAGAAAATTGAAATTGAGACCAAGATTGTAGACCTCTATAAAACTGATATCATTTGTTGTGAGTATTTGCCGAAAAATTCTTGAGTTGTGAGGAGTTTTGTCAACACCATACGTCAAGAACAGAAATACCATTGACTACATTAATGTGCAACATGAACTAAAATGATAATAAATTTGTTTAAAACTTTCAGATAAAATTCAGGATTGAAAAAGTGTTTAACTTGTGCATTTTTCAATGATTCTTGTTTATCATATTTTATATTTTCCTGAAATCTTCTAATAAAGCCTTCAAATAGAAAAAGGTAACTTTTAATAAAAAAGATTTGATAATTTATTCTAATATTCAACTAATTAATATTTAGCACTCTGCATCATTTATAAATATTACTTCCCGTTTTACTATATACAGAATCCCCCAAAATATATTGTTTTATATATTAGTTTTATATATTTGAAATTACAGTACCCTGGCTCTCAATTTCAGTCAAAATTGTTTTAGGTGTTCCTATAAAAAGATATGACTACACAACCAAGAAATTCAAATTGCATTGGCAGGATTAACATTTTTCTTGGCGAAAGGAGTGCTAAAGGTTAAAAAAATTACTTGTTTTGAAATATTCTTATTTTAAAGGTAAAAATGTTGCTCAAAAGATTCAATGAAGAATATAGCAACTATCTGGTCAATGCGAGGATGATAACTTATCTTCTGAGTTGAAGTAAATGTTGAGGCTTGGGTCAGTGTTAGGTCCTGACCTTGGTTTTAACAGTTATATTCACCTGTCTTTGAGATTTGCAATGGAGTGAAGTTAACTAATTAACAGAAGAGTTGTTGTTTTCCTACAGTCAAGCATTCCTTCATTCTGTATATTATTTGGTCTTGAGAATTTGAATCCTACTTACACTTGAGGCACATACCAGCAAAGATACTGTGTTAATAACAACAGAAATGAAGATAATAACCAAAATAATATATGGAAGACTGAACACATAACAAAAAAGGAAGCAACTGAATAAAGTCTTTCCCTTTAAGTAAGGAGGATCTAATAATTTTTCTTTTCTTTGATGGAGAGACAAGAATTCATTTTCAAATTTTGAGCATGAAAAATAAAAAGAATCTCATTCTAATAAAAGAAAATATCCCACTTCCATAACAAACTGGTAACCTAATCCTATTACCTGTTTTTTTAAAGAAATGTACTGTCAGACACTTTCTTACTTACAAAGGTTAGTAGAATGCTGAATGGATTTTTCTATCTTTATATATATATATATATGAAATCCATGTATGTGTTGAATTCATTTTAAGCTTGAAATTTTCTACAGAATTTTGTTAGAGGACTCATGGTTTATCTAAACTCATATTCACCTAAATATTAACTTTGGGTTCCCTTCAGTTAATGCAAAAAAATGCTTAGAGTAGTAAACTTAATATCAGAAAAATCTTTGTTTTTTTTTTAAATGGTTGATCTAATATATCATACATATACTTTAAATTTCAAAAATATTTCTTTCAAATTTCATTTGTGAAAAAATTCATGCAGAATAGGTCACTTTTTTTTAAAGCTAAAGTTGGATGATATGTTGTTAAGTTATAAATTCTATTTTGGAAAATAGTGATCTATTGTTAAATGATATCTTTCTACATATATCAATGACAAATCTTTTGCTCTTAAATCTCATTTTAAAATAATGTCTTGGAAAATCTCTCACTGAGGATCATATATAAACTCCTTTTTATGTTTAAGCAACCAAATCATGTCAAATTGCAAGTGTTCAGAAGAGAATGAATGATCAATATAGGAAGGCATGTCATTTTCTACACCAAAACACATTTTTATGTAAATAAAAGCCTTGTTAAAACAAACAAAAATACAAGCAAATAAATCTAGGTATGTCCAATATTTCGCTAAAAAGTGGTATACCTTGACGACAAAAGGTCCCCAAATTGATAAAACAATTTTTAACGTTTAAATATTTATGTTCTTATTAAAGAGGAAAGACCAAAGTATTTTCTGAATATTTTTTCAGATTTTTTAATCCTTCCTATAAATGTTAAAAATTTTATTAAAAATCTTGTTTTTTTTTCGAGTCAAAAAATTTCGTAAAATGGAACTTAGCGACATTTCTGTCGGAAAGATCATAGTTTGTTAGTTAAAAAATCATGAAAAATCAATTACACCTTTTTCTTTTGTTATCTTAGGAAATTTAGAATGATTAAAGTATACTTAATGTAATTTGAAAGAAACATTACTTACATTTTTAGCAGAAATTTTTTTAAGAGAGATATTTCCAACCGTAGTCGTTCCTTTTTTAAGGAATTGACAGGCGTTAATTGATGTACGTCAATATATTCACAACTTACTGCACGGAAATTTATTGAATGGTAGCGCCAAAGTGATATAATTCATTCTAATTTTAAGTGAATCTGGTTAGTAGATTTTTTTTTTTTAAATTCACTTTCAAATTTTTTTTTTTACCTTATGTTTGAGGAAGAATTCTGCACTGAAAATAACATTTAAATTATGAAAGAAAATCAAATTTTACAAGTAAAAATAAAACAGTAAAAAAAATACATTTTTTTAAATTGAGGTTTATTATTTCAGTCATTAAATATTTTTCTGAGAATATAAAAATTACATGAAACACCATTAATTGAAACGGGTTAACTTAATGAAATGAGATTTTATTTCTTTTTTATTAAGGCAGATTTTTTTCTATTTATTAATAATTATATGGCAGTAATATGAGTTTTATTTTATTTATTAATAAAATTAACATGCTATGTTGGTTTTGTTTTGACTCAATAAGTATTTTTTAGTTTGAGTAGTAGCGCGCTAACTCCAGAAAATTTAAACTCCAAAAATCGTTTTAATTGATAATTTGTCGTGTGGATAATAATTCCAAAGTAATGTACAATGAATTTATGCATTCGATTTCAAACTTGAAAATTTGGGTGGACTTCCAAGGGCGTTTTTTTTTTTTTTTTGTAATTGTAAATAGTCGATATTTTCTTTTATCCCACTATTCGATTATATTTGAATAGAAAAAGAAAAAAATTGAAAATAATACGATATTCAGAAAACTTGACAAGCGTTGTTTTCTTCTTACTGAACGAATCAAAGCCATTTCTGAAGTAAAAAAAAAACTTGCTTCTATCAAAGGAAACTACTCATGTGACATTTCAACAATGTGTATCCGTACTTTCGTTGTAGACGATTTTAAATACAATTTTGGAATATTAAAAATTATTTTTAAAATAATTATGGTTGTCAGATTTTAATAAGCTTTCAAATTTATGATCTTTAAAAAGTAGAGAACATAATATATCATTTCCATAAGGTTGCAGAAAGAACTTAATGTATAAATATATAACAACCTTTTGTCATATTGTGTTAGTACTTAAAATTGAAAAAAAAAAAGAAAATTAAAGTAAAAATTCATTGTTCATCAAAAAAAATTTTTTCTTTCAGATAATAATTACCTTCGTATATATTATTCAGAAAAGCCATTAAAAACTTTCTTAATTAAATATTGTCTTAGTTTTATTGGGTTTTGTATTTTTACAATTGAGGTAAAAGTTTGGACAATTTCGGACATTTTTTTAACAAAAAACTCGATGATTTAGATTTTTCAGAGTTTTGTGCATTTAATTAAAAAAAAAAAATTCAGGTTGCAAATAAATTTTTTTTTGTGTTTTCATAAAATTAAGTTCGAGGGGGGTAACAGATATAAAAAAAAAATATTTATACCATGACTTTCAAAGAGACAAACATTTCTAAAATAAGTTCATTCATTTCTGAATAAGTTCTGAAGTTTTCATTAAAATCCAACAAGTAGTTAATTTTTACAAGAATTTCGAAATTAATGTGTCTTTCAACTGACAAAAAAACAACTAAAAAAAAACGCTAAAAAGGTCAAAATTGGACATACCTAAATAAATCAATGAATAAAATGCAGTCTTCAAACATTTCAAATCCAGGGCCAAATTGTATTTTTTTTTCTCTCACACATTTTTGTCGGTAAACAAATAGATGCAATTTTATAAATGAACACGTAAAAAATTGAAGTAAATGGATAAGTTTTATAATTGTAATCAGCAAGTTTAATTACTCAGAACAAAAATGTGAAAATTACTAGGTACTGCTATGAACTTGCAAAAAATAAAAATTCATTTAAAATAATTTAAGTGTCTTCTTTGAGGTTAAATTTTGGTTCTATTCAAAAGATAATCACTAAAGCTAAGCCATATTAAAAGAAAAATAAATTTCCACAAGTAAGTAAATAAAGTTTTTAAGTATTTAAAAAATATTATTTTAACACTTCCTCAACTTTTATTGCTATTTTTGTAATAATCAGGAACAATGCATTTTTAAAAAAAAAATGGTTATTGGTCTTCAAATATACCATTAAAAAAATAAACAATTAATTTAATTTAATTTATGTGATCATAAATTCATAAGAGAAAAGAAAGAAACTGATGTACGTATCTAAAAAACTAAAAGTTAGGGCTCAACTTACGCGTCTTTTTTCTTATTTTTAACAGCCATTTTTTTACCGCTTTGCAACATTTTCACACATCATTGATACAGATAAGAATAAAAGATTTGTTTCTTAAACAGTTAAAACAGTTTCCAAAAATCTCTGAATATGACGCTGAGTAGAAAAAAAATGAACAATGAAAGCGACTGACGGTGACAAATGAAACTTTATACCCGTCTAAATAAAAGGTGGAGGACAATAAAAAATTTTTTTACTCGTACCGCTAATAAATATGTAATTTTACATTACATACCTGCACGAGTAATATCAGACTTTTGTCAAAAAATTTAACTCCATTCTTGTATGCCAAAAAGATCTTTTTAAATAATTCATAGAAAAAAAAAAGCTAATGCAAAAAAGTCTAAAACCAAAATATTTAACCTTCATGCCTGCATAAAACGGTGTGTCAAAAGGACAGTTTTTATCTTGACCACCGCGTTTTAACTATCTTCACTCCTCAGTAATGTTTACTGTTTTAAAACTAAAAGGCAATGATTAGAATTGCAATATAGCACCTATATGATGAAAGTGAATTTATAGATTTTTTACTCTGGAGAATTTCAAACAAAAATATTAAACACTATTTATTAGATTGTTTATTTACAAGAATAATTTTATATTTACATTAAAAATTATGAAAACTAATAAAATGCAAAATTTATCATTTGCTAAATTGATAAAGAAATAAATATGAAAACAATTTTTTGTTCATAAACATTTACTAAATTATTAAAATATGTGCAGCAACTATAAGGAAATATTATTTACCATTTTATAAAGTTTGAATCTATTGGCAATTAGCCAATGTTTTTCTAATCATTCCAATAAACTTTTGTATAATTTTTATAATTTTTATAATTTTAGTTGCCAATTCACAAGAACAAAGTAAATGTATAAATTTACTTTCATATGTTTTTTAGGTCTTATTAAAATTCTAATCATTGCTTTTTAAAACAATAAACATTACTGAAGAGTGAAGGTAATTAAAATATTAGTGGTGTCAAGGGAAACACCATCCTTTTGCTGCATCGTTATTTTGCAGGTACAGAGGTAAAAATTTATTTTGTATTTATAAACACTTTGTGCATTTTCTTTTAATTATTAAACAAGACCAATGTATGCCCAAGCCAAATATAGCAATATATAATGATATATCATATATAAGTATGTTTTTATAAGATAACCTCCACAAATCCACCATATATTTTTGATATTTAAAGTATATGCATGATATATTAGATAAAACATGTGAAAAAAAAATTCTGATATTAAGTTTATCATCCTAAACCTTGTTTTCATGGCATACTCTGTTGTTATGGTAACAACAGACATATTCTCTTGATGGTATCAATTGTTGCCATAAAAACAAAATATCTCATTAGTAAGTATGAGAGGTAAGACTGTGTAAACAATAAATATATAATAATCCTATTGTAACTTACAATAAAATTTGTATTTTATATGACTACCTTATGAAAACTGAGGTAGAGTGGCAGGGGACTGTATCATAGACTTGGTGGAGGCACAAGAGACCCTTGCACCGGTCCTGTATATATATTTTGTGTGTGTGAGTGTATGTGTATATATTTAGGGATAGAAGTAACTCACTTAAGTGGTTTCTTTTTCTGCAGTCAATGTAGTTGGTGTTTGGGACAAAACCGTTATCTTATTTGTGTTGCTTTGAATGAGTGCCTGAATAAAAAAGGATTTCTTCAGCATGGTGTGATGAATGTGTCATGAGTGCTCCTGTGATTACTTCCATGAGTGCTCGCTGTGAGTCCCCCAAGTGGTTTTGTGTGCATTCTTATATAGCCCAAAGATAGACTTCCAATGATATTTTAGCTTGTGTTCCCATTGGTTAGGAAGGATCACATGTACTTACTGATTTTGTGTCTATTTTTAGACTTGATGGAATTGAGAATTTGAAAATGTATTTTTTATTCATTTATTTACCTTTGTGTATTTCTGAAGTCCCAACAATAGGTTGTGAAAGGTGCTACCTTGTAATGAATGCAGTTAAAAATTGCAACAAAGTGATTAAGAAGTTACAAAAGAAATGAATTTCAACAAGCAGATGATTTTTGTACATCTATATAAAAAATAACATACTTCAAAAAGAGAGAAAATATACTTGTGTGTACACAGCTGAAAAAAGGGAGATAGATTTTGCTGCCAGAAAATGTGTGTGCGCATGTCTGACATGCCATGTGAGTTCAAAGTTTAGCAGTTGGCTGCCCAGGAAAAGAAATTTTCCTGGAGGCAACAAGATGTGACCTGTACCTACTGCACTCTAAAGTGAAAATAAAAACGATAGGGGTTTATGTTCTTCCTTAGTCCTGAATAGAACACCACCTAGTGGGTGTCCTGATAGGCAAAATGGCGTAATCCCCACAAGGTATTTAGAATGAAAAATAGGAATATTTTTAACTTTTTTCTTTTTCGAAATGTTGGGACACACTGGATGTTTTTAATTTCACATTTATTTTGGTCTTTGTTTTCAAAAAAGGAAGCAAGGATAAGAGAAAATCCAAAAAGTATTTCTTCCACAAATTACATGGAAAATGGGAAAGCCTAATTTTTTACAATGTTTTAGGGACACAAAAACATCATTTTGAAAAGTGTTTGAGATTTTTATGATAAAAATAACCTATTAGCAAATAGTAGTAGGCTACAATTAATAAATAAAATAAAATATAAATATTTCCCCTAAAAAGTATCGCCTACTTATCAACTCTTTAACATGTTATTAACATTAACACTGGCATTCTTAAGGACAGGTCAATCAGCTAACCTCCTTTCTGAAACCAGATGCTGGGATAAGCAAAAGACCTCATTATAAACCCAGGAAAAAGAAAGCTTTGGCATCAAACCTCTCAACTATTTTGTCAGAAAGCAAAACAGGCTGATCCACACTAAGGTATTTAAATTGTTTTGAATTCAACTGAATATTCTGAATTTTCATGATGGATTTAAGGTAGGGGACATCACTAATCCCATTCCACTTACAGATCTTTGTTTCTGTTTTAGAAAGGTATATTTAAATCCTAATTCTTTAAGAAATGTACCTGCAAAAAATGGTATGTTAAAAGGCTGTTTTTTTTTTCTCTTGACACCTCAATTACTTAATATTTCCATGGTAATTTTTACTGTTTTATAAAAGCTATTTTTAGAATTTTAATAAAACCTAAACATAGGGAATTTATACATTTTCTTTTTTCTTGAGAATGGACAACAAAATATTAAACACTATTTGTTTATTAGATTTTTTATTTAGGTAAAAGAATAGTTTCATATTTACAAGTTTCTAAAATATGTGAACTAAATTGAATGCAATATTTATTACTTACCGTATTATAAAGAAATAACTATGAGAAAGTTTTTTTATTCATAAATTTATAAAGATTTTGGAACTATAGAACAAGAAAATTAAAATAAAATAATTGATGAACATAATAGTTTTTTATAAAATTATGAATAAAATAAATTTGTATTTGTAATTATTTATTTATTGCATTGTAGCCTCTTTTAGGATGCCATTAATCTGACACTCTCTTCATTACTTTTGCTGTATGACTTGTAATTAAAACCTGTTTTTATCAATTAATTCTGGGAATACCATGGATGGACCATGTGAGTAACAAGGAAGATTTAACGAAAGTAGAAAATACAAGTAAAGTAATATTTACAATCAGAAAGAGACAGTAGAAATTACTGGGACATATCACAAAGAAGGAGGGTGTGCTGAATTCAATACTCACAGGACATACTGAAAGGACAACTACAGTTGGGATTATAGTCATTGTAAACTCCACAAGTCTTTTGTTAGCTGTTATAGCATGTTCTTCAGCAAGGTAACATACGGTTTTGAATTCAGAGTTGTTCTTCTCTTAGACTGATTGCTAACCAAAGTTGAGGAACCCAGTTTGCCTTACTATTTAAGCTATAGCTAGTGGGAGAAGAGATATATACCCTATCACTTTCATGCTGGAAAAATGGCCACCTTGTTCCATCATTCCAGGAAGTACCCAATTCTGCTCTGCTTTATTTTTTTTTTTTTTTTTTTTTTTTTTTTTTTACAAAAGACTGATTTTTACATCTCTGAATTCAACCAACTGTGATGTAAAAATATTTTTTTAAATTCCAGAAAATTTTCAAAATGCAGAACTTTGCCACATGCTGAGTTTAATGCTAACCTGCTGTAGTTTTCTACTAATTTAGACATCCGTAGTCTCTTTGTCACCCATTGTTTGATCATTGGTGACATTGTATTTCATTTGTTTATTATTGTGTGGTTTGCATCGTTTGTTTTTTCTTCTCTGAAATTCAGAATGGAAAATTTTAAAACAAAAAATGTCCCTTTGTTAAACAATTAACAAAAATTTGTATTAATATCTA
Source organism: Acanthosepion esculentum (assembly GCA_964036315.1). NCBI lineage: Eukaryota > Metazoa > Mollusca > Cephalopoda > Sepiida > Sepiidae > Acanthosepion > Acanthosepion esculentum. The sequence goes on from OZ038479.1 coordinate 98,657,017, forward strand.
ACAATTAACATTTAGTAGATTTTTAAAATTGAGATGTTTTTCATCTGAAAATTTTCAAATGCAAGTTATTCGACTCATAGGTAGATGAACAAATTCTATGTAACATGTTTTGTCCTCCAAAAGGACTTCATTGGACTAAAGTAATATTCCAATTAAAAAAGAAACAAAAGCATTAGGAAACCAAATGAGAGTGTGCATCTAGACATATTAGACACCAGATATTTAAAAAATTAAAACCTTCAATGTTTCTCCTTGGTGCTTAATTATAACTGATATTTGCATTTATATCTCCCCCTACATATACATAATTCCTTTAATAAGAAAATGACTTTAGCTTAATCAAGTCCTTTAGATGACAAAATGCATTACACAGAATTTTTTTAACTTTGTCATTCATTTACCTAGCATTATTTTTATATATAGAAATTATATATAGAAATATAAAGAGAAATTATATATAGAAATATATAGAGAAATTATATATATATATATATATATATATATATATATATATATATATATATATATATGATGAAAATATAGTTTTACGGTATGCTATATTTATGGATAAAAGTGCTCAATATCAGAGATAGAATGTATGTAACTGTAAAATTGTACACAGAGGTCAACGCCAAGCAGCAACAGTCTGTTTTATGCTTGAATGCAATCTTCAGGCCATGTGTGTTGTGTTTTGACTTTACTATATATGCTGGTCAATGATGCATTATCCTAATGGTTACTGGGTATGTGGTAAATTTTTAAAGGATGTTTATGATATTACAAATAGTAAATACATGAACAGAAAATGATTTCCAAACGTATATGGGAAACTAATGGGAAATTAAAAAAAAAAAAAAATTATACCAAGAATATCATGGAAAATAAGGAAAAGAGAATCAGCTTACAACAATAAATCCCAAAACTGTAAACTGCCTGGAGGAGAAAATAGCTATAATCACCTTCCCAGACTAACATAATTAAACAAACAGAACTTATTTCAAAATACAGACAAAAAAACAAACTTTTACTATGTTACTTAAAAATTGAAAACTAAAAATGAATACCCCATAAAATACCACTATGATAAATGTAAATATATACATTATATACAACACAGATAATGCATCATACTTTAGATAAAGCCAACACCTTAAACTAAACAAATAAGAAAATCAACCCCCAAGAAAAAAATAAAATAAACAAGAAATCTGAATAAACAAATGAAATAAATAATAAACAAGAAATAATTAGGTAATCAATAAAAAAAATAACAAGTAAAACTTTAATAACACTATAAAATAGCAATAAATAACTGCATTCATATTGGAATGGAGGGTAACCACTGTTTTATACCAAGCATCCTAGAGAGGTAAAGTATATTATTAACAACCACTGAAAATATGAAAACATCTATAAATTAAGTAGGTAAGAAGAAAGCCTACAAAAAAAAGAAAAATTCAACATTTACAGTTCCAACACTCATTAAAAGGAATATTTTATACCATTTAAGCAGCAGACCTATCCTCCTAAAATACAATTGTACATGTAAAGAAATTATCCAAAGTAACAAGATGTCAACTGAATTCTGAAAAAAATTACAAATGCTAATATACATAATTAAATTATATACAGTAAAAATGACCATACACCATGAAAAAAGTTCCTATTTTTTATGTGCAACAAACATTCACTGAGATCTGCATCAATAACAACTTTTTCTGTCCATATGCACGCACATGTGCCTTTGAAGATTAGATTTGCATATAATTCTCATTTCACAAATGTCACAATGATATTGTTTTTCCCCTGCATGTGTGCATTGGTGAATGTTAAGGTATGATTTCCAGGCACATGTGTATCCACAAACATCACAGAGGAAAGGTTTTTCTCCAGTGTGTGTAGACATATGTTTTTTGAGATGTGACTTTTGTATGAAGGTCATATTGCAGACTTTACAGTGGAATGACTTGACACCAGTGTGTGTGCTTATATGCCACTTGAGGTTGGATTTTCTAGCAGTTGCATATTCACAAATATCACAGCAAAATTGTTTTTCCCCACTGTGCATCTGCATATGTCTTCTGAGGTAAGAAGAAAGAGAAAATGCAGAATTACAGACTTCACAGTGAAATGGCTTTAATCCAGTATGAATGCGCACATGATCTTTGAGGGCAGATTTCCATGCCATTGCATAGTTACAAATGTTGCAATGGAATTGTTTCTTATTAATATGCGTATTCATATGCATTTGAAGGGTTGAAAGCTGGGAAAATCTTTAATCACAGATTTCGCAGTGGAATGGTTTCTCACCAGTATGTATCTGGACATGAATTTTAAGATTGGAGCTGTTTGCAAATGAAGATCCACAAACTCCACAGAGAAATGACTTCACTTGTTTGGATGACATATTTCCCTTGGAAAATGTCAAGCCAAAGCCAGCCATAGAAAAAGGTAGAACATTGGAAATCCCTGTAGAAAGGCATTTGTGATAAATAACATGGAAGTTGTTTCATACTATTGTTGTGTGAAAAACAAACCTAAAATAGAAGATAACCATTAATCATGTATTTGGAGAGATACTTTTGATTAATGTTGTCTATTTAAAGTCAAACAAATACCCATTTAAATTATATTTTCTTATGAATTATTTTGCCTTTTGTCACAATTCTCTGTTTTGAAAATATTCACAATGCTGTATTCATCTCCATGTAATAAATGAAACAGATTTGCTGCCATTACTTTAGTACATATCTCAATCCTGTGCATATTTAAATTGTACATAAGTTGTAATCATTTTATTTTCAATTTAGACATGCTTTTCAAGTTTCATTCAAGATGATCTCAGAATATCCCATAAGAATGTTTCCACTGAAGCAGGATCAATAAACTTTAGCTAGTTTGTTGAAAAAAAAAAATTATTCTGCTTTTCTTGAAATAACAAAATCTGGGAACAAAAAATAAAATAAAAGCAAAGTAATAAACAAAAATAAGAAATTTAATGTAAAATATTTTGCCTTTTTTTATTTAATTAAAGGAATTTTTATAGATTCTGTTCCAATTTGCTAACCTGAGTCACAAAGCAAGTTATTTAACAAGATATTCATTATGAGCAAATTCAATTTGAATTCTACTTTTCTTGAAATAAAATCTAAAAATAAAAAAAAGCAAAGTAATAAACAAGAACAAAAAAAATTAATGTAGAATATTTTCCAATTTTTTTCTTTTAATTACAAGAATTTTTGTAGTTTTTCTTAATTGCTATCCCTAGTCACAAAATAAGTTTTATAAATGTAAGTTAACAAGATGCATTTATTATGAACAAATTTGGCTGAATAAAAATATTGGGCAATTAAATTTATGGTGAAAAAATATGATTATAATTATAATTTTATCACACAGGTTAGTTAAAAACATTTCTACAGTTAATCAAATGACATTGCTACAATCATGTTTTAGATCAAATGCACTAATTAAATTGACTGGTCTGCTTGTAAAAAAACAGGAAGAATTTTCTTTTACCAACTTTAGTAGAATAGCATTCATTAGATCTTCCTCAAGCTACAACATTTGACAGAATAAAAAAAATATTGACTTTTCATCTTTTTAAAAATTGGGAAAAATGTTGAAATATAGTGTCAAACTGAACCCTGACTAATTGGAATTTAATTTGAGAACCACAAATACAATATTTTACAAGTTTACATTCTAGACTATTTTCCAATCCTCACCCCAATCCTTTCTCTTGCTTTCAAAATCAGTCCCCCAACGAGAGAGCTGGAAAATATAAACAGGAATACCACTACCATTATCCTTTCCATGGTGCCATAAAGTCTGGGGAAAACGTTCACAGCTTGTCGGGCTCTTGCCTTCAAAACTGGCTCCCTAAACTGATTCATATCAGAGATAAGAATATATTTTCTAACCAATGAAGGAGACAGGAAATTTGTATAACAATTTTTGAGGAAAAAAGTCCCAGATACTTCTGAGCCTCCCAAATCTCCATAAATTTGGAGAATCTTCGCCTATTTGGCAGTTAGCAAGTGACAATCGTCTGAGAAACAACAACTGGTTGGTGACGGAAAAGCAGAAATCTTCGCTGTCAGCTAGAAAGCACTACCTGCTAAGGACTGTCGAGAAAGAATGTCAACCCGCTACTAAATACCAGTTGAAAGCTGCCTCCTTTCACCTACAAGATTTCTGTCATCGACCTACGGACTCACTCACCTGCAAGTTTCATATCTACCAACATTTTCCTACTCTGCAAGAACTCTGAAGAAAACTATGAGTGTTTTGAACCTTAACAAAATTCTACTCACTTAAAGAACTTTTAGGCACTCAGAGAAATATTTTGAGCAAGCCTTTTTTCTTTTATGAACATTTCTTCTTCCGTTAAAGTTAAAGGACTTTTTCTTCTCCCTTTCTTTCTTTTGTAGCTTTATTTATCCCTTTACTCTTTTTTTGTACATGTAAATAAACACTTTCTTCTTTTATTGTTACACACTGAGCAGGAGTTTTGGGTCTTCCTTTATTCATCTGCTTAATCTTTCAAGTCATAGTTTGCTTGCTACTGTTTATTCAATTTTTGTCGCAATTTTTTAACCTCAACCCTTTCATGTGGGAAAGCTAGGACAGATTTCCCACAGACTTCTTAAAAAAGAGTTATCTGTACTTTGTATTTACAAATGTCAAGTTTGAGACTGCTTACAATACTGATAAATACATACTGTTATTAATCTGGAAAAGGACAATACAGTCATATGCAGTTATGTATGATGCAAAGACAGCTTCAAACTTGGCATCTGTAAATAAAAACAAAGTACAAATAACTCTTAACAATGACAGGGATTGATTTGATGGTGTGTTTATATTATGAACAGGACACTTTTAAAATACAAAACAAAAACATTTTTCAATTCAATGTTGTGGCTTGTGAATGCTAATTTTAAGAAATTATCCATTCCATACAAAAACATTCCGCCTTTTTTTATGAGTTGACCAGTCAATGGAAGTAGTGCCAATAAAACATTACATGAAATAACATGGACAGTAAGTAGATTTGGCAAACTTTAATAAGTTTGGAAAAAATTATTCCAAACTTATTTTTTTCAGATAATTTAAGCCCATTTTATTCAAACACCATAAAAAATTAGATATAAAAGACATATTTCTCATCATAAAGGATTCTAACTTCATTGTATTCTGAGACCACTATTTGGTAAATAAACCTGTTGGAACTTGTGTCTATAATGATAATTTCAGTTATTTTTTAAAATTTTTGTAAAATACAGCAAGTCCCCAGGTTATGGCAGTCTTGGCCCATGATGATTTGTGGTTATAATACCATGCCCATTCCTTGTACATATGACACAACCGACACAACGTAAGAATACTTAGGAGAATATGTTTTCATTTCATTATATGTATTATATTTATGCCCTCCATGTGTTCCATTTAAAGGAGGTCTTATAATGATTCTAGGAAAAACATGACCAGCCTTAGTGTGGGTGATATCATTTATGTTCCTTAAGTTGCATGGCTTTTGTTTGTTCTAACTGCTAACTGCCTACCACAACTGTTTTCCTCACTGTCTACATAACTATTGACTATCCTCAACCTTGACTGTTGTCACATTTAGTAAATTCATCCTGTAAAAAGAAAAAATAATCATCTTCTGTGTCATAATAATATTGGGTTGTTATAAATTTGTTTGTTTACTTCCTATGTGATTTGAATTAATATGCAAAATATTTTTACTATAGTGTTTCATGGTTCATTGTAGTTCTGTTCTTTCAATACAACTTTTGTTTATCGTTATTGAAATTTTATTGAATTTTACCTGTTCTCAGATGTATGATGATTGAATGGAATGTCAAGTAGAGAAAAATGAGAATTTTCAATACCTGCTCCTCTTTGCTTTCAATCAAGGTTCCAAAGGGACTAAAGCCTGCTTGAGACATTTGTGCTGTGTAGAGAGAAGGTGCCATTACAGAAAAATGCTGCACAAAAATGGTTTTCAGGCTTCCAGAAGCAGAACTTTGACCTTACAGACTCTGTGTTACAGCCAACTTATTCACTTCAATGGGGGATCGATTTAACAATCGGTCCATGGTATTCCCCTAGAAAAGATGCTCTCATATTACTGTCACCCATCACATTCAATCGATTTTTTAAAAAATTGTTGATAACTGGATTAAAATAAATGAAACAAAAAAAAATGAACAAATTTATTTGACAATCCAATAGAATCACTGTTGAGAAAGTATAACAAATATGAAGAAGTGCTGAAAAATTCTTGAACTAACCCACTTCCCAAAAAATAAGTATTTTGATGTTTGGTCTCTAAAATATTGATTCAAGCAAATAGGTGATTCTGAGAACTTTTTTTCAATCTCTTGTCAAAACCTTGTTCATCAAATAATGTTCAGATGAGTCTACTAGGTATTCTAACTTTTATGGTCCTAAATTCAAACTGATCATTTGACTGAACATTTGGTTCAAATGTGATGTGTCAGAAATTAAATTTGATTATCCAAGTCAGAGTTGCAGACCTGTGTGTAAACTCTCTTTTTATACTGATCTTCCAGTTTGTTACTAGCGTTCTCCCAGTTAGGCATTGGTTTTCCGCAGAGTTTGCTAGTTTTTACAAGATTTTAAATTGTTGTGCTTTCTCCACTACAAGAGATGTCAGATGAAAACACTTTCAATTCAGTCAGCATGTGTTTTGAAAACCATTTTCGGATATGATTTTGTTAAATTATTGCAGAAATAATAAAGTTTGGGGGAGAAACAGACCCCCAGCCCAAATATTTCCACGGTAATAAAACCTATTCAGTACTTTGTACATTTATTACTAAACATTTCGTTTGAATCAGATAAATTCAATAATTCTTGGCAAATATTTTAAAATGGGTGGGGTGGGAGCGATTGTTTTGCTTTCATTTCGGGGGAAAAAACACATCCATTGATTGGAGGTACCTATAGCACATATATGCATCTATTTAAATTTTAAATAAATGCCACATAATTTTTTAATTAAATTTCCGTCCTTTTAAATTTTAAAAGGACAGAAATTTAATTAAAAAATTATGTGGCGTTTATTCTTCATTTAAGTTTAAAATTATTAACCTTTAAAAGTTTTGTTTTGTGCATGTAATCCGAAAAAAATCTCATACACAGTAAGAAATTTTAAAATGTTCAAATGAATAGGTTAAAAAATTCAGAAAATTAAACAAAACCGTAACACTTATAATGATGTTACCACACTTTCAAAGTTTACGTTTGTAAATAACAGCTAGTAGTCCATATGGTGTCAAGGATCGATTTTAATTCAATATATCGATATTATGAAGAACAGGACACAACTAAAATGAGAAAAAAAATGAATATTTTTCGATTCTGACAAATGTCACGGTCAAAGGAACGACTAAAAGAATGATTGATAATGTACTAAAATTATTTTTTAAAAAATTCTGTTTTTAACGAATGGCTCGGTAAGTGGTGCCGGGTTTTATTTATTGAGTCTTTTTTTAACTTCAATCAACAAAGCATTTGTTGTTGGCGTTTAAATGTCTACTTTTTAAAAAATGTTAAAAATCAATTTTGGATTAGGAAGGGAAAATTGATTTAAAAAAAAAAAAGTTTTTCCCTTTTCTATGGCAGATAAAAAATATACAATTTTCAATTTTTCATTTGGACAAATGATAAATGTCTTAGAAAACTAAAAAGATTAAACACGTTTTCTGTCAAAAATTTACGCCGAAAGAAAGACACATTTGTATTTTTTTTTTCTCTTACCTATTTCTGCTATTATTTGCAGTCAGTTTTTTGTCATTATACAACATACAGATCGTTGAAAACAGTTGGCATTTAAATAAGCCAGAGTATCAATATGCAAAAAAAAATTGGATCTTTAATATTACAAACATTCAAAGAAAACGCAGATCGTGTAATGATTTTTTTAACACACTCGGTGTTACTTGCTATCAGTCCCTTTGTAAATAAAGAAAATGCTAACTCGAGGTGTGTCAACTCCGTATTTATTTATTTTTTACAGTAAAGTACACCCTGTACAAGGCCAGGGGTCCACTTGAGGTAGAGAGTTACGGTGAGAGGCAGTTTGTACGGATAGGAGTGGATGATAACCTGTTCAAATCTAGAGTTAACCGTTAAAAAGATTGCAGTAATCAGGGAAAAACATCTTCTTGGTAGTCGGGTCTACAGATCACTGGTTCACAGAAAGAAGCTGTTCGAGTGGAACTTACTTCTCACCGATGGAATATGAAAGGAATGTGGCTGGTTTGCTACAATGTAACTGGCATGGCGAGTCCTTGCTATGAAGGTTAGAACTGTTAGAATTGAGGAATGTAGTTCATCCAAGTATTTTCCATGCAAGTAGCAATAGCACAGTGAGAGGTTTGTCGCATCCTGCCTATGAGAGAGAGAGATTGGAAGGTTGAAAATAATTCATCACCCACAAGGACTCAGATACTTCTGGACTCTATTGAGACTGGAGATTGAGGTCTGGGCAGCTCCCACCCAAATATGAAAAGAGTACTCCATTTTTGGCCTGATCTGACTCTTGTAAAGGTAGAGGATAGCATGAGGAGCCAGCTGACCACTTTACCTGCATCTTTAGTGATGGATCGTATGTTTGTATCAGGTGTGAGTTTAAAGTCAAATAGTCTCTCAAGGCACAGTGCCTCTCTGAGGGGACATCTGTCCATTGTGACTGGCAGTAGTTTGGGGTTCAGTCAGCAAGGATGGAATGTTACTAGTTCAGTTTTTGAGGCATTGAATGTAACGAGCCATCTTTTTCCCCACTTAGTAGTTTCTCCTAGATTGAAAGAGACATCAGCTGCCAATCTCTGATCATCAAGAGTTTTAGAGGTTCACACATATATAATTGTTGTAATGAGAAGTGATTGAGGAATTCAGAGTCAGAGAAGTGATTGAGGAATTCAGAGTCAGGTTCGCTTAAAGAAGCTTTATTCAACTAGATCCTCACAGAGAGGTGGTCGCAGTAAAATGGCTGATCAAACGGGTACAAAGTCAAAGGGGAACAACTTGTTCCCGAGAAGTAGAGAAAGGGGTTAAAGAGTTCCTTCTTTATCACCACAATTGTCATAGAGGTTTACACATGATCTGGGTATATTTTTAGGTAGATCATTTACGCAAATAAAAAAAGAGGGTTGGTCCAGGAAGTAATCCCTGGAGGTTGCCTGCATTAGCCACCAAGGCCCCAAACTATAACCTTCAGGGACCTACCTGTTAGGAAGGATTTTATAATCAAGAACTCCCTTTCAGTGATTCCATAACTGAAGAGCTTGTGTAGCAAACCTTCATGCCACACCTTGTCAAAGGCCTTTGAGATATCTAATACTATGGTCCTCAAGTTGTGTTTGTTGTCAAGAGTCTCACTAATTCTGTGAGTGATGGTAGTTAGGATGTCCTCAATGGATTGGACCGATCGAAAACTGTACTGATCACAGCTGAAGATGTTGCTCTTCTCTAGACACTCATTGATCTTCTTGTCAATTTTTAAGGGATGGAAAATTAATATAACATAAAATAAAGTAATAGCATTTTTAATGACTGAATAATAACATTGTGGATGATACTTGTTTGAATTCCTGAGATGAGCAGTTACAATTATTTACATTCGGACTAATGCCCTCATGTTAGTTCTTATCAGAACATTTCAGCTGTTGTGCCCTCTAGCTTCTTCAGGTGTCTGTTGATCCAAGTAACCTTCAGTGATTTCCCAACTGAACCATTTATTTAATCTATGGAGGGGTAGACTGTTCTCATTCCAGTGTCCATGTCTAGTACTAAAAAGAGAACAAGATATCCCAAGACATGACAGCAGAATGAAAACTATCAGTTGCATTCTTTTTCAGCTTCGCACAATTTATAAGGAACTTTTTCATGCTTGTAATCTTTATTCTCTATCATATCTGAACTGTATTTAAACAATATTCATAACTGCAAACCCAGTATCAACAAGTATGATCATCACAAGAAGTTGAGGGATTTTGTTGCTTCATGCTATTAGATGGCATGACAAGTGGTAGAAAAAGGACATAAACCTGCTTTCTCCCTTTTTTTGCCCACTCAGTCATAAGAGACAGGAGGTAGAGGACATGACCTGTAGTTCCTACCAGGGGAGATTTCTTTCACTGGGCAATCCATCTTCTTAATTTCACACAACCACAAGAAACATCATTTTCTTTCTCTCACTCACTCTTTCACACACATAATGTTTTCCTACTTTTCTATACACCGAAGTTAAGCAACGACAAGGCCTGGTCAGTACCTAGATGGGTGACTGCTTGAGAATACCATGTGCTGTAAGATTGGATGTGTGGATGGTATAACATTGGCTCTTAATTGTTAATCAGAGAGCAGAGTTCTAATTCCCATTGGGTTTGTAATATTTACTTATGCACATATATATATTTCCTGGGAAAAGTATGAATCCACCTCTTCTCTCCCAGCTATAAGTTAATTAATAAAACCTGTATCACTAAATCATAATTATCTCCAAAAATTTCTTACAATTTAAAAATATTTTCTGGCTTTAAATAACCTGCAAAAGGTTGATAAGCCATAAAAATGCATGTGCATTTAGGCAGCAAGAATTCTTTTAAACAAGTTTTGTTGAACAATACTGACAAGGCCTGTTGGTCCAAATTTTCATTAAGTTTTTGTAACTTTCAACTAAGTAGTTTTATGTCATAACTACAATTGGTAAACTTTCTAAGTTCCTGGTTTTTCTGTTTTGAATTCAACAGTATCGACTCCAAGTACTTTTGACTGTCACTACAGCTGTTATCAAGAATCTGTAGAAACAGTCAAAAGCACTTTGTAAAGTTTATAAAAAGTTTGATAGACATAACTTGTTGGTATTGTTAGGTAACCCCCTTTCTAAAAAATTTAGATTGCTTCAGCATCCTAGCTTAGTAGAAGTTAAACCAATACCAATGAAGGTAAGAAACTTACTAATTATTAAATCTACAGGCTAACCCCAAACTTTTGCTCTATAGTGTCTCATATATATATATATATATATCAGGTGTAACAGCAAAATTGTCCAATTGGTAGATTAAGCTTTGAATCATTGTATCTTAGAAATGATTAAATATATCTTATTGGAATTCTCTGAAGTTCTTATAACACTATTGGGACCTACTTTGAGCAATAAGAATATATAATTACTCTCCAAGACTAACAGAAGAATCATAATGAAATCAATCAAACAAAAATGACATCATTAATTAATCATAGCTAAGGATCGGAATTCAAATATATTTATATATTATTCATCCTTTTTCAACTTATTCATGTTGATCTTCACCCACTCTAGCCTTCTAACTTACTGTCCTGGAGTAACAAGGTTCTCACATGTTTCACATATGATTTCATTTTCAAGTTTTTTTTCACTGCTCTTTGGACTATCCTAGCTGAAATATGCCAAACATCGTATGGATCGAGTTGGATCTTTTTTAATTGATCTCTTTAGCCCTAAATTAAAATGATGATCCCTCTTCCTATTGTGATCTCCTGATCCAGTTTTCCACTCTTCTGTCCCCTCTTTTTTAAACTTATTCAACATTCTCTTGATGGTTCTTGAATGGACTTTGAAGATGGAAGCCAGAGTATGAATGTTGGTACCATTACTGAAGGTTTGAATGAGTTTTTTCCTTTGACCATTGCTCATTTGGGAAGATAGTAGGGCTGACTCAACAATTTTAACCTGTTCTCTTTTAGCTGAATAACTGAAAGGGTTTTTCAATGATTCTTATGACAAATGGTGTCAAGATGGTTAAACATCTTTGAAAACCTGGAAAATGAAACAATTAGTTTAGTGGTTTTTTAGATATTAAACATTTTGTGCAATAGACAATTATGATGTTACACAATTTTGCTGTTATACCGGGTGATTGTGTGTGTGTGTGTGTGTGTGTATATATATAACTTCAAACATTATTATAGTGGATACTCTGTACTTGAAATAGACACCCCATTTTTATCTATTAAACTGTGCATTATGTCTATTGAACTGCACATCCAAGAAATCTAAGTAAAGAAAAATGCATTCCCTTGCAGGGATCAAATATGCATCACCCTTTTTGTAGAGGAAACCAGTGTATGATCTAGTGTGCTTTACTGCTCAGCCATGGACCAAGCAAACTGTCCCTTTAAGAAACTCATAATGTGCCTGACCAATTTTCCCATTTTATTCAGTATGCAGAAATAGAACTCATTAACATATATTTATACTTACACATATGTTCACCATAACACACAAATATATCTATACTAAAACGATCCATTTCCTATTAAAATTATGTGTGCGTTTGTTAAAAACGGCACATTGTAGCAATATATTTCTTAGCACAATACCAATAAAAAGCTCTTTTATGAATAAAGTAACTTCCATCCAATTTACAACTTGATATAAGATCTGTATTTGCACTCACCTCAAAAATAATCATTTGACTTTTGCATTGTCTGTTTCTGAAAAGATGAAAAAAAAAAAGCAAAAAAAAAGCAAAGAAATAAAAGCTCTTTATTTTATAAACATAAATTTTTATTACATATTTTATACAGAAATATCATTATTTTATGTCGAAATTATTAAATCTTTTAATTTCTTTATATGTTCCTCTTCCCTCATATGTCCACATTTTAAGACCAAAAAAATTCTCTAAGCTATAAGCACGTAGGCTCAAAAATCATCTCACAATACATTCTTGCTGATTAGTAGTTCCGCATATTTGTTTATTAGGGCATTTGAAAAGTATTTACATTTTACCAAAAAGGATATAAAAAACAATATTCAAATAAGTATCAAAAATGTAATCACCTCCAATTTCAATGACTGCAAGCCCACTGGAATGCAAATTTTATGTTTAAAGCAATCTGGGGCTTTCCCTGAAAAAAAGTTTGAAAGACAGTTTTCAACTTCTTTGTTTCTGAATGTTCTGCCCCTCATGAAAAATGTTCTAGCAATTGAAACAAATGAAAATCTGTAGGTGAGTATGGAATAATCTCTTATCCCTACAAGCTTATGTTTTCCTGTGTTTGTTTTTCAGTGTGCTTTTGCATTTTCATGCTGGAGAATAACTCTTTTTCTTTTTACCAAAGCAGGACACTTGACGTTATGCTTGGTTTACCTGATCAAGTTGCTGGCAATAAACATCTACAGTGATGGTCCCTCCATGTTCCAGTAGCTCATAATGAACAACACATTTCATATTTTACCAGACACAAAGCAAAGACTTTTGTAGACAGATTCCAGATTTTGGTGTTTGCACTGATTTCTCATTTTGCATTAAATGCTATTTCAGTTTCTTAACTTTTTTTGCAAAACACATTTTTCATCACCTGTAACAGTGCGATGTAAAATGGAAAGTTGCCAATGGTAGATGTTAAGTTCTCAAGCAAGTTTTCCTAATCACTGGGGCTTTTATGTGAATCAAATTCATCAGTCTCTTACAAGGGTTCTTCATTCAGAGTAGTCTTTCAGAGCAAGGCTTAGTCACAATCACCATTTTTAACCACAAATAACATATACAGGCCTTTAGGGAACCTGCATACACTGCAGAATTTTTTAAAATCCCTCTGTAACAGTTTATCCCTTTCAAAATGCATACAGTAAGCAACTGTGAATATGTTGCTTTTTAAAGTTATAATCCTCTATGGAGTAAAACTCTAAAATCCATGATAAATGACACACTATTGAATTGGACATGTAATAAACTAATTTTAGACAATTTTGTACCATTCAAGTTTTGTTCTTAATTGGTTGACTCATAATTTATAGCAGTGAAATACATAATTACTTTCTGAACACACTAATATTTGCAAATAATTATGGTATAAATGAGAAGCAATTTCACCTGAAAGCTTTTAAATAAGTATATATAAGAAAAAACAATTATTCACATTATTTGGACAAGCTTTTATGACAACATAATTGAACCAGAGACACACTTTTGGTACGTTTTCAATGGCCAGAAACACTAAATTGTCAGAAGGGAGAAAGAATATTATTTCCATAATTTTTATGAAATTCTTGAAAAGCTAATTTTTTATCAAGTTTATAAATTTGTAAATAATCTTGTAAATAAAAAATATTTATCTATAAGCATTTCTTGCTTGTGGAACTCTCTTTGGAATTCTTGCTTTCTCATTAACTTGGATTTTCAAAAATTTAAATGCAAAGTCATCATTATCTGTCTTCTTGAATCCTGTTTTTTTTATTGTCTTCTCTCTTTAATAATAATTTTTTTTCTCAGACTCTTTCATTCTCAGTAAACCCTTGCATTTTAGTGGCTTTATCACCTTGCTTGGTGTGAAATGATTAAAAAAAATATAATCAACTATTTAAAATTTTAATGATTCTCTTTCTGAATCATTCAAATATAGAAATTACTTTGTGTATAATTCTTAAAAAGCAAAGATGCACCATGAAATTTCTGTGTCAAGTTGCTATAACATAAAAACATTGGAACTATTGTCTAAATGTGGAAATAACATGGTCTTTTATGGTATTATTAAAAGTAGAGCTACTTTGTGTTCACCTATTAATTTGTAAAGACACACCATGAAATTTCTATGAATTTAGTTGAAATATAGTTATATCAGTTCATTGCTTCCATAGCGGTTCATGTGTTATGATTTTATCTATATTCTTCATTGCACTGTTCTGTTGAGTAGCTTTTATTAATCCATTTTTCATAAGTACTTTTGATTTATACATTGAGATAAGAATTTTCTACTAAATTACATAAAAGTCAGTATTATGCTAAATAACTACACACAGACACACACACACACACATATATATATATATATATATATATATATATATATATATATAAGGTATTCTCACACATTTTTGTGAGATTGTCTCATATGAACAAAAATTCATTTATATCATATATAGAATTTTCATGGCCATTATGCTATTACACCAATGAGTAAAATGTTCTGATATAAAAATTGATTTTCATCCAATATACAGAAATGAAGACATATGTTTGAAAATCTGTTTTCAATTGTTAACTGTTTTTTTTAATAAATAGAAACAGAATGTAACTGCTTGTTGCACCTACATTTTTGAAAGTTTACAGAAATTCAACTGATTGAAATTTAATAAAATTTCTGCTGTTACTGAGCAAATTTATTAAGAGGCTTCCTCATTAAAAACATTAGTAGAAATATTTTACTGCAATATATCTTCTGAAGATTTGGTAAAATTACACTTAATTTTGAATAAGTTTCATGGTTTTAATGACAATTCCATTCCCTGAGGAATTAAAATTATTTTGCTTGATAAAATACAAAACAAATAAAATGGATGGATTTGGTCAAAACTGAAAAGTTTTAGAAAATTATATTGTGGAATGGAGTGAAACTCTAAAATCAATGATAAATGACACATGGCATAAATAATTTCTGGTGTGTAATAGGAAAACTATTCATGCTAACAACTTTCTATAAAGATTTAAAAAAAATTTAACCAGATTTTCAAGATGTTTCAAAATCATTACTTTATTATTCTACCTTAGTTATGTCAAAAATGTTATTAAGTGATACAAAGGTCTTAATCAGATGTAATGCTTATATTGAATGATTGAACTGTATTTCCCCATCCCCAGATTATACATATTTTTATTTATATTTTCAATTCTTATTGTTGTTTTTTCTAACAATGTGGTGTGGAGTAAGTAGGAACAAAGAAAGATATTATTTTGCTTCTGTAATGCTATTGAAATAAGTCTTGCCTCATTTATATATGAACACATTTACTTTTATATATAAGCGAATGCTGAGATCAATACTGATTGGCGACAGTCTGTTCCATACTTGACCACAATCTTCATGTTCTGAAGATTGCTTCCAAGCATGAAACAGTCGGTGTTAACCCTAGTGTCCACTTTTATATTTACACATTATCCTAGATCTACTTTCATCCATAAATATAGCATGCCTTAAAACTATATATACGAAGCAATGGATTTTTTAATTATTTTTTATTTATTAATCCAACATTTTTATCACTTTAAATGTTATTTTTAGTGGATACCCATATTTGAGTAGATGCTCCATTTATATTATAAGTATCTTATAAAGTATCTTATTTTTGTCTATCAGCCTGAATATTCAAGAAATCTTATTAAAGAAAAATACAATCTTCAGCAGGATTCAAACCCCCTTTGCAGGAGAAAGTCATTAGATATAGTGTGCATTTAACTGACTTGGCCACAAATGTCATCAATTAAGCAAGGTTGTATACTGCCTTTTAAGCACATGTTTCTCATTTAGATTACTGTAAGTTCATAACCACTAGGTTTTGTATCTGAATGTTGTGCTTAAATGGGAGTATACAATCTTGTTACTTTTTGTAATAGTTAAAAATGCCATATAGTTTTCCTATAAAAGGTTTCAGAATTGGATTTACAAGCAAAATGTTAAGTTGCATCAAAAAAATATGAATGAAATATTTTAAAATATTTTTATAAGTATTGTGATAAATAAAATTATTTGAAGTCAGTTTTAAAAAATTTGCAATAGAATAAAACCTCCTAAAAATAACTTAAAGTGAAAATGATTTTTTAAGCTGTATCTAAATCTGATATGCCTATTTATTTTTTATTTAGCTGTGTCTGTATCCAACATGCCTCTTAAGATGAGAACTCTGAGTAAATTTTAACCCACAAATCTCACAGTGAAAAGGCTTTTCACCTGTATGAATTCGCATGTGTGTTTTAAGATGAGAACCCAAAGAAAACTTTGACTCACAAATTTCGCACTGGAAACGTCTTTCTCCCGTGTGTATTAGTATGTGCCTTTGAAGGTGTGAATTTTGTGCAAATTTTGACCCACAAATCTCACATTTGAAGGGTTTTTCTCCAGTATGTGATCGTATATGTGTTTTAAGAACTGAACTTTGAGAAAACCTTGCACCACAAACTTCACAACTGTACAGTTTTTCACCAGTGTGAGTTCGCATGTGGCTCTTAACACTTGAGCTTGTTGGAAATTTTGTCTCACATATCTCACAAGAGAAGGGTCTTTCACCAGTGTGCGTCCTCATATGTCTTCGGAGATGTGAACTTTGTGCAAATTTTGATGAACAAATTTGACAATGAAAGGGCTTTTCTCCAGTGTGCAGTCTCATGTGAGCTTTGAGATTTGAATTTTGAGTAAACTTTGATTCACAGATCTCACAGTGAAATGGTTTTTCCCCAGTGTGGATTAGCACATGGCTTTTAAGACTTGATCTCTGAGAAAACTTTGTTCCACAAATGGCACAGAAATAACATTTATCCTCAGTGTGTATTCGACTGTGTTGTGTAAGATATGCACGTTTTGAAAACATTAACTTGCAAACCTCACAGTGGAATGGTTTCTCACTTTTGTGTATAGATTTGTGGTATTTCAGGTTGGAGTTATCAGTGAAACTACAATGACATGGATCACAACGAAATAGTTTTTCCTTTGTGGATATCTGGACATTCTGTTTTGGAAAAGAATTTTCTGCATGATCAGAATCAGTTTTGGTGGTGGGGAATTTTATTGCTTCAGTTGCTTCCATGTCCTGTTGCTTCTTAGTCGCTGATGATACAAGCAAAAATGTCTGCTGAGAAAATATGGACTATAATTTCTCGTCCTAATTTTTTTTTTATTTACGTGATCTGTACTGTATTTTGTTGATTTTAAGATGATAAAATATAACTTCTATTTTCTGCAGAATTTTTTTTTTACATGTATTTATTTTTTTAGAAGGCTCTGAATATTTACTATAAATGGTAGTTCCATTACAAACTATCAAATATATAAAGGAGCTGATTGTTGTTCATCTGAAAAGTAAAAAGAAAAAGCATTTACTCAAATAATATAAACAAATATTCTCCAAAATAATTTATTTTTAGTCTGTCAACAACAAAAAAAAATAGGGAAAAAAAGTAAGTTTAATGATGTATAGCAGTAATGAAATAATGAATGAAAAACATAACTGAATAAATAATATTGCTGATATCTCAACCTCAAACAATTGAGCAGATGTCTGAATTTTAGGATCTGTAAAAAAAACAAAATTGAAACATAGTATAATAATGTTCCATACCCTCAGAAATAGTGCAAATCTGATGGCTACTCTCTTGTTTATATTTACTCAGCATAGCTTAGATGTAACACAATCTAACAAATATGGAGCACTCAGTTGGGATCACTCTCATAATTATCTAGTGATTCATTAATTCATTTTCTATGGCTTATCAAATCTTTGCAGGTTATTTAAAGCCAGAAAATATTTTTAAATTATAAAAAAATGTATTTTTTGGAGACAATGATTTAATGATACAAGTCTTACTAATTAACCTGGGGGAGAGGTGGATTCATACTTTTCCCAAGGGTACTTGTGCATAAATAAATATAATGAATCCAATGGGAATTGGAACAGTTCTCCGATTAACAATTCTGCCACCTGCACATCTAAGCTAGCAGCACGTAATATTCCCATATGTTCGCTCATTGAGGTATTGACCAAGCTCAACAATCAACATTGCTTACCTTCAGTGATCATATGGGAACTGTTATTTCAAAATGATGTGGCTGTAAGTCTGATCTAGTAAGACAAGCTTGCTAACCATTATACCATGTCAAACTACTTTGTTTATATCTCTCTGAAAATAATGCATTATTTTTTCTATACAGAGACAGATTGAGATGTGGATGGTGGCATTTTTGTGTAAAACAAGGAATTACTTTTTTATTGGACTGGCATGCAAAATAAATAAAATAAAACTCGAACCAGAAATATTACACAGTTTAACATGTGAAGTAGAATAAATCTGTCTATGTTTCTGAGATGAGGTATTATTTACATTATTCGGACTACTGTCCTTATCTTTATCACCATATTTATTACAATGTTTCAGCCATTGTATGCTCTGGCCTTCTTCAGGTGGTTGGAATATCAAACTGAACCTTTTATTTCGCTCATTGGGGTAGACTGTTCTAGTTCCACGTGCCATGTTTAATGGATATCAGTTATCAGTTATCTCCTGTTAATTTCCCTCTGAAAGTTCTGCCTTAGCTGGGTATTGAACTCACATTCTTTGGGTCCTGTCACTGGATCTAACTAATGCCTTTATCCACTGTGCAATGTGTCCTCAAGGAGTTCAATACTCGGATAAGGCAGTGGAGAACTTTCAGAGGGAAATTAGCAGGAGATAACTGATAACTGACATCCATTAATCATGTCAAGCGGAACTAGAACAGTCTACCCCAGTGAGCGAAATAAAGGGTTCAGTTTGACATTCCAACCACCTGAAAAAGGCCGGAGCATACAATGGCCGAAACGTTGTAATAAATATGGCGACAAAGATGAGGACAATAGTCCGAATAATGTAAATAATGTAGAATAAATCTGTACAACTTGCTCCTCTTCACTGACAATTTGTTGTTACAGAGTTGGTTCTGAAATAATGAAATTTACCCAAAAGGGACAACGATAGTGTTTAAAGTGGCATGTTCCAACAGGTTTATAAAAATGGTAATTTGTCTAACTGCTTCTCTAGTAGATACATAATTCTAATTCAGATTTATCTGTTTATATACAAGAATTTAAAAAATCAATATTAAATATATATTTTGGAAAATTATTTTTCATTTTCTGCCAAGTCACTTGAAAATACATTGAATTTAAGGAATGCAAGGTGTTATCTAAAAGTAGGTACCTCCACAGAAATGCAATGCCTAAGTTTCAAAATGAATTTTTAAAAATAATCTGTCATTCTTAAAGCTTTTATTTTAGTTTTAATTTCAAGCTAATAGATTAAATTTAATGTTTTCAATAAGAAAAATACTTTGCTGTATTTCAAAACTAATTTAAATTGACTGGAAAGAGTTTTTGTTTCAAATTGTAAAATTCGCTAATTTTAGCACCATTTTTAGCCATTTGGTCATCATAATGTAAGTCTCTTTAAAAAAATCTTCAAAAAATAAAATATACTTTTCTGAAACTTTATTTGAGGATTATTAGCTAATTTAAAGTTTAATTAATCTAATTTGAAACAAATATTACTTTTAGTTTAAAATATTATAGAAATGCATTTTTTAAAACAGGTAGGTGTTTTGATTAGATGTTGAAATCCTGATTGACAACAGTAAGTTTACTTAATTTTTTTCTGTGGAGGGACATATCTTTAAAAATTACTTGAGTGCCATTTTATGTAATTTTTAACTACCCAGTAATCTTAAAAATTTAGGGAAAAAAAATCTATGTAATACATTTTATTGAATTTTATGTACTTTGGTTTTAAATTTATTATAATTATTGCTCTTATTTGATAATGTCGTGTATGTATGTCCATATTTACAAAAACACGTTTATACATTCATATAAAAAATTCAAAATTCCTTTTAAAATACTGGTGGTCACTGAATTGTAGCAAGCTTTTCCATTTATTATTAGTAAATATAAATCACCTAACCGATACAAAGTAATATAGAATTTTACAAGATTTAAAACTTTATAAATTATTTTAATTCAAATTTATGGTAACTGTTTAACCGAAAAAAAAAAAAAATGAATGATTTAAATTCTCCAGTGAGTTCTGCTTATAACCAATATAAACTTTTAAGCCATACAAAAATGAATTTTTCTCGAAATTTCACAAAATTAGTGTTGGTGATGTAGGGGGCGTATGCAAAAAATGCTTTTTTACCAAGATCTCCTAAAAAAGAAATATTTCTAAAATAATTTAATTCAATTGTGAATAATTCTTGAAAGTTTCATTAAAATTCGACAATTATTTGATTCTGCAAGAATTTTCAAATCAATGTTTTTCACCTAAAAAAGACGATAAAATTAAAATACAATAATCCCCCCACCCGCTGAAGCAAGAAAAAACGGATTTATAACCAAAGTTTCGAACCTTCTAAAAAAGATTTTAAAAAATATAATTTAATCAAAAAATCCGTTGGTCTTTCCTCTTAAAAATTAATAAAATAAGTTTTTTTTTGCGATAAAATATTGTTTTAAGTTTGGGACATTTCTTCATCATATGTCTCATGTTGATTTTTGTTTTTAGCAAATCTTTGGCGATACTTAATGCTTGTTTATTGAATTTAAACATTATAAAAGAAATTGAAGTAATAATAAATTGTGATATCCGGCCTTCTTCATAAGCCTGAGTGGTTTAGGGTAAAACTGAATCCTTGATTGTCCAGTGTCCATGTCTAGGGATATCTCGCCTTGTTTTTTTTTTTTAAATAGTGCTGCTCAATTATTGCTCCTCCTGTTTTCCATTGTTTTATCCGAGTCTGAATTGAATTCACATTAACAATGCCACCAAATTCACAAACCAATGATTTTATAGTCCAGTGAGAAATTAAAAAAAGGGTTCAATTCAAAATTTCCTGGAGGTTACCTGGATCGACAAACATATTGGCCGGAAAACGTCATGATAATAACAACAAAGATGTGGAAAATAATAACGCCTCATCACAAAAAATTCAAACGAAAATTCTAAACAAAAATCTGTTTTTCCATAGTGATGGATTTTTCCCTGTGCATTAACTACGATGGGTCGGTAATAAAAAATGTATTCAAGAAAGATAGAAATAAACATAAATTCGAAGAAAAATTACTTCTTTGTTTTTTTAAAAACATTTCAACATTTTGTCTTGTTTAAAGAAAAGGGATGAGAGAAAATTAGATTAAAAAACCGGGTAATTCTAGTGACTAAGTCTGTACCCGTGTTTTTGTCTCCTGTGAATTTTCAGAAATAATTAAAAATAACATATTGAAATTTTGGTGAAATTTTAACAGCAAGACACCTGAGTTAAAAATAGAATATGTACACAAAGAATGAACCAACACTTTCTCGTACGTAAAGTAATTATGTATATAAATTAAAATATTTTCTTTCACTTTCTTCCTTGTTGAGACATGAAAAAAAAAAAAAAAAGCATCAACTTACCTTTTTTATATAAATTCCTTTTACTGACCGTTGCTTTAAAAATTCCTATACCATGAAAAAAGTGATTATATTTTTTTAAAAATACAGTTTAATATTAAGAGAAAAAATCAGTTTGCTATTTCTATTCACGAGTAATTTTTCTTTAAAATATGACAATACAAAAAAAAAAAACCGATGATACATTCGCAACGTGCCTTGGCGGTGATAGATAAACCCAGTTCTTCGTGCAAATTAAACCTGACTACTCACGCATTTTCAAAAGAGTTCTGTTTCTAAGCAATTTGGTAAGGTTTGCTTTATGAGATCTAAATTATTATCAACCAAATGTATCACCAAGAAATTGAAAAATGTTAATATGGCGGTTATCATCCTAAAATTCCGCATTCTTACGATATTTTTTCATAAGGTTATTTAGTTATTTGTTTGAGATTAGCCTCCCGACGTAGTTAAATGTAACAGATGGTAAGATTTGATGTAGGTCAAGGCCAGATTTATCTAGTTGGCGCTGCAATGGAAGACTGCCTTGGGGATGGAATCTCGAGTGACAAGGTACACCTGCGTTCACTTAGTGCCCTATCTACTAAAAAAAAACAGAATTTGCCACACTACGAGGGCAAATACTACATACAAAATCAATTAAGCAATGTCTAATTTTTGTGTCCGACAGAAAAAAAAAAAAACAGTGTGTCAATCAAAAGTGGGGTTATGTCAACCTTGAATCCCTCGGCAATGTTTATACTTTTTTTTACACTGTTGAGCGTCAACCAAGTACAATACGATATTTATTATTTACTTACCAAAGATCTATTATTTACCTTAAAGAAAGAAATTAGAAAAAGAAATCTTATTCAAAATTTTTGTTTAAATAAATTGCAAAATTATAAAAATTGTAAGTAACCAAAAATGCAATAAAAATGAAGAAAACAATTTTGGTACGTGTGGTTTATCAATTGCCACCTTTTAATTCGGTTAGATGTGGTATTTAAAATGTTTTTAAATTGTTTTTTTATTAATTCTTTTTCCTTTTTTTTTTCCAGTCTGCTAAAAAATGAATCTTTGTTATAATATATTTTTTTACACAACTGTATTTGTGAAAAGTTGGAAAATTAGTTTTTACTTT
This sequence comes from Acanthosepion esculentum, assembly GCA_964036315.1. Lineage (NCBI taxonomy): Eukaryota > Metazoa > Mollusca > Cephalopoda > Sepiida > Sepiidae > Acanthosepion > Acanthosepion esculentum. The sequence goes on from OZ038479.1 coordinate 98,680,135, forward strand.
TTAAAAAGTGACTCACAAAAAAAGTACCACAATTTTTTATTCAATAAATAATGTTTTTCTTGTTAATTTTCAAGAATAAATCTACTTTCATTATATTATGTTTTATTAAAATTCTAATCATTGCTTTTAAAAACAGTAAGTGTAGTGCAATTCAGTGTCAAGAGAAGAACAGACCTTTTGATATACACCATTTAATTTTTGGTGGGATGGAGCACAAAGGCTAAACATTGCCGTCGGTTTAAATGTTCTGTCTCACACACTTTTGGACGTGGGTGTGTTTAGAAATTACCCAGTCACTGAAGCCTCTGCTGCAAATGCATCTGAAAGAACCATAACCATTCTCCATTTTAGTTCAATGAAGAAGCATAAGAAATTGATCCCCTGGGATCAGGTACGCTTCAGTATGCCCTGTCCTACCCGAAGACAACAGCTGATCCCAGCCTTTATTAGGTCCATGGTACGATAATTAACGCTTTCCTCAAGATATGAAATTTAATTAAATTTCTAAATTAAACTTTTTTTAAATTTAACTTTTTTTTTAATCATTTATGATTTCACCATGAGAAAAGCGATAAAGCCACTAAGATGGAAGTTGTTACTTTACATTATTGTTTAGTTTGTATGCTCCCTAATCGACGTTAAGGAACGTGATTCTCGCTCGCTGATACGTCCCCTTTCTCCCTAACTCCTTGTCTCTCTCTCTTCTTCCGGTACCCAATAAAGACTAGTGTCAAGAGAAGAACAGTCCTTTTGATATACACCATTTATCTGTGTCGGCTCTATCTCAAACCTGTGTCTGTCCTGTTTTACAAGACTTAATGTAACATGGTGGCAGTGTGAAGGAAACTGAGGAGAAAGGACAATTAAAATAATCAGATGACGACTGTTGTTTCTTTTAAATTTTTGTAGTTGACAAGAAACCAAGAAGTTGGAAGAGAGCTCCATTGGCGAGAAGTGCGAGAAAATAAAACCATTAGAATAGAACTTACAGTAACATTTAGCAAATTCAACAGTAAAATTTTTAAATTCATGAAGAATTATTCGCCGTATGCAAAAGTTTTTATATATATCCAGCTAACAAAGTTACGTCGCTACAACGTGTCTGCAAAGTTACACAGATGTTGCAAATGCATTTTATATAAAGTCCCCACAATATGCCCGCGATGTTAACTTTTAACTTTACAAAGACATTGCCTTGAAACGTTACATTAAAAGAAAAAGGATAATAAATTTGTTGGGTATCTCAATTGACTTTCCTAAAAACCATCGTTAGGGGACGCGCCTTAAACCTATGAATAGGCAATGATAGTCTTTACGCATTCTCTTTCCTCTTTTACAACTCTGGATATAAGATGTAGTCTCATGTGGGAACAAAAGTGCCCCCCACCCAGAAAGTTCATTTTCAATATCTTACTTTTCTCTCGTGATTTTTTGTACTCTTTCACACACGTTGCCTACACACAGACACACATTCTCTAATTTAAACGCTTTATGAAACTAGTAATTAAATGTTTTCTTTTTTTATTGTAATTGTAATACTTTTGTTAATACATGCATTTTCGTTTGTTTTATATTGTTTTGTGTTACTCATTTATTACCTGGACTCATATTCGAGTCTGCAATAATTGTTACGGGGAAAAATAATACCAGGAGATACGTGTTTTCAACAAAAATATATGCGTCCATCATCTAAATTCACGATCAAGATCATGAGTTCGGTGACTCATTAGGGTCGTATTGGCTCTAAATGTATTGCAGCATTATTATATAGATAAAACAATTGCCTCCCTTCGAATGGAGTCGTTATCACTGGCCCCTGTGATTGGCTGAAAGTAGCCTATCACGGCCTCTTTTTTTTTCCTGTACCACCGACGGGTCAACACGGACAAATTTAGCTCTGTAAAACTCAGCCAACAGTCACATGGTGTTCGGAAATGGAGTATCAAAGGACATAATTTAGGAACGAGGATATCCCAACGGTTACAGCAATGCATCCGAAAACTGAATCCCTCTTCGATCTGAAGATGAACATATTCTGGCATTGCAACAAAAATGAGAAGAACTGTTAACCGAACGAACTTTACTGCCACCAGTTAAGTCCTCGCAAAAAACAATGTTATTTTGCAACGATTTTTAAACCCAAATTTTTTCTATCTTCCCTTTTTTCTTCCTCTTTCTGATATAAAGCCTTACTTTTTTCCACTCAAGTTTGGTGTTGTCCGGTTTTCTCTCGCCATGTTGCATCAAAGCTCTTTCACCCTTATTTTCTACAGAGGACAAATTATTGATCACAGAATTTCAAAGGCTATAAAAACCCTCACACATCATCTAAATTAGTGATTCTCAATTATAAAAAAAATTCGAAAAGAATCCAAGCATACAGCACCTGATATTCCCAAGCAGTCATTTATCTAGGTACTCACTAGGCTCGATGCTGCTTAACTTTGATGGTCAGACGAGGACCGTTATTTCAGCGTGATGTGACCGTAGGCCCTTACTCAAAGATATGCATTTGGAGATAAATATCTTAAGATTCATTTTGAACCTTTTACTACCACATCATAAATCTTTTCATAAACATATATAGCAATTACTTATTGTTGTGCTACTTCAGGACATGGGTGATCATGGCCTTCCACCACTTCTTACCATTTGTAGTTTTTTGCTATGTTTGGCATTTTACTATCCCTCCCATTTCTTGTCCTGTCACCCCTCAACATAAGCGTGTTAATTAGGCCTCTGTCCCTGTTGCCGTCATTATGTCCCATCTATGTCAAATTCTCCAAGCCTTCTTTTCTTATTATGTGTTTTTCCGATTCGAAGTATGTCTTTTTTGTTTCCGCTTCCCTTAAAATTTCCTTGCTGATCATGGCACTGGCCATGGTATCCTTAGTATCTTTCTGTAGAACATTTGTGTTGCCTCGTGTCGCTTCTTCATCTGTGAGGAACGCTCACATTTCACTAAACGAAGTTAAAAACTTTATATGTTATACCCTGCTTCAAATTCAACTTTTCTCATTCACCCTACATCAAAACATGTCTACTGAATGTGAACGGTACAAAAATGCCGAGTCAGGTACTCACCCTGATTACTTAAAAGGACCCTCTCTGTGACCCTCAAGACAGTTCACAGCGATTTCTCCACGACCCTCAAAACAGTTCACGGCACTTTCTCATTCAACCGAGCTGACGAATGCTTCAACGCGATGCCAGTACACAATCAACTCACCCATCTTTGAGATCAGACTCCTACGCTCACAAGCATCACCTCAATTACCTACAAGAGACATTCTACTTTAATATTAATTGTAATAATTCTATAAAAATAAACATATATTTTAAAACCATTTTCCAGACATGTAAGAAATAATAGTGAGGACAAAGTCTTAGATATGTTTATCTGCTTATTGCTCCCTTTCCATTTTTTATTGTTTTATAGCCTGGTTATCAAATCACTGATGATAGAAATAGGAATAGTTGACTGATATCATATTTCCTCAACACTACCCCAGTCACACTCCTGACCCCAACCCTCCAGTTGACGAGTTAAAGTTGCCACTTTCTTTGATTTTCTCCAACTTTAAGTTGGGCTAAATTTAATTTACCTCTTTTCAATTGATACATTCCACAAATAAAAAAAATTACTGTACGGAATAAATTATTTAAAATGGACATTTGAAAATAATAAATTGTAATAAAAATGTGTTCTTTGAAAAATAGGACATACAGGTTGTTAGAGATTTAAAAAGTTATTTATAATATTAATGCAAGAAAAACATTACCTATTAAGTGTGTCTCCAGCCTGTCAGTCACATTAATTTTAATTCTATTTTTACATACTTTCTTTGTTTTTTGATTTTTTCTTTCTTTCATCTTTATTATAAACAAAAACAACAAAATATATTTCGGTCAATATTTTGAGGTATGAAGTTAAAACAATTTTCGCTCCAGCTGAAGTCATGAATGAAAACGACACCCTGGAAAATAATTTTTGTTACTTTGAAATACATATACTTGAATGTTGTCTGACTTGGGCTGAGCCTGACAAGCTCGACCCCTGGAGTCACCACTGTTTGAAATACTTAGCTTTCTAGGATTGTTGAGAGAAATGTCATTAAAGTGCCTCGTGCTTGGTTAGGGACCGATCATATAATTGTCGATTAATTCTACACTGGCTTCAACGTTGGTCACGAGGAACTGAAACAAAACCCTTCACATGACTTTAGACAATCTTCTCTTATTAATTTAATTATTCTCCTCATTTTATATCAAAAGAAATTTCGCATAGGCTCACTGCTCTTTTTCTTCTTCTTAACTCAATGTCTAATTTCTTAGAGGCAAGTTTTTCATTGGTCCAAAAACAATTTCCCATAGGCTCGCAAATTTCTTTCTTCCACAATTTCAGCTTACCAGTCAATTTTTGTGAAGGTAAGGATTTCAGTGATCCAAAGAAAATTTCACATAGCCTTTGCTTTTCTTTTTCCTCAGTCCCCCGAATTAGAAAAGAGTTGGTGAAGGGAGTTATTATTTCGTACTCACAGATCAATGGAGTTCCAGATACCACCAAAATTGATGTTTTTTTTGGTGGGGGTGTGTGAAAAAAACAGGACATTATCCGATTTAAATTAAATTCTTAGTACTTGTTGGGGATAGTGACTTTCTTAGGTGCAGGTTATGGAACTATGGGGTGCAGAAAGTGTTTGGTTCTTGTGGCTAACTCGTATAAGATAGCGGCAGCGATTATTAATTATTCTGGGTGCTGTCCAGAATAAAGCAATCTTAACCCAACGTACAACACAATGATTAAGCAAGGCATTTAAACAAGTGAATATAAAACGAACAAGAAAATAAATATTTGTTGATCAGTTTATTTGGGTATCTCATATATCAGGTGGTGAATATAAGAAGAAGACCATTGAAAAGAACGGTAAGTCCACATATACACATTTGAAAGAGAAAAGATAACACACATTTAGGTGCCTTTAATAAAAAGCTTTTGAAAGGGGAAAGTTACGTACGCGCATTTATGCGTGTTTAAATAAACCCCTGAAAATGGAAAGGTACAATGACACACGTTGAGATGTGTCAATTAAATCCATGAAAATGGAAAAGATAAGACACACATTGAGGTTTTCCTTTGAAAGGGGAAAAGTTCATATCTTGGATTCATTGTTGAATCTACATTAGAGAAGCTTGAAATGTTTCAGTGGATTAGTAAATCGGTTGAGCTGACAATGCCTCATCCATTCATCAACTGCCCTTGTTTGCTTTATGGTCTGTATTTATAGCTTCCATTAAACAGGTGCAGGCTCACAAAAAAAGTCGAGGGAAACGCTGTCAGTGGTCGATTAATAATTTGTATGATATTTTGAATATTTTCAACGCTACTGGAAGTACCATTTGGGGTCTTATGTGTAAATAACTGATTTTGGTCATTCTACTCTGGACTCTTGAGATGGAAACTTCCGGTCGACCCGACATAATTATTCATTAATAAATTAATTTCATACCGAATACGTTATTTTATTATAAAACTTTGTGGAAATATTATTTGGGGTCTGTTTCAGCCCCTTTTCGATATGTCGTATATACTTTTTAACCTGGAGGGGACATCAAATTTATTTACAGTTATTTAAAGAAAAATCACTGAAGATGTTATTTCAGTAAAATATATGCAAATCTACTAAAATTCGTCCCAAAATCTTACCAAAAAATAATTCAATAAAACTCAAAAAAAAAAAAAAAAAAGACAAGCAAAAAACTTTTTTTTTCCTCTAGAATTGGTACTTGCATAATGTAACAAAACACATTTTCTTTGATATTGGACAGAAAAAAAACAAAAACAAACTATACTTCATATTTATTTTTCAAAAAGATTTCTGTGCAATTTTGAAATTTTTGCTATTTGTCAAAAGAGTTTATTTTATTAAATAAAGACATGTTTGAAGATTTAAAAACAAAATGTAAAGTTTAATGCCATTTTCGAGTGTGAAGCTTTTTTTCAATTATTTTGCTTCTTTTCCTTTTAGCAGCTGTTAGATTATTCTTTGTATGGATGTACAAAAAGGAAATAATTTTGATTTCTTGCTTTTGAACATTATACTAAGTTTCATAAAAACATATCGAATAAAAAATTGTATTCATAAACTTTTGGTCATATAGGATTATAATTTCATAGACAAAATAAAAATAAAGGCATCACTTAGTTGACAATCAATAATTAAGAAAGCCACAGTGACTGCAATCACTTAACATTATCAATTCAATAATCTACCAATTTTTGTTAGTAGTAGCTCCTTCATTTTAATACATTTTCTTAAATTCAGAATTATTTTAAAACAATCACAATAAGTGCAATTATATATTTTAAGGCATGGAATATATAAGAAAATTAAAAAAAAATAAAGGCAATATAAATTATTGAACTAAAAAAATAATTACTTCTAATGTATAAAAATAAAATGTTTCAATCTACTAAAGTAAACATATAGAATAAAAAATGATATTCTTAAACTATTGGTTATATAACGTTTTAAACATTAATACCAATTTCTTGATAATTGTAATGCTGGTGTTCCGTATTCCTTTAATTTTATTTTTACTTTTATGCGGGCTTTTTAAGTCAGTTGTGTCATTATTTACAGTTTTTTTGTGTTTAACTTTTGAGCCAACAGGCTGCTGTGTGTAAATAAACGTTATTTTCATTATTATTAATTTTTTTAACCAATTCAACGCAACCCAAGCAAAGCGATAATAATACTATCGCAAGGGGCTTGTGAGAGTGAAAGAGAATGAAAAAACTGTAGCTAGAAGGAACTAGAAACCCAACCTTAAAAGTAAAACAGAAAAGAAAGGATAAAAACTTTTACTTCTGTTCAAAAGACCGTAAAACGATAAACATTCGTTACATTTACAAAATCCAGTTAATTAAATTAACTCTTAAAAATTTACCAAAAGACATCGAAACATATCTCGAGGATAAATATTATAATGTTTTGTTGTTTTTAAAGATTTTAAAATTTACATTTTTCGTCTGTAATGCCAATGGCGATTCGATGACGAGAAAATGTGCCAATGTTTTTTGTTTTTTTTTAAATGCTAAAAACTTTATTATACATGCTGATTTTTTTCTTTTAATAGAAATTAGTGTGTAAAACAGGACCAAAATTTAACTTTAAAAAAATTCTAAAATTATTTACTGTGCGTTCTTCGGTTATTTTAAGTCCGTGGCGGTAACTAGGAGTTACAACATCAAAGGAAGAAAAATAAAAATCTTTCTTATTGAAGAAGATTGATTGTCGAGGAACAAATATTATTCTACACCGTCTGTTCCCTCCATTCATTTCTATCCTAGCATTATTTGTGCATTGGTATGTTTCTTTAGTTTTGTTTATTTCATCAAATAAGAAAGATTTTCTCAAACGAGGCTAGACAATGATTTAGGGGTTCACCTATTGCATTATTTTACAGAAATTTGTTTTCCAAAGTGAGAATATTGGAGTTTAACTGTTAGGTTTTGGAAGATAAAGAAAGAATCCCACCCCCCTTGAAATCTGAGGTAAGAAGACGAATTAAGAATCCTTTTTACATTATTGTTGTTGTTATTATTTACTTTTAGATTTTTTTTTGATTTTTAAAAAAAATGAAACCGTTCTCCTGTGTTGGAAATACAGCCCGGAAAAAAAATTAATTTAAGACTAAGAAGAGACATCATGTACCAGTACCAGGAATTAGTTCACGGCACAGCCTACTTACCAAAATCTGTATTTTAATAAAGAAACATCATTAATCAAAACAAAATCATCAATATTTTAATAATATGTACAATTTGAGAAGTAAGTTGGACTAAGAACATTTCAGCAGCCTTATTTGTCTGATATACAGACTTTAGTGACTTTTTATTTTTTTAAAGATGGGAAAGTTTTCGGTTGTACTGTTGTTTGTTACAGTGTACCAGTATCAAACAGGTTTGTTATTTCCCCCCACCGTTTGGGGTTAGAAGCAAAAGACGGAAACACAAAAATCCATTGTAAAAGTAAAAATAATTTCCGTATGTAAATAAAACTTTTAGGCATTTTTTAAAACCTGCGCACGTTCCAGATCGATTGTCGTTACAGACGAAACATGTAATTGTAAACAAATTTAAAAAAAAAACTCCCTTAAAAATCCAATATTTGTCCTAGAGATGTTTCAGTTATTTAGTAAATTTAAGACTTGATTAATTCAAGTGGATTTTGTAAGTACCTCCAAAAAAGTGATAAGGTTTTAAAATGAAATGCATTTTAAAAATCAAAAATCATTTTTTGAAGTTTTACTTTTAATTTCAAGCTAATAGGTTTAAAATTTAATATTTCCAATAAGCAAAATACTTTGCTTTATTTCAAACCAAATTTAAAGTGATTGGGATTTTCTTTTTTCTTAAATCGCTGAAATCGGCCATATTGACAATTCTGTCAACACAACATAATTCTCTTTCAAAAATAAAATATATTTTCGGAAACTTTATTAAAGGAAGATTAACTGACTTAAAGTTTAATTAGGAGTAGACATAGTTGCCTATTGTCAGGTTCACTCACCTCTTTGGTGTTTTGTGCAGGAATAGAAGTGTATTTTTTGTTTCCAGTTTCTTCTTTTCCTTTTTCCTCTTTCACTTCCGGCTTTGTGGCTTGTACAAGGTGAACATCATTGTAAAAAAAAAATAAATTAAAACAAATATTACTTACTTTTAGTTTAAAATATTGCAGAAAAACATTTTTTTTAAAACAGGTGAGTTTTTTTTTATAAGGTGTTGATATATTTATTGATAGCTTAATGTTTGGCATTTTCTAAGTAAAGGGCACTTAACTGTAAAAATTACTTGCTGAATTTAACTGGAACACCTTTTTTATATAATTTTTTTTAATTATTCAGTAATCTTAAAAATTTAGGAAAATATTTTAATTAATCTAATACTTTATTGAATTTTAGGTACTGTGGCTTTATAGTCTTACTTACAAAGAGGCTTGTTAAGGAAACATTAGAAAATTACCAATAAATTTTAAATTTACTATAGTCACTTGCCTTATTTTCTGGTAATGTCATGTATGGATATCTGTATTTACAAAAATTGGCACATTTATACACACAAAAAATTATTTTTAAAATTAGTAAATATAGTTTTTATTTAATAACAGTATCACCTAACCAGTACAAATTAATACAGAAATTTAAAAGATTTAAATTTTTATAAATTATTCTAATTAAAATTTGAAAACAATTCTTGTAAAAATTCATTATTTATAAAAAAAATGTTTTTCTTAAGACAATAGTGTTCATAATCTTATTCATTAAAGCAATTAAAGGCTTTTCTAATTAAATAATGTCTTAGTTATAGTGCATTTTTTATTTTGTTTCAGAGCAGTTTTCTGTAACTGAAGGTCCTAACTGACAAAAAAAAATAATGGTTCAAATTCTTCAAGGAGTTGTGCTTATAACTAAAATAACATTAAGCGCCACAAAAAGAATTTCTCTGAATTTCATTATATTAAATAAATGGGGGCTAATAGATCTAGAAAAAAAAAATTTACCAAGATTTTCTAAAGAAAGAAAAGTTTCTAAAATAAGTTAATTCATTTGTCAGTAAGTCCCAAAATTTGACAACTATCTAATTTTTTGAAGAGTTTTCAAATCAATGAGTTTTTCACTGCAAAAAGACACTAAAATTTCTCATGCTAATTCATGATCACTTATTGACACAAGAAAAACAAAATTTTTAACAAAAATTTCAAAGGTTCTACAAAGGATTAAAAAAATATAATTTAATAATCCAAAAATCCTTTGGTCTGTTCTCTTAATAATAACAAAGATTTTGATGATAGAACTTTTAATTAAGTTTTCAATATTTTTTCCTCATGTATGCTCATTTTTTAACTTTTTAAACATTAGGTATCAACTTTTTTTGGAGGTACCAAATATATGCTATTTGGAAGGCAAAAAAATTGTTCCTCCAGTAGTATGCATGTAACATTAAAAACTTTAATCTTGAAAACTCCTAAATTTTTAAGGCTTCTAAAATCAAAGTTAACTGGCATTTAACTGCAGCTCAGTTTAGGAAAATAAAATTCTTCTGTCTCTGAGACTAATTTTGTCCAAAGCCCCAAACTCCTTATCCTCTCATCAATGACAAAATATAAACTATCCATTTGTGAACAATTTGTTTTGTTGTAAAAACAAGCAGTTTGGAGTATCTCATAAACGGGTCATTTTAAGCAAATATTTGGATTTAACATTATTTTTGTATACTAATGCCTATGTTATCTAATTTCCTTCAGAATAAGCATCATTTCTTTATAGATATGGAAATATGAACAACATCAGAACATTGTCAATATTTGGGTCCAGCTTTTGAAACATTCAGGCTTTGTTTTTTAGATTACCAAGATGCATGCTAAATTTTTGTTCAATCTAAGCATTATTAAAGAAATTCATCATCTGGACAATGTTTTGTCCATAAATGACAGTGAAAATAGATTTTTGAAATCATTTCTCATATTGTCATATGATTTGAGTAATATGCAATAAAAATTACACAAGATGCTCAATATTCTTATTTTGCCCATGAGTTGTTATATATCGTTCTTTCATTTATAAACATGTCCTCTTTAAAATTTGAATGTTTTATTTTTGATAATTATTTTCTTCTCATCATCTAGCAATTGCATCAAACAGTTTCTGGCACAGTGTTGATGTTTTCTTAATATGAATATTTTTTGGTTGTATTTCCAATACAAACAGTATTTCATTTAAACTTTCTTGATAGAACTGAACAAGCAAGAAGCTAAAGTTCATTAAGAAGAGTTTTGTTTGATTTTTGATAAAATATGTGAAGGTTTGTTATCAGAAGTATAAAACTTTACAGATTTTACAAGATAAAAGCTAAAACATTTCTGTTAAAATCTTGTGGAGCAAATACAGGGTGTGGCAGGTAAATTGTTGCCATTTTATATTTTTAATTTCGTGCATGCACATTGTTTGCTTTTGATTTTGTCGACTGTACAGTATAGTAGAGTCTGTGAGAAAAAGAACACCATGATGCAATTCGCTCTGCCAGAAAGTTGGAAATGACATGCTGTACTGCTTGGTATTTGCATCAGAAGCACCAATACAAATATTTCAGGGTGTTTGGGTGTCAAGCTGATGACAGTGCAGAGGATGCTGTGTCTCCAAAAGATGTACTGAGAGTGATGAAAACTAAATATCAACATCAAGATGTTTGGAGTGATCACTAGTGATGGAAACATTATGCCTCCATTTATCTTCCCACAGTGCTTCAGACTCAACATGGAGGCCTATATCAAGTGACTTGAGGAAGTAGTGTTGCCATGGGTCAAAAGGGTGGCTACTGGAAGACCCTATGTCTGGAAACAGGCCTCAGCACCATCCCACACAAGCAGGAGAACCCAGTCATTGCTGTCAGACAATTTATGCAACCACATCACCCCTTGCATCTGGCCACTTAACTCCCCAAACTGCAACCCTCTTGATTACTATGTGTGGGGCACAGTTGAGTGAGAGACCAACAAAACTCCTTGGAACACCAAAGATGAACTGAAGGTAACGATTATGGCAGCATTCACCAACATGACCAAAGAGACCATCCAAGAGTTGCAGGAGATTCCAAAGTTATCTGGAGGCCGTGGTTGAAGCCAATAGCAATTTCATTGAATAAATTTACGTTTTAGTATTCAAGATATTTTTGTGTAATTTTGGTAAATATATCTGTTAAAATGAGATGTCAGTTTTATTTGCATTTTTGCATAATTTAGATGACAATTTATCCATCACACCCTGTATAACTTCAAAATTATATCTAGTTACATCAATAAGTTTGCAGTCTAATTATGAAAAGAAAAAGAATTTTACACAAAAAAACATATACCAACATAATCTTGTTGAATATTATATATTTATATATTAATTTTATATCTTTATTAAATAAGTAACCATTATATATTTATTTTATATCTTTATTAAATAAGTAACCATTTCTGCAATGGACACTATGGTTTACGTTAAGTTTTTTTTTCAAATTACTAAATGTTTGTATCTTGTGCCTTATATATGAATGTCTGAAACAATACGATATGTATGAATAATTTTAATTTCAAACAGATCATATTCCTCCATATGAATAAACTCTGATTTTCATCTATTCCTTTGAATAAAACAATGATAATTTTTAATACCTGGCAAAAATAATGATCTGTCGAAAGGATGATTTTCTCTGGAGACCACTATTATCACATACTCCTTCAGTATTTTTCATTGTTTTAAAAGGATATTTTTAGAATTTTAATAAACCATAACATATGACACTGTATTTATACTTATTTTCTTCAAAATTATCAACAAAAATGTTAAACGTAATTTATTCAATTCTTTATTTACTAGATTATTAACTTGTAATTAACTATATGAAAATTACATTTTTTTTTTTTTGGACATTTTTGAAAAATAATTCCCATAGTTAATAGTGAAAGCTTATTTTGGGGCAGTTTATCCTTATTTCTCTTTTGGGAGTCAACATTGAAAGTTTATTATTGCTTCTATTTTGGGACACTAATTTACCTAAAACTATTTTTTTGTGTTTCATTCAGATTTCATAAATTTAGGTACTTCCATGAGATTGCTAAAAAAGAGCATAGCATGAGGAAAAAGATGCCAAACTTGATGAAAACAAAACTTTATCATCTAAATATTTGTTATTATTAAGAGGAAAGATCAAAGTATTTGGGGGGTATTTTTTTACATTTTTTAATCGTTACTAGCATGTTCAAAATTTTTGTTAAAAATCATGTTTTTAAAATAATTAAAAAATACTTTGGTCTTTCCTCTTCATAATAACATAAACATTTAGATGATAAAATTTTGTTTTTGTCAAGTTTTTTCTTTTTCATTGGACTGTGCTCTTTATTTAGCAATCTCATGAAGGTACCTACATAAATTCTTTATTTTGAAGAGTGAGAAGTCAGTTCCACACAAACGTTCTTCTCGTGAACCACTACTCTGTGGAACCAAATCTTAAAAGGATCTTCCCTTGATCACTACAATCTTAATTTCTTCAAGTCTAGAGTTAACCATTATCTCCCCCTCTTATCCATATAAATTGCCTCTTAACATAACTCTCTACCACAAGTGGCCCTCGGACCTTATACAGGGTGAACCTTACTGTTATATATATATATATATATAAAATAGTCTTCAATTCATAATTCAAACAGTAGGTTATGTCTTATTGTCATGGTGTTTTTGCAGAGTCCATTAAGTTTCATGATGTGGTAGGAACATCAAAAAAGATAAATAGAATAGAAGAAAAGAACAAACACAAAAGTTATCTTAAAAGTTGGTTGGTTGATTTTATAATAAAAGAGAATTTTTTGGTGCTGAATGAATCGGCAAAGAAAACATGACAATAGGGTATTGCCCAAATTCTGAAATATGGATAGACCAAAGCTAAAGTGAAATCTCTGTAGCAGACACATTCACCTAATATAAACTTTTAAAAAATTGACTCTGCCCAATAAGAACCAACATATTAAATCTTTCTATGGGCAATCCTGTAGATTTTATGTATCTAATTTTCTATCTAGATAAATATTTCTCTATATTTCTTCACTTGAAAATCTCAGTTTTTTTGTTTCTGATTAACTTTCAGATTTCACAAAGAGAAGACAACAGAATAAAACTGCTTCATGTCAACAGTTTTTACACCTGATGAAATTTTAAATGATTGCTGATAAAATTATAAAGAAGTTCTCTGTGTTAAAAAATGAGATTTACTAAAAACAAAAAAATAATGTAAATAATCATTGGTTAATTAAGCCTTCACTTGATTCATGTCAGATTAAAGCTCCAAAAGACATGCTAAAAATCAGTGGAAAAAGTTATCCAAAATTAAATGTTATGATCACAAAAATATATAAAAATTGAAGTAAAAGTTTTAGAACTATCTTTTATATTTATGCTGATACAAGATTTTAATCAATTCTTCTAAGGTGAGACTGTGTTTTTATGTGATATATATATAATAATGGAAGCCTCTAAAGAAATGAATTTGAAAAGAAGTAGAAAATGTAAACTTACTGAAAATTCCAGCCCATCCAATAATTCAAAAGTCAAAGAAAAATCCTTTCCTTGTAAGATGTGCAAATGTAATTTTTCTGATGAATTCAACCTCAAATATCACACAAGTATCCATACAAGTGACAAACCTTTCCATTGTGTGATTTGTAGATTATTGTTTTCAAAATGACTACAGCTTCAAAAGCATATGCAGACACACAGCACTAAAAGAAGATTTCTGTGTGAGGTTTGTTCATCAAAATTCATCAACAGTTCACACCTGAAAAGACATATGCGAACACACACTGGAGAAAAACCATTCAACTGTGATATTTGTGGGTCAAAGTTTTCTCAAAATTCACATTTGAAGTCACATCTACGAAAGCACACAAGTGAAAAACATTTCATCTGTAAGATATGCAAGTCCAAATTTTCTAATGTTTCAGATCTCAAAGCACATATGCAAACACACAGTATTGAAAAGCCATTCATTTGTGAGATCTGTGGATCAAAATTTTCAAAGAATTATCACCTCAAATTACATGTACAGAAACACACTGGTGAAAAACCATTCCAGTGTAATATTTGTGGATCAAAATATTTAGAAAATTACCAGCTCAAATCACACATGCGCAAGCATACCGGTGAAAAACCCTTCCATTGCAATATTTGTGGATCAAAATTTTCAGAAAATCTATACCTGAAAAGACACATGCAAAGACATACAAGTGAAAGACCTTTCCACTGTGACATTTGTGGCTCAAAGTTCTCCCAGAAAGCTTATCTAAAAAGCCATTTGCAAATACATACAGGAGAAAAACCTTATCAGTGCAAGATGTGTGGTTCAAAGTTTTTGCGAAGTGAACATCTAAAGAAACATATGCGAATACACACTGGAGAAAAATCCTTCCATTGCAATATTTGTGAGTCAAAGTTTTCAAGTAGCTCAAATCTAAAAACACACATGCGAACACACACTGGAGAAAAGCCTTATCATTGTGACCTATGTGACTCGGTCTTTTCCCACAGTTCAAGTCTTAAGAAACATGCCCTTACACATTTAAGAAAGAATCATCCAGTGTGAAATTGCAGTGAAAATATTTAAATAATCTGAATCTGAATTTGAAATTTTACTGGTAGAATAACTGAATTTTCATTATTTACATGTGGACTATTGCCTTCATCTTTGTTGTTTCCTCCAGATTTCATCAAGCCTCACTAAACCAAATAATCACTTTAAAAAAATGACCTCCATTAGTGTTCTTTATGTAAATCTTGAGAAAGAAAACTAGATATCTGGTTTAAAGTTTTTTTTTGTCTGATTTTATAATACAGGATGAAGCTAAAAATGAAACTATAATATACTTTTCTTTTGTTTACACCAAAAATTTTAATTCCTGAAATTGAACACCAAGAAGCTTGAGTTGGTATTTGCCATGGTTCAAATCTTAAGAAACCTGTTTTTAAAATAAAGGTAATAATTTTACTTATTGATATACATAAAATTATGTAATTAAATGTACAGGGTGTCCCATTGCAAGTATTTTGGACTATAAAAATTACAGAGTACCAAATATATTTATGACATAACTGATATACAATAGTTCAATATATTATCTAAGATTTTGTTATTTCTTAAAGATATCCAATATCTCTTTTGCTGCTAGTGGACCCTCATAATGTCATGAACTCCAAAAGAAATTGCATATATAGTAGAAGCTCGTACATGTTCTCTTGATGATGGTGACCATCTCAGGGATGTAATATTCAAATCTTAAATAATATACTGAACTCCTTTATATCAGTTAGGTAATAAATATATTTGGTATTCTATATCATTTATATAATCCAAGATACTTGCATTAAAAATGTGTCCCATCATTATGGGACACCTTGTCAAGGTAAACAATTTCTTCCCAAAATATGTTCAATATTTGAATAGAGTAATAATTATGGAATCAGAAACGAAGTTCATCATACTTATTGGAGGTCATCTCTGAGTTTTGTGATTTCTCATTTGTCTGAACTTCAGATCAGAGTACTGATTACAGAATATCTATTTTATTATTTTATAAATGTTTATTTATAAATAATTTTCAAATTAAAAAAAATATTAAGCAAAGGTTTACATATTTAAGAAAACATCTCCCAGTATGAAATTGCAGTGAAAACTTTGAATAATCTGAATTTGAAATGCTTCTGGTATAAAAACCATGTCTTCATCAAGTTTTATTAATTCAAGTAAACATGTTTTAAAAATTCTATTAGTGTTCTGTATGTAAATTTTTAGAAAATGAATGGTTGGCTTAAATGTTCTAGTCTGCTTTATAACAGGAAATGTGTTTAAAGATGAAACTTAAATGTTTTTTTTTTGTTTACATTGAAAATTTAAATTCCAGGGTAAGTCTGCTTGTTCAAAACTCATGTACACCAAGTTTCATTTTATGAGTTCTTAAGAATTTTGAGTACACACTTGTTGAGGTACAAATACATAGCTACAGTTTTAGGTACATCAACATTGTTGAACTATTAAAGAAAAACATTCTCATTATGCTTTTTTCTTTTTCTTCACTTTTGAAGACCCAAAGTTGAATTTTAAAATTTCACATTGTTTATGGTGTAAAGAGAAACTATTTTTATGAATGAAACTTCTCCAAGTTCTGGGTCATTTGATGTGGTCAGATGACCTTACAAGTGGAGGTCTTTCATCTGGTTATTTGTATTCGTTGGTTGGTGCCAAATTTAAGCAAGTTGGCTGATAAAGTCAGTTGTTACAGAAATCTGCTTCAGAGCAATCCGTTTACTACCATTTGCTGACCTGACATGTAAACTATACCACAAAAACCTAGCAACTGAAGTTATTTTTAAGTATTTCTATCTTCTTGCCAGTAAGCTTTTATGTTTTTCCTTTTTAATCACTGTCGAAAATCACAAATTATAATAAAGCCATTTTTTGTTTACTATCAAACTTAGTTGGTCTTTTGTCATTCCCTTTACTTCTCTCTATTTTATTTCTTTTGTTTCACATGTGACAATGATTTTACAGAAAGATTAGCTGAAAAGAAAGACATTTTAAATGTCAATATCATAGTTGACATTTGCCTTTAAATCTGAATAACTTCTTTTGATTTGCAAAGCAACAAAAATATGGTTGTTTGAAAGATTTATTTTTTTCTTATAGAAGAAGAATTTTTTTTTAATCATTTCACCCCCAAGCAAAGCAATAAAGCCCCTAAGACACAAGGTGTTACTGAGTGTTAGAGAACATGAGAAAAGAAATTATTAAGGAGCAGGAACAGTACAAGAGGAATTAAGACAGAAGATAACAATTGACATTGCATTTAAATTTTGGAAGCTCAAACTTGACAGGAAAGCAAGAAGCCGTAAGAGAGTTCCACAAGTGAGAAGTACAATAGCAGAAACTATTAGCACATAACTTATGGTTACATCTAGCCATTTCAACTGTAAAATGGTGAGAATTACTTATGACACAAACTAATATTATATATTAAATTATCATAAAATAAATACTGTTGCCTGATGGATGAAATTAGTGGTATTAAAAATTACAGATATGATTCCGAAATTTACCAACCAAATAATCCTTAGGTTGGGATTTTTTTAAAACATTTCACCCCAAGCAAGGCAATAAAGCTGCTAGGATGCAAGAGGTTACTGCATGTTAGAGAATATAAAAAAAATTACTATTAAGGAGAGAGGACAACAAAAGGAAAACAATTAAAAAGACAGAAGATAATGGTTGATATTGATATTCAAAAATTTAAATGTAAAGTTGACCGGGAAGCAAAAAGCCGGAAGAGAGTTCCACAAACGAGAAATGCAATAGAAGAAACTATTAGCTTAGAACTTACATTTACATCTATGCATTTCAACTTTAAAATGATGAAACCAATCTAGTACTGTGCTTAAATTCATAAAGTCTAGATACCAGAGAGGAAAATTCATCAGAACAATTACAATGAAAGTGTTTATAGAAAAAAACACAGGGAAGCTATATATTAGCAGTGGGAAAGTGACTGAAGCTGAGATGCCAGGTCAGGACCAATAACATTGTAGATTCTTCTTTGTATTTTATTGTTATCTACCATACCTATGAACTCTAATGGGTATGTCCCAATCCTCATAAATACATTGGACACTATTGTAAATGGGAGTAATATGCTGTCTAAGTAGTCCCCCACAAGCAATGATTTACTTACTTAATACTGCTGGCGAGTATTGTATTTTGTTAATGTCATAAAGATTACCATTTCATTTCCAATCTCTGTTTTGGTTATTCCTCAGTCAGTGAACTTTTCTAGGTTACAACACTTATCAAGAATCTCTAAATATATAGCAGGTACACTGGACCAAATTTGGCAAAAATATTCAACGCAAGAACTTATACATATTTTAGTTTCTGGTGAGGAAATTGTTGAGCATGACATATAATTCATGAACCATGTTTCATACATTGACTGTTTTTTAATATAATCAGCATTATTATAAAAATGTCCTTTTTGATCGAGCATCCGCATTTTTGTTATTGTTTTTATCCTGTTTTCATTTCTGTACGTCAAGCCTTTAACATAGAAATACATTCAATGAGAACCTTTAATTAGAAAAGGAAAAACCACAGGTTTAAAGCTTAAAAAATTCTACTCTGTTTTCTCTGGATTAAAAATTAGATATAAGTGCTAGTAAGTTTGTTTCGGAGGCACAGTGGAGTAATGGATAGCAGCTTGGATTGAGGAATTGGAGAGCCAAGTTCAAATTCCATTTGAATCCATTACATACTAATACCTTTGGGAAAGGTATGAATCCACTTCTTCTCCCCCAGCTATGGGTAAATAGTGGAACAGACTGGATTCTGTAGCCTTGGATAGCAACTGGTCTACCGCAGAAAGAAATGGCAAATTACTGCAAGAAAAATTTGCCTCATCAGTCATGTATCAAAAGGTCTACATGTGTATCATGCATAGCACATAACTGACTGAAGTTTGCTTCATTTTCTGAAGGTTGTGATTTCAGTCTATTAGCTCAGGAGTGAAGCAGTACAGCAACTCCTAGAGAAACGGAGAGGCACCATGAGGAAAAAATAGCTGTTTTGAATTAAAAATCTCCAGGGTGTATACAAAATATGACAGAACATAAGGATTGAGAACAATATATTAGATGTGTTCAAAAGTTCCCAGCATCATCTTTTTTCTTGGTTAGGAGAATAGAGACTGAATATGGACTATGAAACTTATTTAATTTTTAAAAAATTGCTCAAAATATTTGTACAGTTATGGAATTTAATTGCAACAGATACCCGTGGATAACAGCAGTTGCTGAAGCATTTTGATAAGAACAATAGTTCAAAAAAAGAAAAAAGCATCATATTTAATGTAAAATGTTCCAAGTGCACCAACTGCTACTTGGAACATTTCTCTGATTTGCCCTGTCAGGCTTTGGTACTTTTGTATTTTCATCTGCTCCACCTTCACAATTTTCTTATCCTAAGGCATTGTAAGGTCTGTCAGGATACATGCATAGCTGCTCTTACGCACAAATGTAATGCCAGAATGATTGCTCTCAAAGCACTTATTAGTCAATATGGCCATACCCTACATGAGCTTTAATTGCTCTTTCTTGGCTACTGATACTGATGAATGCTCATACAACTTTTTGTGCCAACAAGGCCATACTTCCTTCGTAGTTTTGAATTTATTATTATTAATAAAAGCATCTGTAAGAGCTTGGTGAAATAAATCCATTAAATTCTGAGACTTACCTGCTTCCTGATAAACTATTACTAGGCATCTTGGATAAATTTCATTATCCCATAACTGTCAGCACGACCAATAACATCCTCACTGTTCATTTGATGACTTGGTGTATTTTCATATTAGTTATCACCACTGCTGATGGGGATTTGAAGACAAAGCATTGGACTGGTAAGCTGATACTACAGGATTCTTGGGTTATGCATGACATAATCATCATATAAACAACAGAATTATGGTCTACAGAAGTGCATTCTAAGGTACTTCATATTAAGTTGTGAATGTGTGTTGATATTCTTGATGTATTGTGTCATAGGATTTTATGCTGTTGGGTACAACAATTTTGACAGTCATGTGAAATTGCATGTCTCATCTTGTAAAGAAAATGTTTGAATTTGGTCATACATCTTTAGAATTTGAACTAAACATAAGCTTCAAAAAAGAAAAAACTTTTAAAATGGACTCTTGTTACTAATAAAAGTCTGTAATTTATCAGCATAAATATTATACCTATTTTGAAAGTAACTATTGAGTGAAATAAAATATTAATTAAATTTGAATATTTTGTTTTTTCTGATTATCCCCAATAAATGATATTGTTATGCAGTCCAGTAGTGGAGTTAATATAAAATTTAGGAAGAGTATCATTGGAGGCAACAAATGGAATCACAAGGACAAGCTAGATGTGGTGCAGAAACAAAAAGATCAGAAATAGGAATGGTTTTTAATTATTGTAGGAAAAGGAGCCTCAGATAAATGGTTCTGTAGTTGGTCAGTTGGAAGCAGGAAAAATGCTAACTAGAAAAGGCAAAATCCTTAGGGTGTGCAAAGCTCAAAAAGGATTATTGGTCAATGGACTATGTATAATTTGCCTGTGAGAAAGATTGTGTATAACGCAGAGTTATGCTTATATTTTTTTTAAATTATATTTTTGAGATCAGTTTAATTTTTGTTAGGAACTGGAATATGTAAAGTGAGTCAGTATTTTGAATAGTTTCTTTTAAGTTTTTTGTTTGGTAGTATTTTAAGCGAATTGAATTAAAATTGCTGCAGTTTATCAGTATGTATTTGATGGTGTATGCCTTTTGGCATGCCACACTCAAAATCTGTATACAATAAATATAAAGTTTGTAAAATTTATTCAATTAGGTTTTTATCCAGTTTACACATTTTCATGAGTTCAAACATTTGTACTGCATTTTCTCTTTTAATACTTTTCTCCTAGAGAAGTAATTTTCCTCTGAAAGCATTAATTTTATCTGTAGATATGAGAATATTTTTATGATTTCCTTACATACTCTTATTAAGAGTATTCAAACATTGAAATAAATCTGCAAGAAATGCAACTTTATTATACTAAACTTCATCACAAAGTAAATCACCTAATTTAGAATGTTGCATTTTTAAAAAGGTCAATACTTCTAATTTATAAAATCATGATAGAACTCTTCCTTGAGATAACCACCTCACGTCTATAGGCAATAAGAGCTTCATGTGAGAAGCATCCATTGAGGAAGGTAATTCTGCAAATAATCTTGATTGCAATGGCCTGCTTTTTATATAATTAAACATTTTAATAATGTCGTCTAGAACTTTTGGTAATTCAGGCACTAATGATTTTGATGCGAGCACTTCTTGGTGTAGAAAACAGCATGTAAAAATAACTTTTTTGCACAATTCTCACAAATCCTTTTACACGTCTAGACATAGACAGGGCTCCATCTATACACATATTTATGCAAGAATCCCAAGGCAAGTTATTACAATTGAAGTAAATACCAATCAAATCAAAAATATCTTGCCCATTTGTTGTCATTTGGAGTGGTCAAAAAGTGGAAATGTCTACACTGTAAGTATCTCTTTAATTTATTAGGAACCATAGCTTCATTTGCTAATGTTTTGCCACAAATTATGCATGTGGGATGAGGTAGATTTGCTTCACTATATATGAAACCAAATGATAAATAATCTTCATTATACTTACAAATAATTGTTTTGAATTTAGTTCCTGATATACTGGATGAAGCAGTATTTAACACACTAACATTGTCTTGTAATTTTTGTTGCACAAGTAAAAACATGTCCGTATTAATTGAATGCAATGTAATAAAAAATAAAAAAATATGCTCATTACGAGCTACATGTCCTCAGGCACAATTCTATATATGCACAATGAGGGATTTCTGAGTCATTCCTGAAATCAAATATGGATGATTTTGACATATATCGGTGTTCATTGGTAAGAACTAATTTCACCCACTCCCTTTATATATATATATATATATATATATATATTATAAGAATGATATACTCATATAATCAATTTAAAGGGGTTTTAATCTTGATATGTACACTTTGGAAATCTGTTGAAAATAATAACCTTTAAGAAATTTTGTGGCACACCAACAATCCTGCCACTGCACACCAGTTGAAAATCACTGCTCTAAAACATAAGAAATTGATTTAGCCTTATACCAAAAGCAAGAGAAAGGTAAAAAAAAAAATAGTAATACATTCTATGTTATATGAAGGATGTTAAATGTTTCCTCAATTTCAGAAATGTAACATCCTTTATGTCTGGCACTCATTATCATGCCCAATTTAAACTCCAATAATTCACATGGCCTCACCATGAATAGCTTAGCCAGTGTTCCTACAATAATGTACAGTAGCACAATCAATATAGGCCTGAGAATTTCCATGATGTTAAGGTACAGTAACATCACTTACTATTATCATTACATATTGATTGATAGATTGTTTTTTATAGCTTATCAACCTTCTGCAGATTATTTAAAGCCAGAAAATATTTTTCGATTGTAAGAGATTTTTGTAGATACTAATGATTTACTGATAAAGTTCCTACCAATTAATCCATATCTGTGATGAGAAGAGGTGGATTTATACCTTTCCCAAGGGTATTTGTGCAAATGAATATAACAAACCTGACTGGAATTGTAGGTCACATCCATTTTCCACTTCCAAGCTGTTATCCATTACACTACCCACATATCCAGGCTTACCCATGTAGATATTGACTAGTCTCATTATTGCTTAACTTTGGTGATCGTACAAGAACCAGTGTTTCATTGTGATAATGTTTACATATTTCTGGCATGTCAATGTCAATACTGATTACAGAAGGAAGTAAAAAAAACAAAACAATTACTTCAGATTTATTCATGATTCCCATTGTCTTCATCCCATTGACATACCATTTCATGTATGATTACATAAAGTTAAGCAACATTGAGCCTAGTCAGTACCTATATGGGTGACCACTTTATAATACCAGGTGCTGAAAGCTTGGATTTTCAGGTGTTGTAATGATTAATGGCTTGGAATTTTTAATTGTAGAGCTAAGTCCAAATATTCACTTACATGCAAATTCCATTGGGAAAGGTATGAATCCACCTCATCCCCCACAAGCAATAGTTTAATGAGTAAGACTTATATCACTAAAGCATTATTATTTCCCAAAATAAAATAAAATTGCATACAAAATATTTAGATTTTGGCATTAAATAACCTATAGACAAAACAACCAAACTATTCCCTGATAACAGATTAGATACCTATTTGACTTTTCGCTGTTAATACTTTGAATAAAAAGTAAATCTTTCCAGTTGAATATGGCATTACAATATTTATCAGGTGTTTTCCTATTTTAGAAATTACAAGGATGTAAAAACATACCTGTCCTTGTAATAAGTGAGAAGAGATTTGGGGTGAAGTTATAATGAACAAAGGAAAAAATGACAACAAAATTAAAATAATAAAGTTCATTATATTTATCTATTGTTTTAACAAAAATATTGCTGCTTCTGTTGTGTTCATAATTATAATCTATATTAAATGTTACTAGTTTGCTACTGGAACACTGATGGACTACTGACTGATTTGAACTGAGACAATGAAGGGAAAGCCACTGAGTAAGTAAGCTGAAAATCAAAAAGTATTGATGTGACTCATTGGATAAGATATGAATGATGTAATCAGAAATATACAGTATATGACATCTAATTTATTTTGCATTTTTTCTATTTGTAATTTATTGGCTTTAAATATGGTAATTTCTGCATAAAACTATTTTTGAGGTAACTTGATAATGCATATACAAAATCCAAATCATGAGAAAATTCTTTCACATTGTTTCAGAAGCAAGAGAAAGGTAAAAAGGTACACATTTATTATGAACATAAAAATATGTCAATACTCATGAAGAGATGGAATCAGAAAAAAATCACTATTGTAATAGTGTAACATGGAAACTGAGTGGTTATCATTTCAAATCCTGTAATGAAAGTTGTTTAAACAGGCAGTCACAAAGGTTTTGAATTGCAAGCCCTTTATTAAAATAAATTAACTGTGACGCCACCTGACATTTGGAAAAAAAAGAAATCCCTATTTACATTGTATATAGTTCACTAATAAGTAATTTGTTTTAATAACTATTTTTTATAGTAATTACTTCATAAATTTACGAATAATGCATTTTAATCTAATAATTTACATTGGTAGTAATTTTTTTATAATTCATTTATTTTTGTTTTCTTACTTCCCAAAACTGAATTACAATTTTTGTTACTGTCTTTCTTGATTTCAGTAATCTAAAATGTTAAATTTTCTGTAAATGTATTAAAATCAAATCTATATATCAAAATGCTTATCACACTTAGTTGAGAGGCAAACAGAAAGAGAGAGAGAGAGACATGGAGAATAAAACAGAAAGAGAGGGATGTAGAGACAAAAAGTGTGACAGAGAGAGACTGGAGGACATCTTAGATAAAGGCAGTTACTTATAGTGAGGAGTTAAATTGTGTTTCATGACCTAATGAACAGTTAAAGACAATTTTATCCCTCAACTACAAATAATCTTTCAAAATCAAAATTAGAAAGGTATTGAATTATGGGTCAGGGGTGTCTTCTTAGATAAAGGCAATTGTTTGTAATTAGTAGATCCATGTAATTTATATGGCTCCTGCTACTTAATATGATTATGATAAATCTAACTGCAGATTTTCTTTCTGTTGCAATGTTTTTGAATGTGCCTTTTGAGATTTGAACTTCTTGCAAATTTGGATCTGCAAATATCACAGCAGAAGAGTTTTTCACCACGATGTGTTTGCATGTGCCGCTTCAGAAGGTAATTCTCTGTAAATTTAGACTTGCAAATTTCACAGTGGAAAGGCTTTTCCCCAGTATGCTTTTGCATGTGCCTTCTAAGGTAGGTATTTCTGGAAAATTTCAAAGTACAAACCTCACACTGGAAGGGTTTTTCCCCAGTGTGGATTCGAAAATGTCGTTCAAATGAAGAACTGTCTGAAAATTTAAACCCACAAATCTCACAGTGATATGGTTTTTCACCAGTATGTGTTCGAATATGTCGCTTAAGGTTTGAGTTTTCAGCAAATTTCATATCACAGATGTCACATTGGAAGGGTTTTTCTCCTGTGTGTGTTTGCATATGGCTCCTCAAATGCGAATTTCTAGCAAATTTTGATTCACAAATTTTACAGTGGAATGGTTTTTCCCCAGTATGTGTTTGCACATGGTTTTTAAGAGATGATGTGTCTGAAAACTGGGAGCCACACATCTCACAGGTAAAAGGCTTCAGCCCAGTATGTGTGCGAATGTGCCTTGTGAGATGAAAATATTCGGCGAATTTTGAATCACAGATTTCACAGTGAAAAGGTTTTTCTCCAGTATGTGTCCGCATGTGTCTTTTAAGACTACCTTTCTGGGAGAAATTTGAATCACATCTCTCACAGTGGTATGGTTTTTCTCCTGTGTGTTTTTTCATGTGTTGAATTAGATGTGAATTAAATGCAAATTCTTTCATACACACAGAACAAATGAAGAGAGAGTCTCCAGTTTGAGTTCCCTGGCTACAAGTATTGAAAAGCTTATTATTGTTAAGGGCAGTTGCATCTACTTTTTCCATTTCTATTGACCTATACTGAGCAAAGTTGCAGAACAGTAAATGTTATTATAGCTGTTTCCTGTTTAATTCATGCTCTTTCTTCTGTGCAATTTTATTTTAAAAGGTAATTTTCTTTTGTGGTTCTCAATGTGCAGAGTTTTCAACATTGTATGAAAATATTCATCAAAACTGAATAATTTAATCAGTACAGCTCCTCTTGCTAATCAGTACTTTCTCACAAAAACTGGTACTAGCCTGCAATTTCTGTCATCAACACTTAGACATGTCTGTAAAAGAAAAAGAAATGAAATCTCTACAGTTGGTCTACTTATACTATTTTCTTAATCAACTCATGCTTATTTCCTTCATCTTACATACATCTCTGACATACTCTTTCATTTCTATGTTATTTTCCTTAGATCTGCCAAAAGAAATCCAGAACAAAAATACTTATATTGTGCCTCTGAATAATGAAGAAATTACAAAGAATGCAAGCATAGAAATAAGGGTTAATTGATTTTCTTGGAAATAGTATCATCTTAAATAGTGTCAGTATTTCCCAAAAAAGGTTTGGAAAAAACAGTAAAATTAAACAATTGAATAAAAAATAAATAAACATTCCAGCTGTTGAATATTTTTAATTTCATGCCATCACTAAAAGAAAGCAAGTAAGGAATTGGAGTAATTAAATTAAAGTATGACCTAAGCTGAACACGACTAATTGTTGAGATTGAGAAAAACAAATGAAGTAGTTATTACATTATTACAATTACCTTACCTTTGTTTTCTTTTTTCTTCTTTCTTTCTACAACTGTTTATTTTTTATCAAAACAATCGTTTCGTTAGAAAAAAACAATCTCATCAATTAAAGGAAAATCCGTTTTTGACTCGATTTCATTGCAAATGCTGTTTGTAAAAACACATCCCCCCTTTTCTATGAATGATAAAAAATAAAAGAATCAATTATATACAGATAATTTACATTTAAAAATAAGCACTGCATTTTTTGTTTTGAAAACTTTATGGCCATACATACAGGAAGTCAACGGTGCAGAGCAATAACTGTTCCGACATAAAATAAGTTAACATGTTTAGTTTAAGAAAAGTACACACGACGGTACCTCGGCGTACCGCGTAGTAGTAATGTTTAGTGTGGTTGACCATTACTGTTGAGTAGTAAGCTTGATCTTTAGAAAATTCGACATTAAACAAACAAGGGTTGACAATGACGTGACGTTGAATTAAACCAAAGCACACAGAAATGAACATGCGAGAAAACAAATAATAATCAAAATTATTTTCTTTAATGACCGCTAGTAAGAAGAGTATTATTGTCCGTTTTAAATGTTTTACAGCTAGAGCTGTGTTTAGATTTCTGCCTCGTCTGCTGCGTTCACTTTTGCAAATTGGGAAATGTCGAGAAAGTTGCGTTTCTTTTCGACGAATTGGAGGGTCCCGTCCAGGAGAAGCATTCAGGTCGGTTTCCCGGCAGTGATTTGCGAAAATACTGCTTCGATTTCGTGTCCTCGACACCTGTCAAGGATCTATTCTAACAATAATTGAAATGTATCATGTAGCAGAGAAGCTAGGAATAATCAACGTCCTGATCAATAACTTGTTGCAGTTTTATAGGTACCTGCACTTTCTCGCTGAAAAAGCAGCATAGTATAACGAAAAAAGGCCCCAAACTTAAAATCAAAGTTTTATCGTCGAATGTTTAAGTAAGAAAGTATTTTTTTTTATTATGTTAAAATTTTTTCTACTAGCATGTTCGAAATTTTGGTTAAAAAGCTTGTTTTTCTTGTGTCAGCGGTGGGCCAAAGATTACATTCATTATAAGAATTTTAGCATCTCCCCCCCCCCCCCAGTAAAAAGACATTTTTGGGAAATTCTTGCAAAAATCAGATAATTGTCGAATTTTAATGAAATTTTCAGGATTTATTCACAAACAAATGGATTTAAATTGTTTTTGAGATTTTTTTTTTTTCAGAAAATTTCGGTAGAATTATTATTTATTTAATTTTTTTTATGTCTCTTATCCCGCCCACCTCACTTAATGACATTTCCAGAAATTAAATTTTTTTGTCCCTCTTCATATTTATATTAGTTAAAAAAAACAGGACACCTTGATGAATTTAACTTAAGTCATCAATTGGTTTTAGTCAAAGAAACGCCATCTGCTCTGAATCGTAAAATAAAAAAATGGCATAAAAATATAATATAAGGATGTTGTCTTAAGAAAATAATTTTTTCTTTTCAATGAATAATGAATTTTACAAAAACACTTTTCATTTTTTCTTAAATTTTAATTATAATAATATTTAAATTTTAAATCTTTTAAAATTCTGTATTAATTTCTGCCTTTTAGATTATATTAAGTGGAAACTATATTTAGTAATTATAAATGGAAAAGCTTACCAAACACCAAGACTTTTAAAAAGAATTTTGAATTATTTTTGTGTAAAAACATGACCATGTAAGTATGGGTGACCATACACAACATTATCAGAAAATAAGAGTGATGACTATATAGCAAATTCAAAGTCAACATTCCTAACATTAGAAGATTATGGAGAATATTTTCCAAATTTTTAAGATTACAGAGTATTTAAAAATTACATATAAAAGACGTACATCATTTCCTTAAATTGTGTTTTACAGAAGTCTCCATGAAACAACATTAGATTTGTCATCACCTTGTCAAAATGTAAACACAACTACTGTTTGGTTAAAAATTTATTTCTGCAATATTTTAAATTTAAATAATATTTGTTTCAAATCAGGTTAATTATTATACTTTAAATCAGCTAATATTCCTCAAATAAAGTTTCACAAAAGTATAGTTTGTTTGCAAGATTTTTTAAACCAAGAACTAATTTGTTTCCAAATGTTTCAAAAATGGGTGACTGTTTTGATGATGAGAAAAAATGAAAATCAGTTTTAATCAATATAATTTCTGTTTGAAATACACCAGGGTATTTTGATTACTGGAAATAGTAAATTTAATCCTTTAGCTTTCAATGAAAGCTTCAAGAAAGCCTTTTCATTTTTTAAATTAATTTAAACTTTAGGTATTGCAATTTTTGTGGAAGTACCTATTTTAAATCATTTAATATCTTTTAAAGCAATAAAAAAAAGGTACTGATATTCAGAACTTAAAATGATGATTTAGTAATTTCAGTGCATCATTTTATTTATAATTGTCACAGGACACAAACAATAGTCAGTGCATTCTTTAAACAAATCAGCTGTAAATAATCAATAGTGCTTTTTTATAGAAATCTGTTACTTATATTTTTGCCAACTAAGACTGATTTTATATTTACATAAGTAGCAAAGTAACACAATTAATCCAAATAAGTGTTGCATAATATGTCGAGATAAATAAAACATTGCATGTAGGAAAAATATTCACTTTAATAATTCCTGAAAGATTTTGATCGGTCTTTCCAAGAACTACCCTAAAATAAAAATTTGGATATCCCACATGTTATTTACATCAATATCCTCATATTTGATATTATCACATTTCTGCCATTGCACCTTCTGGTGTTCTTCAGGGAATTTTGAGCAGAACTGGAGCATATTGCTCTTATTCTGTTGTTCACATCTGGTGAGATATTGTACTGCTCAGTTATTGCTCATCCTGTTTCCATTCAACTCTCAATCACTTTGTCACCAAATTCACAAACCAATACTTTAATCCATTAGGCTATTGACCTATTGTGAATTTGGTGATATAGTAAGTATGAGTTCAATCCCTAGGTGAGGTAGTGTGGATTTAAACTTGGTGGAAAGAGGGTGAACATTAATTAGGTAAAACAAAATATCTCTAGACGTGAACAGTAGAAAGATTTAGATTAAAGGGTTCAATTCGAAATTCCCTAAAGGTTACCCAGGATTGATAAGCACATGAAGAAAGCTGGAGGGTAAATGGCCAAAATGTTTTGATAAGAATGTGAGATTTTTTCTTAGGCCTTTGGTTGCAAAAAAAGGTACTTAAATGGTCTTTTCAGTAACACTTTGGTGTAAAATAAACTAGCATACAGTGCTGAATGCATGATCATGCTGAAAATAAGATATGTAAAAATTATTAGCAATTAGAGGGAAAATTGTAAATTTATTTACAAATTCAGAGATATAAAAAAAAATTAATTGATTCTTCATATGGCTATCATTGACAGGATTAGAGCTTTAACTTGACATGGGATAAAAGAATAAACAATCAGAAATGTTTTCTGAGGTGTTTATTTTATTTTTAAAGGCTCTAAAATTACATCACTGATACCCTTGAGGTTGGTGAGATTGTAGCTATGACTGTTGATCAATCAAATATTACTGTCATGTCATGATTATGTGTTCACTTGCTGCATCACATAGTGACACAATATGATACTGTTTACCAGGAACAAACAAAATATCACAGGGATGAAAATAATACAATGAGCATATAAGGTATCACATGTTCAAACTGATAATAGACATGTGAAGATGGCCAGTGTGTACTTTCCTGAAACATGTTTGTTATAACATCTATAATCAAAAAAAGAAAAAAAATGAGAACACTAGTTTCAATAAATCAAAGTATATTGTTCTTTTGTTTCAGTTGGACTTCTAATATTATTGTATTTGGGTTTTCCCCCCATTTTATATTAGACTTTATTGTATGCAGGACTAAATGATTAAATCATAATTATAGTAAATGAAATTTGTCCCTTACAAATTCATGGTTTTTATTCAGTTTTCTTTCTGTTCACTTTGATTTTTCTTTTCTTTTTACTTTGTTTCATTTGGTTTATTCTCTAATCTTCTTAAGGTGAAATCTTATCCAGTGCAAAGTCTTTGGTTGATCAGTCTTGGTCATATAATTTAGTTATTAGTAAACTAATTGCATTTACAATTTTTATTGATATCATTATTATGAATATTTTCAATTTTTTTTGTGTGTTTTTTCATTTGAACACTCAAGAAACAGTTTTTCTTTCTTTCATTATTTTTTTGATGACTTTTAAATTGAGGAAATAGTTAAGTCATTTTCTTTTCTTCAATTTTATTATTTTAATAGTAAAAACAAAAATGAAAACTACTGAACTTATGATAACCTAATAGTTGTTAAAATTTAAATTAAAATTTGGTAAGAAAAAGTATTGAGAATATGCTAATGGCTGGTTATACTCTGACAATAAAAGAATTTAAGGAAATGAGCAGATGAAAGGCAAAAGATTGAGCTGTATAGAATGAGTTTCAGTAAAGAGCAATTTAAAAATTAGGATAACTTATAGAATTTAATACTTGGTCTTTTCTTTTGTTGGAGTAATATGGTTTTGTTGCCAAGATGACAAGTATGAAAAAAAAAGTTATGTAAATTTTTAGAAAATACATTTTATAACATTTGTCATCAATCCTATTCTGATTACCACAATATCAAGTGATAAATATTGATCACCTTTCAGTCCAACATAATACAAATGTTTCTGTATCAAATACTTAAAAAATCTTTTAAGGATGAATGATTGAAAAATAAAAATTATCTCTTTGTAATAAACAAAAAACAAACATGGTTAGTAATAATTAAAATCCTCAGTCTTATATGATATGCATCATGTACTTATATATTTCTCTAACATTTTGTTTGAATAGCTTGGTAGATTTTACAAGATATTGCCATTTGTCGGGTTATTTAATGTCAAGTTTTTTTGTTTATTGTTATTTTTATTACACATGACTGTATCAGCAAATATTGACCCAGTTTATACTTGAGTTCAAGTATCCACCTAAAAGGTAGCTGTTTTATTGTGAGAGGATTTTACTCCATTGCAGAGGATGCATTTAGCATATTCCCCATTCTGACAACAGAGCATTTGTTTAAAAAGAAAAAAATTGTAATAATATTAATATAAGTTATCTTCCTTGCACTAGTAATGCCAGTTTGGAGTATCTTTGGTCTGTTCAAATATGTTTATAAAGCTGAGCCAAGAGAAAAAAATTTAAAAGTCTGAAAGTGCAGAGTATAACAACAATAATTGCAAAAAAATATTTAAAGACACACTTGTAAAAATTTAATTTAAGAACAAAATATCTATTTTATATAAAGTTAAATAAATTAGTTTAGTTTAAATAAACTTAAATAAATTAGTTTAACATTCTGCTACCACTTTCTTTCGACATCAATTTTTTGTATAAACACCAAAGAGGATCACAGAGCCTTGATATTTCTCTGGCTCTTGATTGGTCAATTAATGCTAATATCATGCTTTTGTCTACATCCACATGGTTAAAATTAATTTACCACCAAAAATCTGTCTATGTGTTTTGAGCTTTTCACATGACAAACATCATTATAATTACTAGGACACATCTTCAACTCTTCCTCTTTTGCCTTCTCTCATACACAAGATGTAAATGTTAGAGAGATTATGTCTGTCCCTTATGGAAAGATGCTATGACACATGCTCATACGTATGTATGAACATTGCACATCTCTTTAACTCATCTCATTCACTCCTTCAACTACAAGCAACAGAAACTTATCAACTTCTAACTGTGAGCTTTTTGGCATCAAACAATTCACCAAACAAATTCACGCTGTTTAAATCTTTGAAGTTTCTAAGTTAGATTTCCTAACATAATTCCTAACTTCAAATTCACTCACTCACCAACAAACTACACTTCAATTTTAACATCTACAATTTTTATCGAAACAAGACTTCTACTCAAAGAACATAGTTTGCCAAACAAACATTTTATTCAAAAAGCAACTTTGAACATAACATAACTTAATGCAAACTTACTTCGAGTCAACTATCTTACAGCCAAAACATTCTTAATATTTCTAATGCACAATTTTTACTCAAACAAACGTTGTAAGCTTAAATTTATTAAAAGTTTATCTTTTAAACAAAAAATTCAACTTTTGATATCAACCAACATTTCATTTACCAATTTCGATTACAACAAACTTTCCAGGAAGAACACAACTTATTTTCTTCAAAAGACTTTACTCATTTGTTGAATCAACTTTATTCACGTAATATTTTAAATTCTAACTTTTATCTGTCTCATTAACCAAAAATATTCGATAGTCAACAGGTAAAGGGAGACAACTCTTACCTAATCTCCAATATCAAACTGACAAATTTCTGAACTGATTCTTTGAAAATCCTTTTACTGACAGGAACAAACTCTTTGTCTGCCCTAAAGAACATTCTTATTCTCATGTTCTTGTTTTTCTAAAAATGAATATTTGTTTTATATTTTGTCGTTATGACCTTGTGCCATACCCAAAGTTAATTTTTTGTGTAGAAGTTTATTTTCACGCAGCCAACACAAATAATACCTTCTGATCCATATTTTTCCTAATAACCTACTCCTCTGCAACAATACTAGTTTTTTACTCACTTGTCTCTGCAATGACCAATGAAATTGGGCAGCAGTCCTCACAGCCAGACAACCACAGCATTGAATGAAGAAAAGTAATGTTTAAAATACGTTGTCAATTGCTTTATAGCAGGTAAAAAAAAAATACAACAGAGAACCTGTAAGTTATTTATTAAACTTTGGTTTATGGCAAACAGGACTCAAGTTGGTTACAGTTGATGCAGTCACCCATTGATATAAACGGTGCATCTCATGTGATTTAACTGTACGCCAGGTTGCGGTTCAATTTATTTTAGACTAAGAAAGGAAATATAATTTTTGTCGTTCGAAATGAATTCTGAAATGCTAAATAGAATTTTAGTTTTATGCTAAGAGAGGAAGGAAGTAGCACTTTATATTCATTTTCAGTTTCATTTTTGTCTTAATTTCTAGAGAAAAACATGAGAACAGTAACAATTCAACTTATTGGATGGGAATTATTTAACTTTTCACCGAAAATTATCTCTCTTGTCATTTCTTTTAAATGCGGGACTGAGCATGCAGATAGGGAAACTGATAAAATAATAATAATAAATGACGATTGTACAAATATATCTGTAGCCTGTTTAATTTTGTAACGTTATTTTTAATGTTTATTATTTGGAAACAAATCGATATGGATGCTACGAGAACAAGTAAAAAAAGGTAATTATTGTCTCTAAACTTTACGTTACTTTCGTTTGACACATAATAAAAATCAAAATATTATTGTTTTAACTTTCTTTGGTGCATATTTAATTTTGCCCAACATGTGTTATGCTCACTCACTTCTTGTTTTGCATTTCTTTTTTCAATTTTGTTTGAGTCACGAAACAAGAATTTTTGTTAAGAGCAAAACGAAATTTATTGTAAAACGGTAAGCTTAAGCAAAGCAGTGACGATAAAATGTTTCGTTTTTTTTATTGAAATCCAGGGTGTCTTTGATTCGAACAAATGTTATCGTATTACTTCCTCTGATTTTTTAAAAATAATTTTTAATGTTTTTTGTAATTTGTTAATTTTAATCATTTCAGTAAACGTGACGTATGTGTTAACTTTGTAACCAGGCATCAAAAAGTGAGCGTCGATTTTGTTTTGATGAAAATAAAATATCTCCCATGTATGAGAAAACTTGTTGCAGTTTTAATTATTTTTAAGAATAGATATTACTTACTGTTATGAGTTAATAAAAACATTAGCGTTTTTATTTTTAATAAATTGTTTGTTTTTCAAACTACTCGTAAAAACTAAAAAGGAAAGTTTGTGACATTCTAAAACTCGTAGGTACCTTCACGAGATTGTTAAAAAAAAAAGAGCATCATGAAAAAGACACCAAACTTGATGAAAACAAAATTTTATCGTTTAAATGTTTATTATTAAGAGGAAAGACCGAAGTATTTTTTAATTATTTTAAAAAATTTCCATTTTAGAACATTCTAAATTTTGATTGAAAAAAAAAACCTTGTTTCTCTTTGTATCACAGGAAAAAATAACATATAAATTTTTAGTACTTTTTTTTTTTTTTTGTATGACAGAAATTATTTGGAAAATCTTGCAAAAATAAAAATAATTGTCGAATGTTAATGAAACTTTCAGAAATTATTCACAAATAATGGAAATTATTATAAATATGTTTTCTTTCTTTAAAGTCATGGCAAAAATATTTTTTTTAATATTTATTACCCCCCCCCCCCTCCACTAATTTTATGAAAACTCTAGAAATTCAATAGCATTCAGTTTAGTGATTATATTAGTTAAAAGCACAAGGCTTTGAGGAAAGCAAATCATGTATTTTTTTTTAATTGGACCCCCCCCCCCACACACACACACACACACCTGAAAATCAGCTCTGAATTGTAACATACAAAACTCAAAACAAAGATATTTAATTTCAAATGCTTTTCTTTGCTTTTATGAATATGGACAATATTTTCTGAAAGCAAAAAACTTTTTTGATGAAAAATGAATTTTTAATACAATTATTTGTTATTTCTTTAATTATTTTAGGTTTTTACATTTAAGTTCTTAAAATATTATAAAATTACTTGAAAGCCACATTCAGTTTTGTAAATGTCCTTATGAGATGCATCTTTTTTTGCCACATTGTAAATTTGTATTATGAACACAAAAATTACATTTCTTAATTACTGCGGGTTTTCTGATTGGTCTTTGAAGTTTCTAAGTTAGATTTCCTAACATAATCTACACATACAAGTTTATTAGGTAAATTGATATAGTTTTCCAATAATTTTGTGTTCATAATAGGGCTGTAATTATAAAGTACGGAAGACCAGCAAGAATACAATTAAGTCACATTATTTGACTTAAGCATTGTTCTTCGCTGTTATGGCCTTTATTTTTGTGAAACACGTGTGGAGAAGTTAATTTGATTTTTCAATTTCAAATGAGAAGTGTACCTACAAGTATTAGTATCATCTTATGAAATTTATATGACCTTACATTATTCGGACTATTGTCCTCATCTTTGTCGCTATATTTATTACAACGTTTTGGCTGTTGTGCGCTCCGGCCTTCTTCAGGTGGTTGGAATGTCAAACTGAACCCTTTATTTTGCTCACTGCGATAGACTGTTCTGGTTCCACGTGACATGTTTTTTTGAATGGATGTCAGTTATCAGTTATCTCCTGTTAATTTCCCTCTGAAAGTTCTCCACTGCCTTAACTGGGTATTGAACTCACACTCTTTGGGTCCTGTCACTGGATCTAACTAACCCCTTTATCCACTGTGCGTTATATGATCTTATTTTTATATTAATCTTAGTTATGACATTTTCCATAAATGAAATATCAAAATTAATAATAAAATGAATGGAAATACAAATAACACAGTAAAATGTAATAAATGTACATAAAATTATAGTATTTTGTGTACACTTCTGATAAAATTTCATAAGAAAGGTACCTATAAATTAATTAGATACCTTTCTTATGAAATTTAATCTCACTCTTAACAGTCTTATTTTTTCATTTCTTTATAATATATTTTCCATAAAGCATCATTAATGTAAAGGTGAAAGCTAAGTACCAACAAAAAAAATTAGAGCGCTGGAAATTTTCATGAAAGATAACAAGGTAAATAATTTGTTCACTTAAATCTAAATAATTATATCACTTCTGTCCTTCTGTATGATAACTTTTCCTCATGTAAGCTGTCAATACATGATGAAATCATCACTCATCACCTGTCGAGTGATGTGAAATGTTATGACCATTGTTTTATTTTTAAACTACTTCTGTTCAGCGTAGAAACTAAGTAATGCTTGTTTCAAAATATTTTAAGTAAAAATTATAATTTCTAATTTTCTTAAAATAAGTTTTGAAAAAATTATAATTGATTTTTAAAAGAATTTGAAACTGAGATTTTCATTTTTTTTTTTTATAAAATGGAAAAAATCATTGACATGATTGATTATCTGTCAATTTTGTTAACTAAAAAAAAAAACCAAGATTTTTAATGAAAATTTCGGACATGCTACGAATGATTAAAAAATGTAAAAAAATACTTTGATCTTTCCTCTTAATAATAACATAAACATTTAGATGATAAAATTTTGTTTTTGTCAAGTTTGGCGTCTTTTTCATCATGCTATGCTCTTTTTTAGCGATCTCAAAGAGGTACCTAAGTTAAAGCAATATTTATTCATTATCAAGATTGGTTTTATTTCAGTAGTTTGCTTATAGTAGTTCTGCTTCTATTGGGTTATCCGGAAAGTTCATGCCGATTTTTGAGAGAAATTAAAACACAAAACAAAATTATGCCATTAAATATTTATTCAACTAAATATGAAACATTTTGTTGCACAACTTTTCTCCATTTTTCTTTCAACTTAAGGATTCTATCCTCCTAGAATTTCAGTGGTTTCTTGGCAAAGAACTCATTAAGGTATTTTTTTTTTATGTCATCCAAAGAATTAAAATTTTTATTATTGAGTTTATTTTGTAAGAACCTGAATAAATGAAAATCCAAAGGAATAATGTCTGGTGAATATGGCGGGTGGGATAACACATCCCTGCCAAGATGGAACAATTTTTGCCAGGTCACCAAAAAAATGCTGATGGAAAACAACTCCTTTCCTGTTTGCCAATTCTGGGCATTTTTCTTGAATTGCTGCCTTTAATTCATCCAGTTGTGAGCAGTACTTTTCAGAATCAATTGACTGGTTAATTGACAGAAGTACAGGACTCCTTTATAATTCCACCAGATGCACAACATGACTTTCTTAGGATGGAGATCTGCTTTCGAGGTGGCTAAAGTTGGCTCATGTCACCCCAAGATTTTTTTCACTGAACATTGTTGTAAACAATCCGTTGCTCATCACCCATCACAATTTGCTTCAAAAAGGGCACATTTTCATTGCATTTATACAGCAAATCACAGATGAAATGTGATCCAAAAGATTCTTTTCGCTCAAATCATGTGTTATCCAAACATTGTAGCAATTTGAGTACCCAAGCTTCACTAAGTGGTCTTGGATGGTCAATTTTGATAAATTTAGTGATTTTTGCCAATTTCTGTGTTGTGTAATGCAGGTTATTTTCAATCAGTGTCTTGATTTGTCCATCATCTGTGGTTGGGCATCTGCCTGAGTGTTTTTCATCAATAAGGCTACAATCACCAACTCTAAACTTAGTGAACTTCTGCACAGTTCTGTCAACTAAAGCACTTTCACTGTACAGAGAACATATATTTTTGTTGCGAGGCATTTTTATCTTTTTGGTAAAAAATAGCATCACGTGTCTAAAATGAACCTTATAATCTTCCATTTTCATAGGGAGGCAAAATTGACATTAAGTAATTTTAAACTCTCTTTCTCAGGAGATATTTTGAAATACACTCTAATTGGAAATGTATATCACAATAAATTTGATGTGTTCTAACATGTTGGAACATGAATGACTAAAAGTCAGCATGTACTTTCCAGACAACCCAGTACTTTGTAACTAGTCTTTATTAATTACACTGCTGCTTTGATTTTTATTGTGTGTTTAGAATGCAATACTACTACTATTATTACTAATGAATATAAATTCAGAGTGGTTTAATCTTCAATGTCTTATCAGTGAGAAACTCATTTGTTGGCTACTGAATTACTTTTTTGCATGTGTTGTATCACCAGGTGCTATCTTATGTGGGAATATTTTGCATTCTGGCAATAGGTAGGACATTAGCAAAGTAATGTATTTTTTCCTGTTCAGTATTCACTCAATTTTTATCAGCTTTCTTTCATTACTGCTGTAGAACCCAGTTAAAAACTGCAGAAAAAATAATATAACTATGAACTCAATTCTGTGAAAAAATTAGGAACACATGAATGTCAAAATTAGAATTTGTTGACCAATCAGCTATGTTGTTTCAGACACAGCAAAAAAAAGACAACAATCATTTCTCTGTCAAAAAATGATAGCTCACATCCAGGAAAATGATTAACAATCATTGGGAAATATATTTATTAACTAACAAGACTTCTGAATTTAATAAATCTAACTTTTAACTTTCTGTGATCCAATACTTTCCTTTAAATTGCATAACTTAAATTAAGAAACTACTCTTCAATACATCTTCAACCAGGATGTAAATAATACTGATTTCTCATTTTTTTCATCTCCTCAAAAATACTTATTGAGTGCTAAAGTTCCTTTAGTAAATTATTTATCACATTAAAAGTATTCTCAGAAACCAGTTTGCATGGGTTACATTATGAAAAGACTAATCAACAAATAAACAAAAATAAAATTTCAGGTTTAGTTGTCATCAACAGTATTTGCACTGATATTTAGTATACTGATGATATATTTACGCTATACACATATAACCTAATGTAGATTTTAGATTCTCCCTTAACTTTGACATATATTGCATTTTATACTAACACAATTCATTTTTTTGTGTTGTAAAAGAAAACAAAACATATTTTCGTATGAACATTGTTTACAATGAACTTTATAACTTATTTCTTTCAGTTGAAAAGAAAACAAAAATCATTTTTACACTCAATAATTCAATAATTTGAATTTATAGAGCTGTGCTTGAAGATTATTTCTTTGCACACACTTTACCCATCTACAAAATTCAATAAGGTTTTTTTGAAGATACAAAAATTTGAGAAATCAGTATTAAGTTATTATTAATATTAGTTTTAGATCTTTTTTCTTATACATCAAGCACTTTTATTACCACCAGTATTCACTGTGTGATTATATATATATATATATATATATATATATATATATATATATATATATGCACACACAATTTTATTAGGTAAATTGATATAGTTTTAAAAATAACTTTCCATTAATAAGCAAACCAAAAAAAATGTTCTATTTCAAAAAATAAAGATACCCAAAAGAATTGATATTTTTTTATCTATTAGATTTTCAAAATATTAAAGCCAGAATAAATTTACATTTTTTTTTTTTTTAAATATTATCATTATTATTTCTGGTATTATTGTTAAGATTTTTTTTACTTTTGCTGCAGTTGTGTTGATCTAAAAGTCGCATGTGGATTTATATCATTAAACTGTGATTATCTAACACCTATTCTTGATTATTTTCATTTATTCCCTTAGTTGGACCTTTTAACATCTTTCTAGTTTTTTCATTTATAATAACCCTGATTCTATACAGGATTACATTCTGTTAATAATATTATAATTTGAAATTTTATAAAGACCATGATTGATATATTTGTTTTTGATAGGTAAATAAAACCAAACTTAAAAACAAAATTTGTTAAGCATTTGTCCTATAAGAAATGCTCTGGATTTACACTTAAAATATATATCATGGTTAC
Organism: Acanthosepion esculentum; assembly: GCA_964036315.1. Lineage (NCBI taxonomy): Eukaryota > Metazoa > Mollusca > Cephalopoda > Sepiida > Sepiidae > Acanthosepion > Acanthosepion esculentum. Next base: position 98,720,137 of record OZ038479.1, read on the forward strand.
TATTTTTTTTTTTTTTTTTCTGTTAAATTTGTTTTTTCTTATTCCTTGATGTTTTTTGTTGAGGGATGGTAAAGTAATGGATAGTGGCTCAGATCGAGGAATCGGAGAGCCAAGTTTGAATTCCAGTCAAGTTCATTACATTCATTTACATGCTAATACCCTTGGGAAAATTATGAATCCAACTCTTCTGCCGCACCTATGGGTAAATAGTAGGATAGACAGGATTATGTAGCCTTGGGTGGCAACCACTCTAGGAGAAGGAAAACTCTAAATTCAAAACTGTAGCCTTTGTGAAGCACATACTATGCAGCTAAAGAAAGAATCATTCACATTGACTCTATGAACCCAACTATGGTCAACCTTTTGTTGATTACTTTTAGTTATATTATTTAGCTTGATTTGTTTTTGTTTAATAATATAATTATTATGAATACTTTAGAAGTTCTTTTATTAAAGTTCTTTTTTTTTCATTGGAATACTTCTTAAAGATAGTGAATTTGATTTTCAGTTATGTTCATTTAACTTTCTATCTTCAATTTCACTACTATTTTCACATAGTGAATATCATTGAAAAGATCTTTTAGTTTCTGTTATTAATATGCTGCATTTATTTTCCTTTTATCTGATACACTATTCTTTTGCTTTCAGATTATGAGTTGTTACAAACTTGATTTATCTGACATCTGAGGATCTGATTATTTCTATCAGCATTGTGATTGTTGCATATCTTCTCTCCTGCTGGGAGGTCCTGGTCACTATGCCAATTAATACAATGTTGTATAGCTTCTTGGTGGGGGTGGTCTTAGGCGACAATGTTGATGTTCAGAGATGAAAACAACTTCAACACGGGGAATTTTACTTAACCATTTTATTAATGTCAACATATGCATCTTCTAACTAGCCAGTGGGGTCGCTTTCTCCCTCCACAGGGGAGCAGTTTCAAACACAAAAGTCGACGCATCTATATTGCTTGATGTGTAAGAAACTACTCCCTGAAAACCCTTTCTCTATCTATCATTCTCACACTGACTCAGCCAATCAAATTTGACTTCCTTATTTTGTCTTGTATCTGATCCCTAAGGTCAACCTGAGGAAGTCAGTGCAGAGATATACTTCCCCCTAAAAATAATAGTCTACTAAACAGTTATTTAACATGAGGATCAACATTTAATTTATGTAAAAAAATAAAAATAAATAAATAAAAAAAATCTAAGACCATCTTACTAGGGAAACAGGAATATGCCATAAATGTTTGTGTTTTAAACTGTATACAAATATTTGACATTTATGAATGTGCAAAGAACTGCTGGCCAGATGAATCTGTGGTAGCAAATTTGATTAAAATCAATCTTTGCTGATATAAGTGACTGTGTGCCTATAACAATGTTATAATAAAAAAATTATCAATTATTATAATTACTATAAAATGTTCTGCTTAAAAGCACTTCTGGGAATATATGAGAAAGAGTTGATAACCTCCAGTGGATGATGATGAGCAACTCTGAGAAAAAAAAAAAAAAACTTTTAAAAATGTATGGAAGAGTGGAACAATCAATACATTATAATAAAATTCAGTGTCCAAGTAAATGTGGTTCGATTTATACAAGATTGTAGATTTTCATGTAGCAATGTAAACTGTTTGAGTGAGATGAACTTGTTTTCACTTTGAAAAGAAAAATTTGATTTATTATTGAAGCTAATAAACAAGATACCAATCCCATAATCTATTGGACCAAATGGATCAAGATTAACCTTGATTTCCAAACACAAGCAGCACGAAAAGAAAGACGAATATTATTGTTTCAAAATCATTCACTACACACAAAGTTATCTAAGACATTTATTGAAAGAAGAAAATGTTTGTTTTTGCTGTATTTATTTAAAATAATGTCTTTGGGGAAAGCAAAGAAACCCTTTCAATGTGCAGTTTGTGAATTATCCTTCTCGGATAATACTACTTTGGAGGAACATGTAAGGACACACACAGGAGAGAAACCTTTCCATTGCGAAATTTGTAATTATGCATCTGCACGGAAGTCTAACCTCAAAAAGCACATGATTAAACACTCTGGCGAGAAACAATTTCACTGTACAGTTTGCAACTACTCGACAGCATGGGAATCTGCTCTCAAGATGCATGTGCGAACACATACCGGGGAAAAATTATTCCACTGTGAAATTTGCAGTACTGGATTTTCCCAATCTATCCATCTCAAAAGGCATATGCGCACACATACGGGGGAGAAACCATTTCACTGTGATGTTTGTAATTCTGTATTTTCCAATTCGTCGAATCTCAAAATGCATATGCGCATACATACTGGTGAAAAACCTTTCCAGTGTGAGGTTTGTAAATATGCAACAACACAAAAAACTCACCTTGAAACTCATATAAGAACTCACACTGGGGAGAAACCACATCACTGTCAGGTTTGTAACTATGCATCAGCTCAAAAATCAGATCTCAAAAGACATATAAGGATTCATGCTGGGGAAAACACATTTCACTGAAAAATGGATAAACTATTAAGGGGTCAGTTTTCTGTCATTACAAACTGAATCACGGAATTGTAAAAATTTGATATGGAATCTGGTTTTCATTTAATTTTCAATAATAATTAACAATAATTTGTTATTCTTCCAAACCTTAATAAATCTGTCTCAGCTTTTCAAAAAATTGAGAATGCTTTAATAATTGTATATACAAAATTATATTCTTAAAATATTTTTACAAATTTGTTATCTTTTTTGTTTTCAGGACATGAAGGAAATTAACAAAAGTTTTCATATTAATTACATTCTTAAAATAATATTGGTCATTGATTGTTCCAAGAAAAATATTAACTTGCTCTATCAAGATTTATTTTTAAATATTTTTGTAATTTGTTGCTAAGCTGGACATTGGACAAGTGGCAAATCAGGTAACAAGAGTTGGTGTAGAAATTGGAAAAGGTAAACTTTCCTCACAAAAAACTTGTAACTTTTCATGTCATCAAAACACTTTACAAAATAACTAATTCACAAGAATTTTCATTAGTTTACATTCATTTATTCTATAGACATTTGGCTTTCCCAAAATTCCCAATACCTCTTAACGTTGTTTTATTATTTGTTAAACTTGGGTTGTTTTCATTTTTGTTTCTCCCTCTTTCAGTTTATACAGCAATACCTGATTTGCTTATACTCCCATTTCCACTTTTGCAATAAACTACTATTGGCTACAAAGAAACCACCCAGTGTTTCATATACCAACATGCATAGATTTATAATTGCATCATCTACATTTTTAAAATTAAAAAAAATTCCACTAAGGACAACTATTATTTCCCAAAAGTCAATATTTCTTTTCTTTCTTTCTTTTTTTTTTTTTTAATATCTAAACCATTTGGGGCTTATGGCTATACCACATTGAGAGCTTGCTTCATGTCTGAAGTTAAGCAATGTTGAGGCGGGTCAGTATTTAGGTTGGTGACCACTTGGGGATAACATGCTGTAAGCTTGAATGTACAAGTAGTGTAATGGATAATGGCTTGGAATGAGCAATTGCTGAGTTCAAATTCCAGTCAAATTCATTTCATTCACATGTCCAAAAACCCTTGGGTGATCATGAATTAAAAAAAAGACATGATTGCCCCAGTATGTCACATCCACACTTACAAAAACACAAGGCCAGCACATTAGGGTAAGGGACCATTTCTCATGATGAATGTTGGGCAGGCCCGCATCCAATAAAGGACCTTTACAGGCTGAGAAAACCTCAATTTTGTTTCTGTTATAAATAAGCAACACATTGCTAAAACACACACACACACATACATACATACATACATATATATATATATATAATAGTAGTTGTGTACTATAGTATTCTATTTTCTCACCTAATCATAATTACTTTATATATATATATATATATATATATATATATATATATATATATATATGAATTTGTTTCTTCAATTGGGTTTATTTTTGTTTGTTTTAATTTTTCATTGGAAATATCTTCTATTTTTTTAACAGATAATGAAACTTAATTGTATTTTAATGCAGTTCTTGCATGGAATTCAATAAAAACAATTCACTGAAAGGGAAAATAGATTTAAGGAAAATTAGTTTCCCTAAACCATGTAAGGAAATATACTGGGATTTAAAATTTTTACTTTTTAAAAGGAAATATATATATATATATATATATGACCTGTAATTTTAGTGCATGAGTTGTATTTTTTTGAGTGATGATATTTAAAATGGTTTATATACGAACAAGCTCATGACAAATATTTTTCCTTTTCTATATTAAATATTTGCTTGACTTTCCACAGGAGTAACCTCTTCAGCAAAACATAAGCCATAATGGACTTTTGATATTATTACTTATGTCCTCATGAAAGAGGAGATTTATATCCATGAGAATAACTTATTCCTATAAAATTATGTAGTATGTTTTTAAATGAAATCATAAGTCTTCAAAAAAATCTTTTTTTCTTATTTTTGTGGAACTTATTTTCCTTTAATTTGAATAAAAGTTTAAAAGGTGTAATTTTTTTTTGTAAATTTAAATTAGAAATTTGCATATTCTAGAAAAAAAGACATGAGGGTTAAATCCTTTTTCAGTATGTCACATCTGCATGATTGTAAAGAGATGATATTTGAACAAAAATTCTTGAAAGAAATATTTTATTTTTCATTGGTCAATTTATCAAGTTTTAATATTTTTCAACAAATGTAACTTTAAGAGAGAAATGCTGACTTTACAAAAATCTGTGAGCAAGAGAATAGCCAGGATTTCCTCTGGTGTTAAATTTAGTAGGAAAATCTTCATTGTGTTGAAAAACTGCTGATAGCTTAATATACTGTGACAATAATAGCATGAGCTGAAGAAAGTCAAGGAATTCTTGTAATTTACCTTTTAATATTTAAAAAGATAGGCGCCAATGGGCTCATCTGACACTATTTCTACCAAGTGTAATCTTTTTTATCTTTTAGTTCTAATATAAACAAAAAAAATTCAAACAGCTAGTAATTTCCCTGTTAATGAATAGCTATGCTCATATAAGGAAATTAGTTGAATACAGGGCAAAGAATGTTTTTAAAATAAGCTTTTAATATTTTGTTTGTAAACTACTGTTTTTGCCCAGAATCTTGACTCTGATATAGTTTTAAAATTTCCTAATAAAGATTTCCAAGGTGGCAGCAATTGTCAATTTGCTAACATCTGACAATGCTCTTGTCTGTCAGTTATCATCTACATGTTAGCTATTTATTGTGACAAAAAACCTTTTTTCTGAAATGTGTGGATACTTTTATACTGCTTATGGCAATCTTCATATAACTTAAATTAAAAATAAATATCAGCTATATTATTATACACATCTATTTATAGTATGCTTAACAACCCACCAGTCAACTAAAATTTTTCACCATCAAATAAGTTTATATGTTATATAATGTGGAAAATTGTGCTCAAGTGTGTAAATATACATACATACATATATATATATATACATATATATACATATATATATATATATATATATATATATATATATATATATATATTAGCCTCGTGTCCACTTTTATAGTTACATATGTTCTATCCCTGATATTGAGCACTTTTACCTATAAATTTAGCATACATTAAAAATATATATATAAAACCAGATATTGCTAGCTGAAATTTAGATAGTAGATTCATATTGACAATTTTACTAACATCATGTACAAATTTAATGTTGATTGTTTTTTTAATTTTTTTTTATTGAGTCAATAAGTTGATTTTAGACTAGAATCTGCAAATCCTCTTCTAGAAAGTGTCCTCTTTTGTGGGTGAGGGATGTGGTCATTGTACCAACAGGGCAAGAAATTCCAGTGAATATATTAATGAACAATTACGGGAAAAAAGGTAGTTGTCTTTATTTTTACACCTGATGAATAGATTGTTCACAATGTTAACAGCAATAATTATACAATGTTGAATATATATAAGGAAACCTATTATGCTTTATAAATTGGAAGTCTTTAAATTTGTTTAATTTTCAGTCTGCTTTCAACTAACTCACTGATACAAAGTATGTTTCAAGTAGCAGGATTTTGAAAATAAGACATTAAGTAATCCAAAATCTTTTGCTAAAAAGAAAACATTAAAATCTGTTCAGTTTTAAGAAAAGATAAACCATTTCAAATGCAACAGTGTAATTATTTTCCACATCACAAAACCCCCATATATCATATCCTCCCAGATAACAGTCAAAAGAATATACCTAGAGTAGTAATGAGTTAAATCATATATGCCATCCCAAAGGTTGTCTGTGTGATTTTGTATACTGGATGAATTTCAACTTGGAACAAAAGCTGCCTATAGAATATGTATAGAGATTAATGAAGTTACTGAATAACATGATTAAGATTTTTTAACTTGTGATGAACGTGTGTCAGTGCAGATGCAAAAGAGGCACCATGGAGTGTGTAGACATGTCTGTCTAAGCTAGTCATCTCTGGGTTTTCACCATTAGCAGTAGAACAGCTTGACATGTCTAGATTTGGGCCTCTCTGCAACTTATCCAGATACAGGTCTTTGTCAACTGTCTCATGTCAATAAAAGCAGTGGACAAATGGTGAGATGGTATCTTGTGAAGATGTTCCCTTGGCACATCTTGTATTCTGGAAGTTGCATGCTGCCCGCCACACTTGAGTTTCTGAGGTAGTGGCTCACTGATCATTACTCAGATTTATTTTCTTCCCCCTCATCCCTTTCCCTTCTCTACCTGTTACCCTGTAATTCTTAAGAGAACAATTAAGTATTTCCCACAACCTCAACATACCTTTGCCTTATTTTGCAACTCTAAAGTGCACATTATAAATGTCAGCTAGTAATCATTTTTTTTGTTGAATAAAATCTGCTTTAAATGTGTTAGATGCTTGCATTAATATTTCACACAAGCAATAGAACTATACCTCTGAAACTGAATTTAAAGGAAAAACTTAGTGAACAAAAATGTTGCAGGAATGTTTCTGGTTACCTGATATCTATATAAAATGAAATTTGTTAAAACAGCTTATAAATCTTTATTGAATTAAGTTAATTGGGGTGATATGTCAATTTTGGCAATCACTATTTTATTTAATTATTTGTTCAACTAAATCAGCTCTGACATAATCAATTAAACTCACAAGCCATGGTTTACTAAATGAACCTGGAAACTTACTGTATTGTAGATGCCCTCATTTCAACTATTTTTATGTTTGTATCCTAAAACAAATGTGGAAGACGAAATATCTGAATTTAAATTGAAAAGCACCTTGGTATAGAGAAAACCTTATTATATTATCTAATTTTAGTCCTAATTTCATTTAAGGATCCGTAAATATTTACTTCATAGTTTAACTGAAACAATTGCTATCTAGTGACCTGAGCATTAACACAGACTAATTTTCAGTAACAGCCTTATTTTAATAACAATCACTTAATAATAAAATTGATAAAGATTTTAAGTAAAATTTTGCTTACTCTTCAGAATCATTCCAATATTGCATTCTATAATGTGAAATTGGAAATTGATTCTGAGAAAATTCACTTGAATGTAATAAAAGGATTAAAATTCCATCATTGAACATAATGTACTCTCCTGAGATCTACCGTAATTCATTTTGGATCAGACTGGATATTTTTCTTTAAATCCATTTTGATCAATTTAGGATGCATCCATATGTGGGTTAATTTAATAATAAAAAAAAAAAACTTGTCTTTTATTGATTACCGTCTTGTAGGTTAGTGGGAAAGGCTATAGAGTGAGAATCAACTTTGCTTGATCAATCACAAAAAGTTCTCCAGGAAAGTGGTTCTTATCAAATAGAAACTAACTTTTCATAAGGTAGGTTGAAAGAGGAGGAGATGATGATGATGATAGTAGTAGTAGTAGTTTTGTTTGTGTTTTTTAAAGATTTTGCACCACAGGAATGTGATACCAAAGTTTTCTGGATTATTTTATTTATTTTTTTTTTTTTAAATAAAAATAAATCTAATATAAATTAATAGTTTAATTATTCAGTCACTCACCAAAGTATTTTCCTCACTTTCCATGAATTTTTTACACTACCTTGCAGGTAAATTGTCTTCCATATTAAAACAATGCAAAAGTTTCTGGCATTTTTATTTTACAAAATCTATTATAAATTAATAGGTTCATTATTCAGTCACTCAAGCATTTTCTTTGACAATAATAAATAGTATATCCACAAACCTACTGAAACTTTGAAAATCCAATGCAGGAGACAAGACCTAGTAATAGTGTAATGTGTAATCATATGATGATTACAATAAAATCATTTTCGTACACAACTAGATTTCACTCCTTTTAAAAATTTAAAAACATGCCAAAGTTAATTGGGAGCACATCATGTAATTGAATATGAATCTTTTTCAGCCAACCAGAAACCAGTCTGCCAAATTTCTGAAATGTTTCTGAGTGTCTTATTTTTTCTCACAAAAAAGAGCTTTTGTTCACTTCAACAGACACTTTTTGTCTCCCCAATCATCCCTGTGTTGCATTGAGCAAAGAACATTGGCTATGCTCAGTGTGGCCAAGCTATTACAACATCATATATGTACAATTTTAGTTTAAGTATATGCAAACAAATCTTCTCTTGAAGAAAAAAAAAATTCATCTATCAATATTTGCTTTTAGTAGAATGGTTGCCAAGATTTTTTTTAGTAAGCTGAGTGTGGAATTGAGTCCAAGTCATGTATCTACTAATTGAGAAATAGGCCTTGTTGAGTTGAGAATTTTGAATATTTATCACTGGGTGACAAACAAACAAAAATAAACTTAATTGAACATATCAGTTATGTGCCATGCACCCTTAGGTGATCATGTATCTTTTGATACATGACTGATGCGGAAGATTTTTTTTCCCACAGTAGGTTTCCATTTCCTTCTGCAGTAGACCAGTTGCCATCCAAGCTGGGGGAGAAGAAGAGGATTCATACCTTTTCCAAGTGTATTAGCACATAAGTGAATGTAATGGATTCAAGTGGAATTCAAACTCAGCTCTCCGATTCCTCAATCCGAGCTGCTATCCATTACTCGACCGTGCCTCCAACAGTTGAACATATAACAAATTTATTTATCTACATAGATTATTTCAACTGTTTAAAAAGTGAAAGAGTATAAAGAAAAATGTATTAAAATCAATTTACCAATGTTCCTTTATTTTGTGTGTCAGCAAGAAAAAATTTTTTATATTAATAATTAATGATAAATGCAAAACAAAAAAAATCAATATTTGATTAACATTCAGATAGAAAGCATGACATTTTAATCCAAGCGGCTGTACTCATTAATTCTATACAGTTGTATTGTTATAGACTTGGCGTTACGCAAAAACAGCAGCAGCCAATTCTTTCCACCAAAAAAAAAACTGCCACATGAGTTTCTTTAAAAAAACAAAGAAAAAAAGAGGAAAGTTCATCAGAGCAATTATCATGAAAGTATTTATAGAAAAGGCATAGGGAAGCTACATTACAGCGGTGAGAAAGTTAAAGGCAAGATGCCAGGCCAGGGCCAATAACATTGCAGATTCTTTACATTTTATCAAGAATCTTTAAACTAAATATATAGCAGGAGCACCAGACCAGATGTGGCAACATCATTCAAAGTAAAGATGAATGGTAGACTTATAAATATATGAAGTAAATAACATACTTTAAATTAAAATTTTTGATTACAAAACAATGTTTCAATGTGTAGATGAAAGAACTAATTCCTGACAGGTGTCCATTTGACTTACAACGACTGTCTTCTTCACTATTCTAGATGGAAAATCAATCGAAAAAAATAGTAGTTTTTATGAACTAAGTTATAATTGCTACGTGAACAAACTAGGATTCTGACTGTTTCCGTATGTTGAAAGAATTTGTACGTTACATAGTGAGGACTTTTTTTCATACGATTATGAATTAAATTTAAAGGAAAACAATGCTCATTTTGGCCATGTGATTATCTCCCTTTTCATTAGTATCTCTCTCTCATCATTTTAAGTTTTTTTTTTAACTTATCACCTGCTTCTTCGACCGAGGAAAATATTTTGCCTTTTTCATCTAAGAAAAATCTATTGGAATTTTTAGTTTATTTAGTATCCTGTTACTTATTCTTTTATCAGATTTTGCAGTGAATGCACAAGATAAATCGAGGTAAGTTTATATGGGCAAATTGACATTCGTCAGGAGTCAGGACTCAATCAATGTGAGTTAGTTACTGATTTATTAGTATTTAGTTCTATTTTCTCCCTTTTTGAAAAAATATTTTAGTCGTCTGTATAGAAATGTATTGATTAATGTATTAATTTTAAGTAGCCGCAATATCAAAGTTTTATTCATGTCATTCTTTAGAATTAACAAACAACGAACTAAATGCCAATCGCTTGAGTTGGTTGCAAATTTTACGGATGCTCAATCGGACTAAAAAAATGCTCAATCTTGTGTTACGCGTTACTATGGATATCCAATCGATGTAAAAAAAAAAGCAGCCCTGTGTTAAAAAGACCAACGGTGTTTATGTGTTATTATTTAATGTTTTCTCTTTATATTATTTTAAAATGCTAAAAAAATATATTTTTAAATGTGACATCTTATTTACCAACAAGGTATACTTTTTCTTCGCAAATAACTTTTTAATTTTAACTTAATTTGAACACGACATGAAAACAGTTTTTAGATACTTTTTACTAGTTTCTTGTTTACTATCATAATTCTATGAAAAATGTGTTGATGCCATTTTATACTTTCGTTGGGTGGGGGTATATTGGAATTGATATTTGTGGAGGGGGAAAAGCGAACTTTTATAAAGGGACCACAATAGTTAAGAAGTAACTTCTCACTTCGACAGAGAAAAACGTGATCACATTTTTTTTTGAGGAAGAAGAATAAAACTGAATGCCAAGACTGAAGTTTTAAAAAAATATCTATCAGCTACGTTTCGTTTATGCGAATTAGAATTTTAGACATTTTTTTCATAGTGAAACATGAGCTCCGTGAAAAAATAGTTTTATCGTCAAAATCGTTGTTAAAAGGAAGAATCCAAGTATTTCTTTTATTATGTAAATTTTTTACTCAGAACATTCGAAATCGAAACTTTGATTAAAAAAACTTTCGTCTCTTTTTGCGGTGATATATACACATTAATTTGGAAATTCTTGGAAAAATCAAATAATTATCGGATTTTGATGAAATTTTCAGGAATTATTCGCATAATGAATGAAATTATTTTTGAAATGTTTTTATTAGAAAATTTTGGTGAAAATATATTTTTTACATGTGTTTCAGCCCCTTAATTTTATGAAAACTTGAGAAATTCAAGGTGATAGCTTTTTGTTTTAATGACTGAGTCCACGAAATCGCTAAAAAAAAATGGCTTTAGCATGATAAAAAAGACGCCAAACTTGACTAAAACAAAATTTTATCGTTTAAAAATGTTTATTATGAAGACGAAAGACCAAAGTTTTTTTTAATTATTTTAAAATTTTTTTATTTCTTTTTAAAACATTCTAAATTTTGATTTAAAAAACCTTGTTTCTCTTTGTATCACCGGAACTAAAATAACATACAATTTTTTAGCGTTTTTTTTTTTGTATGACACACATTAATTTGGAAAATCTTGCAAAAATAAAAATAATTGTCGGAAGTTAATGAAACTTTCAGAAACTATTCATAGATGATGGAAATTATTATAAATATGTTTTTTTTTAATAAAGTCATGGCAGAAATATTTTTTTATATTTATTACCCCCCCAACTAATTTTATGAAAACTCTAGAAATTCGATCGCATCGGGTTTAGTGATTACAATAGTTAAAAACACAAGGCTTTGAGGAATGCAAATCATGTTTTTTTTTTTTTAATTGGACCCCATCTACCTGAAAATCAGCTCTGAATTGTAACATACAAAACTCAATAAAACAAAGATATTAATTTCAAATGCTTTTATTTGCTTTTAGTTGTTTTTATGAATATGAACAATATTTTCTGAAAGCAAAAAATTTTTCCGATGAAAAATGAATTTTTAATACAATTATTTGTTATTTCTTTAATTATAATAGATTTTTACATTTAAGTTGTTAAAATATCATAAAATTAGTTAAAAGCTGCATCAGGTTTCGTAAGTGTCCTTATGAGATTTTTTTTAGTACGTTGTAAACAGTAAACTGTATCATTTTGACTAATCAGAAGATCCACAGTAATTAAGAAATGTAATTTTGTGTTTATAATCGGGCTGTAATTATAAAGTACGGAAGACCAACCAGAATAGAATTAAGTTGCGTTATTTGAGTTAAGCATTGTTCTCTGCTGTTAAGGCCTGTACTTTTGCGAAACACGTGTGGAGAAGTTAATTTGATTTTTCAATTTCAACTGAGAAGGGTACCTACAAGTATCAGTATCATCTTATGAAATTTATATGATCTTATTTTTATATTAAGTTATGACATTTTTCCATAAATGAAATATCAAAATTACTAATAAAATGAATGGAAATACAAATAATGCAGTAAAATGTAATAAATGTACATAAAATTATAGTATTTTATGTACACTTCTGATAAAATTTCATAAGAAAGGTACCTATAAATTAATTAGATACCTTTCTTATGAAATTTAATCTCACTCTTAACAGTCTTATTTTTTCATTTCTTCATAATATATTTTCCATAAAGCATCGTAAATGTAAAGGTGAAAGCTAAGTAAAAAAAAATTTTTTAAAAATTAGAGTGCTGAAAGTTTTCCTTAACAATAACAAGGTAAATAATTTCACTTCCCTCCATCCGTAGAAAGAATTATCCTCCCGTAAGCTATCTAAACGTCATGAAAATGTCTTTCATCACCTTGACAGGTGAAAATAAAACAAAGCAGTGACCTGCTTTGTTTTATTTTCAAATTTCATATTTTCGGCACAGAAGCTAAGCTAAGTTAAGCTTGGTTCAAAATATTTTAAATGAACATTAAAATTTTTGAAAAAATGATAATTGATTTCTAAAAGAATTTCAAAGTGAGATTTTCATCTTTTTTGTAAAATGGAAAAAAATGGTTGAAAATGATTGATTATCATAAAACTAAGACATTATTTAATTAGAGAAGATTTGTTGCTTTTGTGATGAATAATAATGACAATTTATTGCCTGAACAAAAAGATTTTTTTGATGAAAAATGAAGTTTTACCAGATTTGTTTTCATATTTTTACATTACAATTTAAATTGAATAATCTATAAAGTTTTTATATCTTTTAAAATTCATTTTCAATGTGATAATTCTTAGGAAATATTGTTATTAAGTAAAAGAGCTATATTTACTAATCATTGGTGATGGGACGATACCAATATTTTTACCGATTCCAATACAATTCCCAGTACTGTTCTAAATTTCTGATTCTGATATCTACAATGATTAAATAAAATTCATTATTTTCAGGTCCAACAGTTGGTTAGATATAATTTTTTTTATTTAAAAAATTGATTAAGAGTTTAAACAATAAAGAGAAGAGGTAAAAATCACTTAAGTTAGCTGCAGTTTGCTCTGGTGTCATCAGAAATCTTAAAAAACTTTCAAACTACACTTTTCTGCTTGGCATTGGTACACTTGCCATAATTTGGGTCTGAAAATAATAAACATCAGTTAAGATTTAAATTTTCACTGTTAAAAATGTTTCTAGTTTTCTAATGTGTCTATAACTTATATTCAACTAATGGTTTAAAGGGTTTTTGTTCACCTTTATATATTTTAAGTTTTACTTTACAAGCAAAGGCACCCTCTAAATATTATGCAATCTCCTTAAAATTTTATATGTGGTATTTTACAATGACTGGAACAAATTTAGCGGTGACAATTCAATTTTGACATGCACTAAAAAAATAAGATGAAATTTTACGAGTTTTATTTTAAAATATTCAAACAAACAATGTTAAAAGTGGAGAAAACTATAGTTTAATCAGGCCAGATAAAATAAAAATACTCATTTTTAACTTTTTTTATACACTTCTACTTAAAAAAAAAAACAAAAAACCCCCCCCAAAACTTTCATCTCTTTTGGCACTGAGGAGGAATGAGAAAAAAGTTCAAAATATTTTAAATGCCATAATAATTTAACACAGGAAAGTTCAATTATGCCAAAGAAAAATATTAGTAAAATTAAATTAAATACAATTTTTGATGGAAATTAAATTTTAGGTTTTCTAAACAAACGTTTGTTTGAAAAAGCTTTTGTTCAGGAAAGTTCAAATAAGTTTATTTTTATTTTTTTTTTTAAGTAAATAAAGATGAAAATACATTTTGAAAGCAATAAAATTTTAAGAAATACATGAATTTCATAGAAATAAATTTAAGTTTCATAAAAAGAATGTTTTATTTTTTCAATTCTTGGTTATTGAAAAGAACATTTACTTTTGTTTACATAGTATGCTATGTAAGCAAAAGTAAATCTTTTCAATAACCAAGACTAAAAAAGGAGTGTATGGATTAAAACTATTATAAAAACAAATTGTAATTTAACTGCCTCACCACGAGGGCAATTTGTGACACAAGGTCAATTTTTTATGTGAAGAAATCAAATGTGACATTGGCATAAATTCCATGCATTCATTTTTTTTTTCTTTTTATAAATTAAAAAAATAATAATAAAAAATTGTCTTAAAAGAGAGCCTGGTAAAACAAGAACCTGAATTCATTTTGAGTTTATATTACATAATTTTGATTGTAATTATTAAATTAATAATATATAATATTAAATGGGTGAATTAACAATATTTAAAAAGAAATTAAAAATAAAATTTTATTTTGAACTGAAACAGACTTTAAACTAGTGAACATTATAGAAATTTTGAGAACTGAAGACTTGCACATTTTTTTTTTTTTTTTAAACAAGTAAAATAAATTTACATCAGGTGTAATTATGATCTATAGATTTTAGTTTTACTGATAGTTTGAAATCAATAAATATTTATATCTTTTTATCATTAGCACCAGGAATGGAAAATTAAGTTTTAAACAAAAAAAAAAAAATATACAAAGAATCATTTTTGGAATTGGAAATTAGGTTAATTCTTCAATACTGATTCTGATAACGCCAAGAAGTTCCAATATTTCTGATTCTCAATTCCAATTCCGATTAATCATCACTACCAATCATATATTGTAAAGTTTATTGTTTAAAGTTTATCTGATAACCCTGAAAATTGTTAAAAGAATTTCGATTTGCTTTTGTATGTGTGATTACATGCAGAATTTCTGAAGTATGGATGCACAAATCGATAAATCTAACATTAAAAGTTCACATGTTTTAAGTGTTGTCCTCCACAACTTATAAAGTTTATCATCTGCTCCACAATATTTAACTTTGGACATATTCCACTGTCAATTCACTGTCAATAAATCAATTAACATGTCAGAAAAACAAGACCCCTTAGTATGTTTGTATACAACATTTTACATTATAAGTAATATTTGTTTCAAATCAGATTAATTTAACTTTAAATTTGCTAATTTTCCTCAAATAATGTAAAAAAAACGAGCATTAACTTTTGTTTACAGATGTGTTAAAAATGGTTGTTTTGATTGATTTTACTGAAAAAAACAAAAAACTATTCCAATCAATATAATTTCTGTTTGAAATACACAACAGAATATTTTACTTACTAGAAATAGTAAATTTTAAATCCTTTAGCTTTCAATTAAAGCTAAAATGAAAGTTTTTTCATTTTTAAAAATTCATTTTAAACCTAACATATACTGAATTAGTGGAGGTATCTATAAGTAATAGACTATGAAAATTGAGATTTCGTAGGTTTTAAAGGTGATTTTAAACATCAGTCTACTTTTGACTATAACTGTAATGGTTCCACTGCAGATATTGAACACTGTGTGAACTGTAAAAGCAAGAAAAGTTGTATCTATATTTAAATTGGAAATAAAGGTACTGCCATGGGCATAAAAAAGAATCTGAAAAATGCCTTTTAAATAATTAAAAAATCTTTGTAGTTAGATTTTGGTGTTAATAACCTAAAAGAAAAGGTAAAGCTTATTTGTATTAAAAGAAAAATTAATAGATTTTTGTTTTTTGCCAAAACGCCATAGGAAAAACATAAATTTCACCTATAGTCAGATGGATGAAAGTAAAAATTTACCAAATTAATTTCCATTTGTAAATGAAGTTTGTAGAATTTTTTTAAACATGAGCACGTTCATTTGTCACTCATCAAACAACCATTATAGACGAAAATATAGACATTTTAAAATCTCTTAAAAATAAAAATCCTGTATTTGTCATAATGTTTCTTTCAAGTTTATAAGAAGAATGTAATTTTTTATTCTATACATTTTTATGAAACTTAGTAGAATTAATATTTTTATACTGCATGAAATGTATAAAAAGAAATTAAAAACTAGTGAAATGATACTCCTGAGTTTTTTTCATTGCTTTTATTTTTATTTTATTTTCTTATCTGTTTGGTATCATGAAAAAATTTAATTGCCCCAATGAGGTATTTTTTAATTATTCTGAATTTAAGAGTTATTGAATTATCATATTATTATTTGAGTTTTATGGGATTATTTTTGGTAAAGCTTGGGACAAATTTTCTGTATGTTCACACTTAATGTTGCATTTTTTTTTTTTTTTTTTACTGAAATATCTTCAGGTAGTTTTCTTTATATAAAAGTAAACAAAAATTTTTGACCCCTCCCATATTTTGACAAAGTTTTCTAATAAAATTACTTATTCAGTGTACAATTCATTCATTAATGAAATTAATGAATAAGTGCTGGAAATTTCATTGGAATTAGCTAAGTCTGACTTTTAGCAATGTTTTATTTTAAATTTATACAAGTTTGGTTAAGAATCAGTGAAAGTTTTTAAGTGTTTATTTCCTGGTTTCCACTAGAGATTTAAATATAAATTGTCCACTGAGTACTTGTGTCTTTCATAAGGCATTATCAAAGAGTTTGCTTCATGAGACGGTTCTGGTCATTTTTCCCATATTCTCTATATGCACAATATTTCTTAGCAAACTAAAAAACATAAAACAAATATTGATTAACAATAATTTCCCTAACCTTATAATTGATAAATTAATTAACCTTAGAAAAAAAAATAAACAAAAAAAACACTTAAACTATTTGATAGGAACCAATTACACAGTAGGCACAAAGTAAAAACTCAAAACAAACCAATGTTGATGAATTCACTTGCCTACAAGCACAATTTTTCTCTGGTATTAATTCAAACAACATATATATTAATTTCACATCCACTGTGTTATCACACTAACTTGCTGCTTATCTGATATTAATTCAATTAAATTGTCTATCACCAACCAACACAACAAAAAACACAAGAAATTTGACAAATATTTACCAATAATACAATATATAAACTGTAAAAAAGACTACAAAAATACTAGAAGTATCAAGCCTAAAAACAAACAACCTAACATCAATAAAATGTTATCAAATTTAGGAACAAACATTGTAAATATATTTTATTAATAGAAAATAATAAAAACAATAACAAACTGTCACATGAAGATGCAAAGAAGTGATACTTGAAAATGACAAATCCAATATAGCACAAAAATAAAACCTTTTTGATAATGGCTTATGAAAACTGATGATACTCAGACATTGAAAAATTTATATTTTAATTGTGTGAAACCAAATCCTTAACAAAGAATTTTCATTGGTCTTTAACCAAACATTTTTTTGTTTTTTAAAGCGTATCATAGCCATTTTTAAAAAGGATCATTTTGTGTGTGGTTCCTCGGCAGTGGTACACTATAGCCGTTAAGAAATCAATATAAAACTGGTTCATTGTTAATATTGTAATTATTCTAATTTAGTTTACCATTTACTAATAATAAAAATTTAAAAAAAAACTTGAGAGTGCTTCTGTAAATGTTATTTGAGAAGGGGAGTCCTTACACAATGTTTTCTTGTTAATTTGCATCAAATCTGAAATATAATAGTAGTTTAGCAGCATAACTGGATAATGCTACTTTCAAAGATGATACCTGTTCTCCTTTTTGCAGAATAATATCTCTTGGAAAAATGAACTAATGAAAAAGGTAGAATACAAGATGGTAGGCAATTTTTAGAAAAAGATTTCTGTTGAAAGCTTCTTGAAGGTGACTGGATGCAATACATATTTGATCAAGTTTGGAAATTAAAAGAATAATGTTAACATCTAAGATAATTATCTTATGTCTTGGCACCTCACTCATCTTGCCTGTATCTTCTCACTCTCTCCCTTACCCTTTCAGTCTTTACTCCTCATCCCTTTTTTAATCTAAATATTATTCAAACATGGACTAGTTTAATAAAGAATGCCCAAATATTTTCTACTGCAACCTCTCTCCATAAATTTGAATGTATTGCAATCTTCATGGCTTTCCATCTTTCACTCATTATATTTTTATAACCAGCTGACATGACTATTTGTCTTTCATCTCCATTATTTTCTGCTTACCATTGGGTTTTTTTCTACCCCAGTATCTTTCTTATAACCTTAACATCTTTTCCCATCACATCCTCATTTTCCTGACTTTTCCCAGTTTCTTCATCTTTAATATTATGAACAAAGTCTATCAGTCAGAAATCATAACCCATTTCAACTCGAACAGGTGGGAAATCAAGCATATACTATGCTCAGATCCTAAGTTAAAAAACATAATGATGATGCATACAAACAAGCAGAATAATAGTATAGATGCTGAATAATGATGAACTATATATGTGGTGCTGAAAAGTTCTTGGTCTGATCCACTTCCCCAAAATCTGACCAAATGACCAAGCATAAAGAGTTTTTTCTTAACCTTTAGCACTCTGCATTATTAATATTACTTCCCATTCCACTACATTCTTTTTCAAGGCCTCTCAATTGCAGTCCTTATTGTTAATTTCACTTAAAGTTGTTTTCTGTTGCCATAGCAGGGTATGACAATACAAATATGAAAGTTGAATACACTATTGTTCAGGGATTAGTGTCACCCTCAGTGGCAGGATAATGTTTTTGTACAGCAAATGAAGTCACATACAGAGTGATAAAGGTTACTTCCTTTGTCAGACTGATAACTTCTCACCACTTCCTCACTGTTTTTAACTATAATTAGATTTATTTTTCATTACCAGACAAATTTAATTTTACTTAATACCAAAGTTACAGGAGTATTTTCAAAATTAATTTTAATGATACCCATGAATATATATATATATGTTATTATTTACATTTAGACTAATGTCCTTATCTTCATTATTATCACAATGCTTTTGTCTGTTGTGCCTTGTTCAGGTATCTCTTTATCTGGGTAACTGTCACAGAATATCAAAAAGAATTCTTTATTTAATCTACAAAGTGTGTTCGCCTCCTACTGTCCATGTCTAGGGATATATCATCTTGTTCTTTTTAATATTGCTCAATTTCCACTGAGTCTAAATCTGTCCTACCTGGCCAGTGATTAAACTCACCATTACCAAATTCATGAGCCAACTATGTTTTCTCATGAGACATTACTGAATGCAAAAATTGAAGCCTAATGTAATTGCCTGCTTGTAGTGAAATCAAATTATTAGCCTGTTTGATATTTTCTTAACTACAGATGCAAAATATGAAATGTGATCAGGGTCCAAAAACATCTTTAGGTTGAACTTTTCTCCTTTGAATTACATTAGAAATAAGATGAAAAATAATGTCTGTTGGAATTTTTTTTATCATAATATGAGGTTGAGTAAAGATATCTAAGAGATAATTCAGTATTGTGAATGTGAATTTTTTTACATGTAAAAAGCAGCAAAACACATTTTCTAACTCTCTATGTTGTCTGGATACATTTTCTGATTAGTGACTTTTAGAATTAAGACATGACTTAATTTTCTCTAAAAGGACAATATTTAAATTTGTTTTTCTTAAAGGCAAGAATGTATGATATAATCTAATTTAAAATTGTTTAGTTATGTGTAATAGATAAAATTTATATAATGAAATTTTTCCATTAAGTGTAGAAATATTTTAGGCAAATTGTTAATATAGTGAAGTTGTTCTAACTATTTATATCTATGGCTATTAGATATACTCGGCAATACTAAATATTTATGCAGGATTTTCATATTTATATAATCATAATATTTAAAATCATAGTTGGTTTGATATATAATTACAGTTTGTATTGGATAAAAATAAATGAAATATTAATTTTTATCTTTTTTTTAATTTTATCATATTTTTTAAGTTTTTTTTCTATGGGTAAGAATGTGTGTAAATAAATTTATGTAAATTCTTAATTACTTATAGTTGTTTTAATATTCAATAAATTTGGCTTCTCTAAATATTTAAGGATTTTCATTATATTTATGTTACAATATTTAAAAATCAGAGTTGTTTGATATAAGTATTATACCATTTCAAATTAGTTCGCACCATACAATAAGAATAAATTTAAAATAAGTAGACATCAAAAACCAATATCTTTTTAAAGAAAATTAACATCTTTTAAGAAATTTAAAATTTCTGTAAATAAATTCAGTTTTACTATTAAGCCATCATTGGGAAAGATAAGTTGAACATTTCATTTGTTATGTATATGTAATTTGATAAATGAATGTTGGTAACATTTGCTGGATTTTTCTTATTTTTTTTCAAACAACTATCGTTTATGAGGGTGAAATTTTAAAACAAACAATGTTGTCATGTTATTACATTTTTAGTATATAATGTTTCAGGAAAATGGAATATACCTTTGTTTTTATAACTTTCATATTTCATGCTCAAATTTGTTTAAAATTGATTAATTTATACTTAATAGTATATCCGTTCAATATATATATAAGTGATCTGGTATTTCCTCCCTTTCAAATTTATTTAATCATTTATATGTTAGGTCATTTTATGAGTATTCTCAGTGTCAAAGCATAGGTATAAAAAGCAGAGTGTAATCTTTGGGTGTTCAGCATATTATCACCCAGAATCGTAACCACCAAGAGTTAAGGATATATCAGAAGCACGAAAA
Source organism: Acanthosepion esculentum (assembly GCA_964036315.1). Taxonomy (NCBI): domain Eukaryota; kingdom Metazoa; phylum Mollusca; class Cephalopoda; order Sepiida; family Sepiidae; genus Acanthosepion; species Acanthosepion esculentum. The sequence continues at coordinate 98,741,173 of OZ038479.1, forward strand.
GCTGTCATTCACATGTTGTGGGAAGCATGTAAGATTCAAAAGGAGATAATTAATGGAGAGTACTTTAATGGCTATCTTGAAGATAAAATGAACTTGTTCAAAATGGTCTAACTGTGCTTCCAAAGTGAAGACAACATTTATAGATGAATGGTAGCTGAATAGGATCCTTATTTACAATTGATTTGCCAACTGTGAAATTTCCAAAGCTTAGAATCTTGCCAGATAAGCTATTTCTTAATCCACAACTGTCTGGAGACTCCATTAGCTTGGATACTGATTTCAAAGGTATTACTAACAAGATGCTAAACAAAGTTTTAATCTACTAATATAGTTCTTCAAAATTGTATTCATTTATACTTTGTCTTGATAAAAAACAGCTTCTTATCTCTTTTTGTTGTACACTATAACAATCTTCAAATTTTGAAAATTCAATTCAAAGAAAACCTGGTTTGTCAGTGAAATGCTCCTAGATTATTTTTTAAATTGAATTAAAATGCCTTTAAGAACAAACTGTGCACTTTTAAAGGAATTGGAGTAAGAAATTTGAAAGTTATTCACAAAAAAGGAATATACCATTTTTCTGAATCATTGTTGTAAAACGGGATTAAAATTACGTTGGTGTCAATGATTGGAAAAAATTTTATCTAACATATTTAAAATAAATATGATATCTGTTAATAAATTCTATAGATTTGTCTTACCCTGATGAGCGGAATGGTGTACCTATGAAACTTCAAGTTGGAAGATAAGTCATTTGAACTTTTATTTATTTATTAACACATTATATATATTCTGTTTGAAAATCAAAATATTCTTTTAGAAAGAAATCATATTTCAGGACTAATATTAGTTTGAAAGAGAAAATATTTTCTAAGTTTCATTGTAATTCAAACTTTCTTACTATGAAGAAACCATTTTTTAAGAGGAGAGTTAACTTGAACTATGTACCTATGAAAACCTTTCCTTGTCTTGGAAAATATTTTAATATATAAGATCACTTTTTTTTTTTTTTTGTTACAGACAGTAATGTTCAAACTTTCAATACTTAATTGTATAACATTGTTTTGTAGAAATTTTAATTCTATATTCTTGGTTTGTTTTCAGCTTTAACTGTCCAAACATAAAACTTTTAATCTGGGTATATGGTCCAGATTAAGAAATACCAAAAGCATCTAGAAACTCCAAAAACTGATGTTAAACTATACTGGATTCAGGCCATTAAACATTTCTATAAAGATTAATAAAGAAAGCATCTTTACCAAGTTTTAAAAAAAAATCCTTTATACTTTGGATAACCAGTTTGCTGCAATTAACACATTTGTTTCTGAAGGCTGTGAAAAAAATTTAAAGTTGTGCCCAAGTTTAGCTTTGCCAAAAGATGGCTGCTATAAATGAGAAAAATCCTCAAGATAAAAATAATGATTCAAAATCATTTGAGAATTCTGATCAAGAAGACCAAGTGCAAACAAATAAGAAATCAAAATCTTTTCAATGTGAAAAGTGCAGATGTAATTTTTCTTCTAAATTTAATTTAGAATATCATATGAGCATACATACCAGTGAAAAACCATTCCATTGTGAAATTTGCAAAATGTTATTTTCAAAGAAATCAAACCTTAAAATACACATGAAAACACACACTGTCAAAAAAACCTTCCAGTGTGAGAGGTGCTCATCAAAACTCTCAACCCGTTCACACCTTAAAAGACATATGCGAACACACACAGGAGAAAAACCATTCTGCTGTGAGTTTTGTGGGACAAAATTTTCACAGAATTCTCATCTCAAGTCACACATGCGAAAACATACAAATGAAAAACCATTCAAATGTAAGATTTGTCAATCAACTTTTTCTAGAAATTCAGACCTTAAAACCCATATGCAAACACATACAATTGAAAAAAATTTCAGCTGTGATACGTGTGCAATGAAATTTTCAAAAAGGTCACATCTTCTGAGGCATGAAAGAAAACACACAGGTGAAAAACCATTTCATTGTGATGTTTGTGGGTCAAATTTTTCAGAAAATTATCAGCTTAAGCGACATATGCGTAAACATACAGGTGAAAAACTTTTCCAATGTAACATCTGTGGGTCAAAATTTCTAGAAAAGTTATACCTAAAAAGGCATATGAGAACTCATAGCACTGAAAAGCCTTTTCATTGTGATGTTTGTGATGCAAAATTTTCTCAAAATACATATCTTAAAAGTCACATGCTAGTACACAGTGGAGAAAGACCTTACCAGTGTCAAATGTGCGAATCCAAATTCTCACGTAGCCAACATCTAAAAATTCACATGCGAAGACATACTGGTGAAAAACCTTTCCAATGTGATATATGCAAATCAAGATTTTTAACTAGTTCAAATTTAAAAACTCATATGCGAACTCACACTGGAGAAAAACCATTTCACTGTGATCAGTGTGGTGCAAACTTCTCTGAAAATTCAACACTCAAAGACCACATGCGAATACATACTGGGGAAAAACCCTTTCACTGTGACATATGTGGGTCAAATTTTTATAAAAATTCAAATCTTAAGAGTCATATGCGGAAACACTCAGGTGAAAAACCCTTTCATTGTGATATTTGTCAGGCTAACTTTTCCCAGAGTTCAAGTCTTAAGAGGCATAGACGAACACACACTGGTGAAAAACCTTTTCATTGTGATATTTGTGGATCAAACTTTGCTGGTAAATCAACTCTCAAAGATCATATGCAGACACACTCAGGAGAGAAACCTTTCCACTGTGACATTTGTGGATCAAACTTTTCACGAAGTTCAAATCTCAAGAGTCATATGAGAACACACACTGGGGAAAAACCCTACCATTGTGAAATTTGCGATTCAGACTTTTCCCAAAGTTCCAGTCTTAAAAAACATGCACTTACACATTTAAGGAAAAACCATCCAGTATGAGAGGATCATGTAAGAGTGATATAGACAAAACTATACAGATATTAAAGCCTTTTGTAATTTTTATACTTTTCTTATGAACTAGCATCTTTCTTTCTGTATATCACAAAATTTTAGTTTAACTCTTCAGTGAATTATCCAGATTAGTATCTCATCTTTGTTGTTTTGATCTCACCATTTTAGTGGGTGGACTGTCTAGTCTTCCTAATTTGTAACTTTTGCCAAACACCAAAATTCATCTAACACTGGAAATATTTTTACTGGAAATTTTGATAATTTTATACAAGGGAATCATTGAACTTTGCTAAATATTAACACTGCTTGAAAAACTTGCATACATACTAATAATTCACTTATTTTAAAAACTTACAGCAAGTCATAAATTCAACATTTACTTGGGGAGACTACTGAATGCTGCATATAGAAGATGAAGGTCAGTGTGATCACTGGCTAAAACATTAGAATCAAAGTAACAAAAGAGATGTTTCTAGTCTGATCATTGAATTGTGACTACTATTAAGAACTTCAGGTATCATGTTAATTTTTGCTTACATATATATTCCTTCTCTTTTATAATAAAAAAAGCATGTATATGCAAACTAATAAAAGTTTTATAAAAAATAATCCTGTCTTGACTCACAACATTTAGATATTAGCTGTAGGAGTTGGCAGCATGCATCATGCTTCTTAATTATTATGTTGCTAGAAATGAATGCACAGTTGAGTGTTTTGAGATCAGATTGTAATGAGATATTTGTTATCAGAAAAGAAAACATTTCAAGAGAAACGTGTTCTTTATGAAATTGTACATATGTATAATAAACTTATTCTGTCAGTAACACTTTCCTTATTCCATGATCACTGAAAAAATATCTTTCTTCCTGATTTTTAATGCATTTCACTGGTAAAAATTACTTTTATGTATTTCTATAGCAAAATGATTATCAATGCAATTACATTATACATATAATAGTCAGTGACATTTAACTTAATTCCCAAATGATACTAATATCTTTCTTCCTCATTTTCAATGAAAAACATAGATTAAGTACCAATACTTATTAAAAAATTCTAAGTCAAAAATTGCATAATTTAATGTTAGATCAATTTTTTTCATTACTGTCTAAAATATTTAGTGAAGTTAGGTGAAGGTAAGTGGAAGAGATGTGCTAAAATCAGGGGACATTGCTAAAAAAAAACCTTGCCTATAAATTCCTGATTCTGTTACAATCAGCATTAAAATACTACAGTGATTCACTTTTTTCTACTTCATCATCATCATACATATGATTGGGTGTTGTAGGATTGCTGGGCAGCTGAACACCTGACCAGCTTCCTCCAAATGTCTCAGTTGTGTGCCAATATCAATTTCTTTGAAGGATCTTCCAGTCCTCTAACTGACAATATCAGTCCATTTTTTTTCCCTCTGTCTCTTCTTTTGTGTAAGGTAGTAACATGATTACTGACTCTCGTGACCTGACTATATCATTTCAACTTCTTAATGGTAGCTACAGGGTTTTATCTTGCTTGATGGTGTCTTGCACTGCATTATATTAGATGTGGTCTATGTTGATGTGTAGAATGGTTTTGTAGCATCTCATTTCTAATTTTGTATTCTGTGTTGTAGTTCTGTTAATGTTTAAAATTCACAGATATGCAGAAAGATTGAGAGATCATACTGTTCAATGAATTTCTCTACCTACTGCCAGAATTTGATGTGTTACTATGTAATAGAAGAAATGAAAGTCTTGATGTGTATAAATTCTACATGTGGTATCATGGGTTATATAAACAATAGATTTTCAGGTAACATAATGGATACCAACATGGAGAATTGGGTTTGAATTCCAGCTGGGTTTGTTACATTCACTTTTGTGAAAAATGCCCTTGGGAAATGTATGAATCAATGTCCTCCCCAGGTTAAATAGTCAAAATTGCATAAACTTTATTTAAATTAAATTTTAGTTGTGGCTCCCCACCACCATGTCTACCTTTTCAGTTTCACCATTTTGATTATTGTCATTCCAATGAATCTTTCTGAAGTGTTGAACAAAAAAAGGCTCTTTAAAAGAATGCATTCAGTAATTTAAAAAATTATATATGTGTATTTTTTCATGTTAAACATTATTTTTAGTGGGTACTCATATTTCAGTAAACGCTCTGTTTATTAAACAGCACATTTATTTATTTTTGCCGACTGGCCTGAATGTTTCAGAAATCTTATTCAAGAAAAATTTGTGCTATCTGGCAGGATTCAAACCTGTATCCCCCAGGGCAGAGGGAGTTACTGTTAGACTGCTCATGCTCATGTTTGTTTATTAAACAGTATATTTATTTTTTAATAAAAAGTCCCATCTAAAATTCTCTTTTTTACATTTGGATGAAAACATGAGTGGACATGAAAAATTTTGGAATATCTACGATGAGAGAAGTTTTGCTTAAAGGCAAAAATTAGGCCTTGACTGACCTATTGTTCTTCGTAGCCCCCAAAACTCCTCCACAGAACATATGACCTCATCCTTGTTTCCAAAATGACAACCATACAGGTGGGATTTAAGTTTAGGAAACAGGAAGAAGTCAGATGGAGCTAAGTCTGGTGAGTAAAGGGAAGGAGTAGCAGTTCAAAGCCATAGTTGGCTGCTTCAGTTACTGCAACTTGAGCAGTGTGAACAGGCGCATTATCCTGGAGTAAGAGCACACCTGTCTTCAGCTTCCCTCTGCATCTTGTCTTGATTGCTTCCTTCAGTTGTTTTAATTCTGATGCATAGTATTGTCCATTAATAGTTTTTCCCTTTTCCAGGTAGTCTATCATGATTATGCCTTCAGAATCTCAAAAAACAGAAGCCATCACTTTGCAGTTGCTGCCTACTTGAACTTCTTCAGGAACCCAGGTTTCATCTTGAGTTACTAATCTGTGGTGGAAATTCTCAGGGCCATCCTGGGAGTGAGGTTGAAGTGTCCTTGAAATGTCAACCCTTTTCAGCTTCTCTGGTGTCAGCATTATTGGGACCCATCTTGCAAACATCTTGCTCTTCCCCAAGATTTCAGTTAAAACCGTTTGGACTGAACCAGAACTAATGCCTATAGACTTAGCTATCTGCTGAGCAGTAAGACATCTGTCATTGAAAACCATACAGTGAATACCATCAACTTGTTCATCAGTGGTTGTGGTTTTTGGACGACTTGACTGAGGGTCATCTTCTGTGTTGTCTCTACTCCACTTCTTCACAGTTGCATAGGAAGGGGAGTCCTCAGCAAGTGTCTGTACCATGTTGTCATGGATTTTCTTGGGTTTCATACCTTCTTTTTGCAGATACTTTATGACTGCTTGGGTCACTGTTTTGTCTATTTCTAGATTTGTCACACACTTCTCACCTTTGTATGTGCTTCACCTGCACAGAAATTAGAAATCTGAATTAGTTTTTCTAGTTTTATAAGAAGTGGTAGTATGTTACCACAACAAAAATGTTCAGCTATGCCTCTTCTTTCTGGGAGAAGCTTAGAACTTTTTGAGTGACCCTTGTATTTCCACTGAGTGAATTCACACCTTTTTGATTTCTGGTGAAACAGCAAACAGAAAAGCATGACATAAGATTTTTATTAGATACACAATAACTCCACCAAATGCTATGATCTTAAATGGGTGTAGCAGGGATGAAATGACAAAGAATATCAAAATATAGAAGTAACTCTAACACCAATTTAAAAAAAAAATTACCCCATGATTATGCATCTGTTTATATATGATGTAATGGCACTTATATATATAACAAAGTTCTTTTTTCTATAAATTTCAGATTTGGAGTTTTTCCATACAATATTATATAAAGCTATAGGCCCCTATTCATTGTGGCTATATTCTGTGCATAAGACATACACCATGAGAAGCTGATTGCTTTGCAATCAATGTCATGGTAGCATTTTTATTGAGACAACCTCTAGTTAGATGGTGCTTCTCTGCCTTTTGAAAAGTTTTGTTTTTATTCCAGCTGGGTTGCTAACTACTATTTTCATGGCACTGAGGTGAGATATTGGAGCCTGTTTAGTTTCTAACCATCTGACCATGAGGCACTGTTTCTTAAAATCTTAAAGATGCAAACAACGACAGTAATGGCTGCCGCCAATGACACGAATGAATCCGAACTTTCACTGTCGATAACTCCAAAACGGTGGATTTTATCATGCCAGATTCGAATGGAGCATGTACAATGTATTGTAAACTGTAAGTATTCTGGAAATTTTTAATGTGAACTGAGTGCGGATGTTTCACTACAAATTAAGCTTTTTATATTGTAAAAATGTAAAATATTAAGATAATTTGTTTGATAAATGACACAAAAATGTCGATAATTCTAATTAAAGCAATTCTATCAATAAGGCAATCAATAACGTTTTGTTTTATACCGAAGGGACTAATGTCGTCCTTCACCGTCGGTTCTACTTCTTGCTAACAAAGCTAACACTAACAGGTAAGTTTACTTCTTAATACTAACATTAACGAAGTTAATCAGTGTCTCGGTCATTTTTTCTGTTTTTACTCAACTCAATGATAGAAGGAAAATGTTTTCTTTTAATTGTAACGTTTTTAGCAGATTCTTTTTGTAGTATTTATGGTTGCTATGCATCATTCATTAGTTTGTTTTTTCGTCATTCCACAGATTTTTCTGTCTGTGATCATTTATTATTAGTACTACTGTTTAGTTTACACTACAGTTATGTAACTGTGTGTTTGGAGCTTTTTATATATGTATTCCAAAATCGCTAGATAAAAAATAAGTGAAGTTTTTGATTATGCAAGTCAGTCATCAAACCGATTATTTTTGAGAAGCAGATACATTAAAAAAAATGAGACGATTTAAAGAAAAAGAAAAGAAAAATGCATAAAAAAAAGAAAAAAAGGGTGTGGGTGTCCAATTTTTGTTTATGTGCAATATCTGCTTGTTAAAGTGAACTAGCTTGCGATGAAAATGATGGGACTGGTCGGTGATTTTAACACGACAAAAGCTTTTAAAAATCTTCAGTTTTTTATTTTAGCTTTAATTTCAAACTAATAGATTAAATTTAATATTTCCAATAAGGAAAATACTGTATCTCAAACAAACTGAATTTAAATTGACTAGAATTAATTTATTATTATTATTATTACTACCAGTAAAAAAAAAATGCTATCGTCCATATTGACAACTGTCAACTAGCCAACACATCGTAATTGTTTAAAAAATAAAATAAAATATACCTTTCTAAGACTTTATTTGAGGAAGATCAGCTGATTTAAAGTTTAATTTCGAAACAAATATTAATTAGTTCAAAATATTGCAGAAAACTAAAAGCATTTTATATAGGTATGTCCAATTTTGACCTTTTTAGCGTTTTTTTTTAGTTGTTTTTTTGTCAGTTGAAAGACACATTAATTTCGAAATTCTTGTAAAAATTAACTACTTGTTGGATTTTAATGAAAACTTCAGAACTTATTCAGAAATGAATGAACTTATTTTAGAAATGTTTGTCTCTTTGAAAGTCATGGTATAAATATTTTTTTTTTATATCTGTTACCCCCCTCGAACTTAATTTTATGAAAACACAAAAAAAAATTTATTTGCAACCTCAATTTTTTTTTTTAATTAAATGCACAAAACTCTGAAAAATCTAAATCATCGATTTTTTTGTTAAAAAAATGTCCGAAATTGTCCAAACTTTTACCTCAATTGTAAAAATACAAAACCCAATAAAACTAAGACAATATTTAATTAAGAAAGTTTTTAATGGCTTTTCTGAATAATATATACGAAGGTAATTATTATCTGAAAGAAAAAAAATTTTTTGATGAACAATAAATTTTTACATTAATTTTCTTTTTTTTTTCAATTTTAAATACACAATATGACAAAAGGTTGTTATATATTTATACATTAAGTTCTTTCTGCAACCTTATGGCAATGATATATTATGTTCTCTACTTTTTAAAGATCATAAATTTGAAAGCTTATTAAAATCTGACAACCATAATTATTTTAAAAATAATTTTGAATATTCCAAAATTGTATTTAAAATCGTCTACAACGAAAGTACGGATGCACATTGTTGAAATAATGTCACATGAGTAGTTTCCTTTGATAGAAGCAAGTTTTTTTTTTACTTCAGAAATGGCTTTGTAACAAGAAAACAACGCTTGTCAAGTTTTCTGAATATCGTCGTATTATTTTCAATTTTTTTCTTTTTCTATTCAAATATAATCGAATAGTGGGATAAAAGAAAATATCGACTATTTACAATTACAAAAAAAAAAAACGCCCTTGGAAGTCCACCCAAATTTTCAAGTTTGAAATCGAATGCATAAATTCATTGTACATTACTTTGGAATTATTATCCACACGACAAATTATCAATTAAAACGATTTTTGGAGTTTAAATTTTCTGGAGTTAGCTCGCTACTACTCAAACTAAAAAATACTTGTCGAGTCAAAACAAAACCAACATAGCTGCTATTAGCATGTTAATTTTATTAATAAATAAAATAAAACTCATATTACTGCCATATAATTATTAATAAATAGAAAAAAATCTGCCTTAATAAAAAAGAAATAAAATCTCATTTCATTAAGTTAACCCGTTTCAATTAATGGTGTTTCATGTAATTTTTATATTCTCAGAAAAATATTTCATGACTGAAATAATAAACCTCAATTTAAAAAAATGTATTTTTTTTACTGTTTTATTTTTACTTGTAAAATTTGATTTTCTTTCATAATTTAAATGTTATTTTCAGTGCAGAATTCTTCCTCAAACGTAAGGTAAAAAAAAAAAAAAAAATTTGAAAGTGAATTTTTAAAAAAAAATCTACTAACCATATTCACTTAAAATTAGAACGAATTATATCACTTTGGCGGTACCGTACAATAAATTTCAGTACCGTAAGTTGTGAGTATATTGACGTACATCAATCAACGCCTGTCAAAATAGACTACCCTGGTGGGAAATATCTCTCTTAAAAAATTTTCTGCTAAAAATGTAAGTAATGTTTCTTTCAAATTACATTAAGTATACTTTAATCATTCTAAATTTCCTAAGATAACAAAAGAAAAAGGTGTAATTGATTTTTCATGATTTTTTAACTAACAAACTATGATCTTTCCGACAGAAATGTCGATAAGTTCGATTTTACGAAATTTTTTGACTTGAAAAAAAACAAGATTTTTAATAAAATTTTTAACATTTATAGGAAGGATTAAAAAATCTGAAAAAATATTCAGAAAATACTTTGGTCTTTCCTCTTTAATAACAACATAAATATTTAAACGTTAAAAATTGTTTTATCAATTTGGGGACCTTTTGTCGTCAAGGTATACCACTTTTTAGCGAAATATTGGACATACCTAATTTTATAACAGTAACACATATGTGGGTGTTGAGTGTTGACAACTCTCTTATTGATAAAAAACAATAAAGACGTTTGGGAATTGTTTCTATGGCGGAGGTGGGGGGGACGCATAATAAATTACTTAACGTGAACGCCTTAAAGCCTTTATATATATATATATATATATATATATATATATATATATATATATATATATATATATATAATCAGCTACCTACCATGTAATCTTTGGCTTTTTAGTCTCATTCAGGGCAGGAGCGTTTGGAGGAAATGTTAGAAAATTACCAATAAATTTTAAATTTACTCTACAAGACAACTCTTATTTTCTTTTAAAAATATTGTGTAGATGTCCATATTTACAAAAATCATCAAAAAATATTCAAAATTATTTTTAAAATACAGGGGTTTGCTTAGGTACCTCGACAAAATTTTCTTAAAAAAGAGCATAGCATAATGAAGGAGGGCCTTAAACTTGATGAAAATAATTTTTTACTGTCTAAATGTTTATTTTATTATCAAGAGGAAAGATCAAAGTATTTTGGGGGTATTTTTTTTTTTTGCATGTTTTAATCATTCTTAGCACATCTGAAATTTTCGTTAAAAATCTTTCTTTTTTTTTTTTGAGTCAACAAAATTGACAGAATATCGATCATGTCAACCATTTTTTCCATTTTATAAAAAAAAGAAGATCTTCATTTAAAATTCTTTTGAAAATCAATTATAATTTTTTCAAAATTTATTTTAAGAAAATAAAGAAATTATAAAGTTTATTTAAAATATTTTGAAACAAACATTATTTACTTTCTGTGCAAAAAAAATGTAGTTTAAAAATAAGGCAAAGCAGGTCTTAACATTTGGTGTCACTTGACAAGTGATGAGTGATGATTCTATCACGTATTGACAGCTTACGTGAGGGAAAGTTATCGTATAGAAGGACAGGAGGGACATAATTATTTAGATTTAAATGAACCAATTATTTACCTCTTTATTTTTAAGGAAAACTTTCAGCACTAATTTTTTTGGTTTTTCGTTTTTTGTACCTAACTTTCACCTTTACGATGTTTTATGGAAAATAAAAAAAATTAAAATAAGACTGTTGAGAGTGAGATAATAATTAATTTATAGGTACATTTCTTATGAAATTTTATCCAAAGTGTACATAAAATTATAGTGTTTTATGTACATTTATTACATTTTACTGTGTTATTTGTATTTCCAATCATTTTATTATTAATTTTGATATTTCATTTATGGAAAAATGTCATAACTGAGATAATATAAAAATAAGATCATATAAATTTCTTAATACTTGTAGGTACCATTCTCAGTTGAAATTGAAAAATCAAATTAACTTTTCCACATGTGTTTCACATGAACAATTCGCAAAAATAAAGGCCGTAACAGAGGGGAACAACACTTAATGTGATGTTTTATTGTTTTCATGTACGGTCTTCCATACATTTGAATTATAGCCATTTTATGGACATAAAAGCCATGGGAAATTGGATTTTTAATACACTGACACTGGTGGTCTGTTGATTGTAATAAGCTTTACAATTTATAATCTGTAACACCATTGACTAAACTGTACACCATTTTCACTAATTTTAGAATATTTAACAACTTTAATGTAAAAATAATAAAATAATTTATAAAATAACAATTGTTTTAAAAAGTTATTTTTCATTAAAAAGGTTTTTTGCTTTCAGACAATATTATCCATATTCATAAAAACAACTAAAAGCATTTGAAATTAAATAATATCTTTGTTTTATTGAGTTTTGTATCTAACAATTCAGAAAAAATATGATTTGCATTCCTCAAAGCCTTGTGCTTTTAACTAATATAATCATTAAATTGTATGGTAATAAATTTCTAGAGTTTTCATAAAATTAGTTATGGGGTGTAATAAATCTAAAAAAAAATATTTTTGCCATGACTTTAAAAAAGAAAAACATTTATAATAATTTCCATCATTTGCGAATAGTTTCTGAAAGTTTCATTAAAATCTGACAATTATTTTTATTTTTGTAAGATTTTCCAAATTAATGTCTGTCATACAAAAAAATCCACTAAAATTTTATGTTATTTAGTAGTTCCACTGATACAAAGAGAAACAACGTTTTTTAATCAAAAGTTAGAATGTTCTAAAAAGAAGGAAAATTGTTTTAAAAATAATTAGAAAATACTTTGTTCTTTCTTCTTCTTAATAATAACAAACATTTTGACGATAAAATTTTTTCATCAAGTTTGGTGTCTTTTTCATCATGCTATGCTCGTTTTTAGCGATCTCATCAAAGTACCTAGGTTTGCTAAATTGTGAATTTTTTCTGTGATGATTAGTAAATATAATTTTTACTTAATAACAATGTCATGTAAATGCTACAAATTAATATGGAATTTTAAAAAATTTAAAACTTTATAAATTATTCTAATTAAAATTTTAAGGAATAAAAACAATTTTTGTAAAAATTATTCATTGAAAAAAAAAAATCCTTAAGACAGTAGTGCCCAAAATATATCTTATTCATAAAAGCAATTAAAAGCTTTTCTAATTAAATAATGTTTTAGTTACAAAAATGAATTTCTTGAAATTTCATTAAATTAAATAAGTGTGTGTGGGGTGGGGTGTGTGGTGGTTAGAAGATGTAAAAATATATTTTTACCAAAATTTTCTAAAATAAATGTTTTTAAAATAATTTAATTCATTCATGAATAAGTCTTGAAAGTTTGATTAAAATCTGATTTTTGCAAGAATTTTCAAATCTACTTTTTTACTACAAAAAGATGTTAAAATTTCACATACTAATTTATAGTCACCTATTGATGCAAGAGAAATATAATTTTTTACAAAAATTTAGAATTTAAAAAAAATATAATTTAATAATGGAAAAAATTCTTTGATCTTTCCTCTTAATAATAATAAAAACTTTAATGATAAAACTTTGTTTTTATTAAGTTTGGGGTATTTTTTTCATCATGAATGCTTATTTTTAGCGAATCTTTGGAGGTACCCATAAATTTGTTTTTATTAAATGTACTTATACATATGTGAGAAATATTGGGTTGGAACAAAAGTTTGTAGTGTTTTGCAATAGTGTTTGAACACATGATTTAATTTCATACATTACTGAAACTTATAACATATACATACACCAGGGGACATTTCCACACATCTTTTTATAAGTTTGAGTCTCTCCTCCTGCTCTAATATTCAAATTTTCCTTTGAAATATTTTTTTTCATACCTCAAGTATAGAAATGATTTTAATATATTGTATTGGGTGTTAGAAGTAATCTAAAAATGATCTAAAGCATACAGGAGGATGTGTAGACATGTTATAAAAATATATATATATATATATATATATATATATATATATATATATATATATATATATAAAGGATCTTCAATATCTATATATTTTGGTATCTACTAGAAGTCCTGTAACCTTTTTCGATACAGATACCAAAGGTTGACTATGAAAGTTGTGTGTATAATCCATATTTATTCCTTCAAGCAGCTGTTAAACGACATTGCTAATATTGGAAATTGCTCTGGACTAAGGTTCAAAGAACAACTACAGGAATTTTATCCAAAATTGTCAAATTGCCACTGATAGTGTCTTGCCAGCAGGCGTACAATTCTTCTGAAACATCTGCAACTGATGTTTACTTATGTCCTCCGAGTCTCTGCTGTACACACACACACACACACACACACATATATATATATATATATATATATATATATATATATAGGAGCTCCAAGTCTTTTTCAATAGGAAAATTGTTATCTGTGCCTTGCCAGCTTTTGCCTTTACATCTACATTTGTACTGTATTTATAACAACTAATAGTACCCATAAAAATTTTCTGATTTTTCTATTTGAATTTTCTGATTTATCATAATAGTTAATGAATAAATAAGCTCATTGTTAATTCCACAGCTAGAAAATACCCATGAGCATTCTATTACATTGTTAAATATTTGAGCTTAAATTTAACAAAATATGGCAATAACAATCATAAGTATAAATACAGGTCATTGTTTAAAGAAGTAAAAGTATCCAAATGAAAAGATTTAAAATTGACAAGTACTTCCATTTCACTGGAGTAGACATTAAATACATGAGTGTTATCATCTCCACTATCTTAACTCTTTCTTTCTTTTTTTTTCTCATGTCTTTTCCATCTTTCCTTGTGATCAAAATGGGATAGTTAATTATTTATGAGTTATTGGTAAGGTGTAATGTACGTGTTAACTAAGGAACAAGCAGAATTATATGATGGTTTGAAAAATTTGGTCATCAAATATGTCCTATTTTAAATAAAATCTAAAGTCAGTTCAACAAAATTAAAATAACTTTTATGATGAAAATAAAAAATCTATATTGTTGAAACCTATTGTGCATAACTTAGTCAGCTTAAATTTCTATAGTTAAATTTCCAAGATTGTACTTGCTGAGACCAAATTTTTTTATTTTAATTCAATCTGATGGCTTTCAATAATTACTACATATTTAATATCAGTTTTGTTTGTCATCAACGTTTTTTGTAATGCTCCTTCATTAATTCTTCTTTTAAATTTAAAAAAAATATTTTCATAAATTTTGATCAAATTTTCTGAGACTGAATTTTCCTAGCACTAACATATAATTCTGTTCCTTCCTCTCTTAGGAAGTTAGCAAATAAATTAAACTCAGCCATTACCTCAGATAAATAATGAACCATTCCATTTTGATTGTGAGGAAAGATGGAAGTAAAAAGATGTATATTAGAGATGCTGTTTGGTTTTAGTAAGAAAAAAATCATATGTAATAATAAGGAAGATAGACAAAGTGATAATGCTCTCAAGTGTTTAATGTCTGCTTCAGTGAAATGGAAAAAACTTCTCAATTTTAATTTTTTTTCTTGTGCACTCTTATTTCTTTAAATAATAACCTGTATTAAGACTTATTATTATTGCAGTATTTTGTTAAAGTTGTTAAGCTCAAATATTTAACAACGCAATAGAATTTTTATGGGCATTTTATATACATGGAATTTGCAAGAAGCTTATCAAATCATTAAATTAAGAATTAGAATTCATCAGAAAATTCAGATAGGAAAACCATGAAATTTTCATGGTTACTGTGTAAGAAAATGTTATTATTGCATTGACAATCAAGAAATGAATTGTAAGTGGTTACGACTTAATACAATCATTAATGACAGAATAAGTATTATGTGTCTAGAAAACATTTCTAATTTACTACTGGGATGCATTCTTCATGATTTTGCTATAGAAATGTGTTATTTTTCATATTAGCAGTATTTGGAGACTAATTGGTAGCAAGTCTTCTTGTGCCTTTCCTGGGATCACTGGGACTATTCTGTGAGCTCCGGTGGTTATACTTAAGGCACTATCTTACCTTTCATATTTGCAGATTTCTACAGATCTCAAGTAAGGTCCTGATACTTATTTCCTTGCTTTTGTCTCAGTTTTTCTATTTAATAATCTTTCATTCTGTGTACATCAATCAGGTTTGGTCAACTGACCTGTGTAGAATTGACTAATGTAAAACAAATATTTTAATATTTTCCTATTTATAATCACTTCTTAAACTCCAGTTCTTAACATTACTAAACTTGAGCTAAAGTATTTGAGCAGTAAAATGTTAAATTTCTGGGATGAGGAATTATTATTTACATTATTTTCACAGGATTAAAGTGGATTTAAGTGTTGGTCTGTAAATTTGGTGACATAGTAATTGTGAATGCAATCCATTGGCTGGATAGTACAGACTTAGGTTCAGTGTAAAACAGGGCAATAATTGAGCAGTACTAAAAAAGAACAACATTAAATATCCTGAGACATAGACAGTAAAATGAAAACAATATACTCCTATAGATTAAATTAAATGTTCAGTTTGAAATGTCATGTGGGTTACCCACATTGACAAACACCTGAAGAAGGCCAGAGGGCATAATAGCCAAGACAGGATAACAACAACAAAGATGAGGACAGTAGTTCACATGTAGTAAATAGTGAAATGCTAATCATACTAAAGATATTGTCAAGAGAATTCAAGCTGTTAGCAAATATAATTTGATGTTAAAACTATTCTTTAATGTTATTCTTCAGTTATTCATTTCTTTACTTTCAGATTTTCCTCAGATGGGAACAAAAATGCTGGAGTCAAATATTAGTAGTTATCATCTGTGAAAAAAAAAATCTTTATAAAAAATTCAATTGAACACAAAGGAGTTAACAAGTTCAGAATGTTTTTATTTCATTAATCAGAAAAAAAAATGAAAAAATGTTTAGATTAATATAAGTTGTCCATTAGATAATATTGTGAACCTTGAAAAATGTCATTAAAAGTCACAGAAGAGATAGAAGCAAAAAATGAAAATGATTTTCATATTTCTGAGAATACTGGTCAGAGGATAAAGAGTGATAAAAATGTTCGGAGATGCATGGTGTGCATGAAAGAATTTGGTAAAAATTCTAATCTCATTCAACACATGAGGACACATACAGGAGAAAAACCATTCCACTGTGATATCTGTGGTTGTAATTTTTCAGTAAATTTTCATCTGCTTAGGCATATGAAGACACATACTGGAGAAAAACCCTTCCACTTTGATATTTGTGGGTCAAAATTCGCACAAAAATCTCATTTAAGGAGTCATCTGCAAACACTGGAGAAAAACCATTTGTATGTCAGATTTGTGGAGCAAAATTTTCAGGTAAGCCACTCTTGAAAAGTCATACATGAACACATACAGGCATGAAACCATTTACTTGTGATATTTGTGAGTCAAAGTTTTCACAATGTTCAAGTTTGCAAAAAAAATATATACAGACACACACTAGAGAAAAACCCTTCAGCTGTTACATTTGTGGGTCAAATTTTTCTCAAAACTCAAATTTAAAGCAACACATAAAGTGAATACATTTTGGAGAAAAAACATTTCACTGCCATATTTGTGGATCAGATTTTTCACAAAATGTAAACTTGAGAAAACACATGCCAAAACATAGTGGAAAAACCTCTTCCACTGTGTAATTTGTGGGTCAAAATTTTCCCAAATTTCGCCTCTCAAGAGACATCAACACATACACACGCAGTAAGGAGAAATCCATTTTTATTTAGAAATTGTGCAGATAAAGAAAATTTCTTCCAAACTACTGAATATTCAATTTTAACATTTGCAAAGCAATAAAAATGGACAGGAAAGAAAAAAAACTATGATAGTTGGCTTAGAAAAATTAGGAGCACAAAAAGAAGAGAAAGAAAAAAAAATCAGCTGTTTTTTTCTCTTTTTGTGCTTCTAAGTTTTATATGTCATCTACTGTAATTGTTTTCCTATCTCTCCTTTTAATTATATCCATTTTTACTGCTGTGATTAAATTTTGTACCTCTAATAAAATCTTTAATTTTTAATTTGTTTTATGTATATTTTTTTTGTATGATAAACAGCTTTTGTGTTTTTTAAATTTTAGATATGCAGTTTTCAGTTTTAAAAAAAATTAATTTTTTTTCTTCATTGCCTTAATCATAATGTTTCAACCATTCTATTCAATAATCTTCCTTTGGTGTTTGTCACATTCCTGAATCCTCCAGAAATGCTTCCAAAGTGCAGCAAAATCTTGGGGAATGCTGTGTGGTAGGATACAATAGCAAAAAATTTAATGAAGACAACAAAGATGAGAAAACTGTATTTTTTTTATTTTCTTTCAGAAAATATTATATTGTCTTTTCATGCTTTACTTGAAAGTTAATGCAGAAATTTCATTTTTGTAATTTAAGATTTGGAGGCTCTGAACAAAAAAGATTTAATTTTTTTTTTTTTTGTTAACCTAAATTTGTTCATCCAGTTTTAAAATATGCCTTAAATTATTGAAAAATTAAAAATCATATATGCAATTTCTAAAGAAGTAATGGATTTTTTCAAATTAATCTGACAGATTTCATCACTTAGACATTATCTTTAGTGGATACTCATAGTTGAATAGACACTCCTTTTATTCATTAAACAGTATATTTATTTTAATCTACAGGCAACAGTATCTTCATATTGCTTTTACTCATTCATATTTTGTTCAGGATCTTCCACTGAAGACTGAGCCTTAGTTTTGGTGTCAGCCACAGATTTACGATTTATTACCTGTTATGACTGTTTTCACAAAGTTTCTGTCTTCTTCAACACAAGGAGATTCTGCGCAGATTTTGCCTGATTTTCTTTTTTGATCAGCTGAAAGCTGTTTTGGTATAAATTTGGCAGACATCTCATACCCAAATCTTCAGTGGGAAAAGGCTGAACTGAACTGTAACTAATGCCCACATGTACTGACAACTTACGCATGATGATTTGATGGTCTTTCCAAACAGCTGCAATGTTTACATCATTTCTGCTGATTGCAGGTCTCCTAGAACATGCATCATTCTTTACATTTAGATTGCCATCTTGCAAATGTTTGAACCACTTGTACACCCATTTCCAAAACTTTGATTTTTGTTTTCTCCCTGTTATCATAATAATTATATTTTAATGTAATTTTCTCATGAAATACAATAAAAACTGATAAAAACAGAATTTACCAAAAGTGAAATATTGTCTAGTGATTATTTTATTTAGTACTGTTCAGTTATTGCTTGTCGATTGTGAATTTGGTGACAGTGGTTGTGAGATCAATTCTCTTTTTTAGATATGATATACCAGAATTTTCTGCTTCCTCACTAGATACAGCTTTGTTATGTTACCTGAGTTTGAGAAGATGGCTGGTTTCTCCAACAGATTCTTTTCTAAATTTTCATGCAATTATATAAATTTGTTAAACTCTCTTCCAGTAAGGATGTTGCAAATAGTTGAATGAATAAATACACCCAAAGAAGGCTGTTGAATGAAACAGCTGAAATGTAACAACATGAAACAATGAGTTAAATTGCCTGGACAACACTGGGTATGATAATAATTAATTACAAACAATAATTTTATAAAGCTTTAAATTTTTTCATATATCATTTTTAATAAAAAAAATATCATTTTGACTGAATCTTCCCAAATATTAACATTTGTGCTCATTAATGATATCTTGTTCAATCTTTCTTGAGAGAAAGTAGACTTTTTGCTGTTAGGCAATATTTACTGTTTAATATCTTATAGGTAGTCAGCCAACTCCTCACCCAAGAGTCTCTACCCATGAAACTAGTTGTTAATGTTTTTGTTTAAACTTAGAGAAATTTCCAAGTGTCAAGAATATGCTTATGGTTAGCTATTCCCCTGAGAATAATAGAATGAGCTAAATGCGGCCACAGAATTTTCGTAATTAGCCTTTTAATATATATGACACTATTTCTACCTAATTTTCCATCTTTTAGTTTTAATATAGTAAGAAAAATTCCAAGGAGCTTATAATTTCCTTGTTGATGACTGTGCCAATATTAAGAAAGTAGTTGAAAAAAACAAAAAAACATTTTTTAAATAATTTTTGAATATTTTATTTATAGATTACTGTCATTGCCACAGAACATCAACTGTGACATTTTGTTTTAATTTTCCAAAGAAAAATTTCCAAGGTGCCTGGAATTGTCAGCTTTTTAACATCTAACAAGGCTCTTGTTTTTCAGTTACCATCTACATTTTAGCCATATTGTGAAAAGAAACCTTTCTTTTGTGAAATTTGTGTATATGTAGGCCATTAAGAAAGTAATATTCCAAGTATCATAGTGTAAATATTTTTTTTGCTGTATGGATATGAAGACAGGTGGAGGTAATCAATGTAGAAATTGGGTTTTTTTTTTTTGTTTTTGTCTAGGTTCCTCAGGTTTCAAAATATATGCTACAAGGCCTGATCAAAAACTATCAGGTCTGTTGCTATGGTAATGAAGCTGTTTGGCACAGATTGACTTTCAACTCTGTCATGCATGCTCACTTCCATTATTTATATCAGTGCTTGGAAAAAAATGTATGTAGTGTAGGTGTCTCTCCATACCACAGAAGTTCCATATGTAAGGAAATAATTTTTATTGAAAATATCTGCTAAGACAAATGAAAATAAATTCAAATCAAGAAACAAATTATACATTTAAAAAAATCTAACCTGACAAAAGATAATAAATGTTGCAGTGCATAATTATCCTTTTAAGTAAAAGTTTAATTCCCACTTTGAGAAAAAATTGTTGTGTATCCAAAAAGTAACATTGTTGTTTATTGATTCATAATGCTGAAAAACAACAAAAATCATTAATTTCATGAATCAACAGCAAATGTTCAATTTCTTAGCACTTATTTTCAATGCCACCGTTGGTGTTTAATTAGATTCGTATCAGAAACTGAAACAGTTTAGATACTGCAAAAAGATACAACATATTTTTTAAAAATTATATGAAGAAAATACTATAAGTAAAATTTGGAAATTAATAGTTGATGTGTTATTAAAAGGTTTCTTTTCTAATTTTAAAATTTTAGCAATGGCAAAGATGATGCAATTATGAATTCATGTGTGGTGGTTATAAAAACACCAGGATGGCTTCATAAGAGATGATGAGGATAGGTGACTCAGATAATGAGTGTTGGTGTAGAAATTGGAAGAGGAAGAGACAAAAATGAAAACAGTTCAAGTTTAACAAATAATAAAACAAGGCTAAAAGGTGTTTAGAATGTTGCAATTATTATGATAGTCAAATATCTGTAGAGGAAATGAGTATAAGTTAATGAAAGTCCTGTATAAGTTTTGAAGGAAGAAAAAAATTTCAAATTTACCATACAAACTTTTTTCTTAATTTTCTTCATGCCTTGGAAAAAGAAAAAATATTTGTAAAACCACCTTTTAAGAATATGACTATGTTAATTAAAGCATGTTAAAAATGCTCACAATGACAGAGGTATTAAATTTTAAATGAATAATTAAAGAAATTCGAAAAAAAACACAAAATTATTAATATTATTTATCACTGAAAATTAAATAAGAATCAAGATTTCCATTTCAGGGATTTTATTTACACCATATAAAATTGATTCCCCAATATTTTACATATTTCTCAGTGAAATAGGTTTTCCTTAGCATGAGTCCTTATGTCTTTTGAGATCTGATTTCTGAGCCAATGCATAATTACAAACCTGACACTAATATATGTTTTCTCTCCAGTCTGAATTATTTGAGTTTCAAGGTAGTCTTTTTGTGTTGTTGCATATTTACAAACCTTGCACTGGAAAGGTTTTTCCCCAGTATGTATGCACATATGCATTTTGAGATTGAATGATTGGAAAATAAAGAATTACAAACATCACAGTGAAATGGCTTCTCTCCTGTATGTGTGTGTATATATATATATATATATATATATATATATATATATATATATATATATATATATGACTTTTGAGATAGATTGAGAAAATTCAGTACTGCAAATTTCAGTGGAATAATTTTTCCCCAGCATGTGTTTGCACGTGCATCTTAAGAACAGATTCCCATGTTGTTGTGTAGTTGCAAATTGTCCAGTGAAATTGTTTCTTGCCAGAATGTTTAATCATGTGCTTTTTGAGGTGAGAGTTCCATGTAAATGCATAATTACAAATTTCACACTGGAAAGGTTTTTCTCCTGTGTGTGTCCTTACATGTTCTTCCAGGGTAGTATTATCTGAGAAGGATAATTTACAAACTGCACATGGAAAGGGTTTCTTTCCTTTCCCCAAAGACATTATTTTAAATAAATACAGCAAAAGCAAACATTTTCATCTTTCAATAAACATTTTGAATTCCTTTTGTGTAGTGAATGATTTTAAAATATCTTTCCTTTTGTGCTGCTTGTGTTTGGAAATCAAAGTTAATCTTCATCCATTTCATACAGTAAGTTATGGGAATGGTATCTTGTTTATTACTTCCAATAATAAATCATTCTTTGTTTTTGATCTCATTTTTATGTCTTACTGCTAAGATATGCAGTGAAACACTTATTTCACTAAAAACTATCAATATCTTCATTTAATTCTTTCAATCTTTCACCAAGGTGAAAATATGTTCTTGATTTCACTCAAACAGTTTATATAATATTCTCATTGAATGAAATGTTGACAACAGAAAATTTTAAACATCCACATCCAGCTCCTTTTCCTATATCTCATCTTACTTTGATCAGATATTTTGTATCATGAATTGTTATATAAATTAAATTTTGCTTCATGAATACACAATAATTTTCTGATTCTTATATGTGTAAATCTAGCAACTTGCCTATTGATTTTCACTATAATGCAATTACAAAGTGTTTTCTACTCCTCCACACATTTTTCCCAATTTTTTTTTCTTTACTGACCATTGAAAGTCTCGTACATTTCCAAAAGTGCTTTCTAAGATTTAATTTTTGCACAGCATTTTCCAATCATTATAACATTTGATAATTCTTATAATTTCTATATAGCTACATATTCCTTTATATAAATAAGGATTGATTTTGATCAAATAGTTTGCTATAACAGATCTAGACAATATCCCTGCATGGCAGTGTTGAAGCTGGTCTCTGTTAGATTCCTTGTGTGAAGAGTTAGATGAGATTAGTGAAGCTGGGGTGAGGTTGCAGTGCTGACATCAAGGTGTTACAAATTATGGTGGTTGCCTTCGGGAGCCTAGCAGTGTTGAAGCTGGTCTCTGTTGGATTCCATATGGGAAGAGTTGGGTGAGGTCACAGTTGCGGTGAGAGAAACAGTCATGGTGGTGATGGTGACAGCGCCCCGCATGTCAAAAAGCGGTCTTTTGGCCAGCAACTGAGTTGTTCATTACAAGAGGCCTGCTTTTAAACAGATCAGGCAGTCTCTAGGGTCATCTCCTTTTCTGGTGTGGACATTCATGATTGGTTACTGTATCGCTTTCATTGTGGGGGCTTGTTTCATGATGTTCAGAGCTTATACACAGAAAACGACTTTTTTATTTTGTGTTCTACCTTCTTGGTGTTCACATTCAGCTGACACGCAGAATAAATCAAAAAGAGATCTAATTGTAGTGGCATATAACAAACATATAAAATTGTTTAATTTTATATCACTTTTTTGTAAAATATCTGAGTCTATAGAAAAAGGTTTTTCTTCATCTAATTTATTAATATTTGATAACTTATTCAGAAACTTCAGTTTAAAACATTTTGTCCCGAATCTACAAATACTGATTTAAAGAAAAAATGACCATTTATAGACTTCATAGTTAAAGTACTTTTCTTGTTCAGTTGACACTGCATTGTTTTTGTAAAACTGCAATCTTAAATGAATGGAAAAAGAAGTATGTTTTGTATACTGAAGAAAGCAAACTCAATTTTTTTTAATTTTTGAAATACTGTAGCAAGAAATCTTCAACAAAATCTTGTATGCAGGGTTCTACCAATTTTATTTGCTGCATACTTAGAGAACACTAACAAATAATACATTTATTCATAAATACATTTAATGATCTTTAAACTATTATCAATTCTGTAATTAATTCTATATTTCCCTGAATTTTCCGGATAAGAACATTTTCCTTCAAATAATTATTTTAATAGATTTTCTGTTACTGTTTCTTTTTCATATATTTATGATATCCAACCATCCTTTGTTCATATAAATAAACTATGTCCTTTAATAGTAATATTCCTGTTTGCTGGTGAGATAGTTAAAATAATAGTGGTGTCAATGAAAACTTGACACTATCTTCACTCCTTGGCAGTGTTTATTGTTTTAAAAAACAATGATTAGAATTGTAGTAGGACCTAAACATAAATTGAAAGTGAATTTATACCTATTTTTTGTTCTTGAGAATTTACAACAAAAATATTAATCACTATTAAATTGTTTGCAAGAATAATTTTATATTTACAACATTCTAAAAATTAATACAATTGTATTAAAACTAATGCAATGCAATATTTATCATTTACTAATTTATAAAGAAATATAAAAAAATTTTATTCATAAATTTATAAACATTTACTAAATTATTAAAGTACTAATTTCTGTTCACCTATTGATGCAAGAAAAACAAAATTTTTAATCGAAACTTTGAAGGCTCTAAAAGGATTAAAAATATAATTTAATAATTAAAACATTGTTTGGTCTTTCCTCTAAATAATAACAAAGATTTTGACAATAAAACTTTGTTTTTATTAAGTTTGGGGTATTTTATCATCATGTATACTCATTTTTTAGCGAATCTTAAACTGATTTAAAAAAATATTTTTTTCCAGTATATTGTTTCTAAATGGAATAGAAATCTGTTTATAGAAAAACACAATTTTTACTAATTTATAAAATAATATTAAAAACTATTTTTGGCATAAAATTATCTTTTTCATTTTTATGCTCAGATATTTGGCTGTACTTCTGAAAAATAATGAGACATAATACTAATAAAAATGGCACAAGAAAGAGAAAAAAAAGAATTACATGATAACAATCTGTATAACATTTTAAATAATTGTGGAGAAAGATTATAACAATATATTGAAATAATAACTAAAATTGAAGCATTAAAAATTAATGTCTTGATGCAATAATCAAAAGTAAGTAAAAATACATTAGACTCATCAGAAAAAAAGTTTTCAATGTTGTTTCCAAAAGGAGCATCTGGTTTTCAAACAAAGGTCATGATATCTGATGGAAAAACATGCAATTTATCAATACCAGAGTTTTGTTAAATTCTTGTATAAACCAGTCAATACAGAATCAGGATATACACACACACACACACACACACAGATATAGATATAGATATAGATATATATATCTATATAGAATCAGAGGATACACACACACACACAGATATATATATATATATATATATATATATATATATATATCTGTGTGTGTGTGTATCCTCTGTTTCTGTATTGACTGGTTTATATAATATATATATATATATATATATGGAGAGAGAGAGAGAGACCAGGTGACAAGATAGGCTGTCCAGTTTTAATCATCCTCCTGGTTGCTGTTCTCTCATTTATCATGAATTACTGGTAGAATAATTTTTCTGTTGAAAGATCATCAACCAATCTACATGGAACAATTGATAATTGTTTACTCTTGATATACTTTGGAATGCTTCAATTTGTTATTAAACCCATTGTTAGACATCAACAGAGATTTTGGTTTGTGCTTGAAAGTAGTTTTCAGTAAAGAAGTTACCACAGCTGCAAGGATTTCACACCTAGAATCTCTGCAGAATCACAATGACCACTGGGTGAAATCCCCATGGAAACTAGCTACCTTCCAGCTTGCTGATGTCATTAACATGCAATGACCATGAAGATAAAAAACATCACCAAGTGACAACACCAAGAATACTATATTTTCGGTAGTGCCAGGATAAGTAATGTCAGATCGACAAAATGAAAATGAGCACCAACAGTGACTAGCATCCAACCAGCAGGATATTAGCATTAGATTCCTAATTGGATTCTCCAGACATCATTTTAAAAAATTAAAATGAAAGTTATGATGATATATATATACACACACACACACACGTATTAGAGCCCTTATTTTTTCTTACTTGTAGATGCATGTATACATATATATGCCCACAATATATACTTGTGCATGCAGGCATGCATACACACACATATATCAGAGGCTTATTTATATATATGTATATCTGTACATGCATACTACTATTTATATATACCTGTACACCCTTATATATGTGCCCTCATATACACCTGTGCACACAATCATGCTATACTATATATATATATATATATATATATATATATATATATATATATATATATATATATATATATATATGAATGAGCCATTTATTTTTTTTAATATAGTTTGTGGGGGTGTTTGTTTTTCTGATATTATGGGTTGCATTGGGATGCCTGGTTTCTTTACTTACATATACATACATACATATATATATATAAGCTGATGGAGGTCTGCAGGTTTTTAAAATCAGCAAACTCCAAGTATGTCCATGTCATTTTTTCCATGAACTTGTATACCACATTGTGCTATTATTGTTTTTGCGATGATCGGTGAAATAATGTATGGCCCTAGGTGTTAGGTTTACTGTTGAGATTAGTGCACACAATGCATTTTCTCCTCAGCGGAATTTGTTCTCTCCTTATCAGACTGGCATTTTTTAAATCAGATATATTACAGTGAACCACCAGTGCATTTAGATTGTTGTTATGCGGAATATTTCCAGTGTTCATATAATCTTCTTTTGAGGTTTCTAGTTGTTTTTCCAATGTACATTTTGGGAAGTCTATTTTGTATACTCCTCCCTCTGTTCTGTTGTTGTTGCTATCTCATTTGATATTCTTTTATTGCTTTAGAGGTGGTGTTGATGAATTTTGTCATGGTTGAAAAATGATTTTTCGATGATAGGTATGATGTCATGGTTGTCAAGATTATTTATATTTGTGGAATTTTGTATTTTTCTTCTATGGATTTTATAGGCTTTGTTTTGACATTGTACAGAAAATAATTTAAGTATTGGAGGGATCTGAAGGAGTGTTTGATGTATTTCTCTTCTTCTGGCAGGAATTGGAGGCTATAGATATTAAAAACTTATATGTCTATATTTTTCTCTGACCTTACATGTTAGTGTGCATAAATAAAATGTTTTATGTTTTAAGGAAAAGTTAAGTATTATTTTTAAACAATCCAGTGAATTAATCCTTAAATTTAATAACAGATTTCAAAATGCATTGTTAGAACAAATATTGAATTTTAAAGTTTTTTAAAATTTGTTGTTTACATTTTTTTATATACAATGGTAGTTACAGGAGTGACAAAAAAATGTGCCATGGTACTAAAAATTCCTAAATAAAAAGTTGTGGGTTATCCCACTTGGCTTTGCCAAAATGCTGCTTGGTACTCTTTAAGTCTATAAATAAGCAATGATATTCTCATTCATCCCCTTTTAGGTCTTTTCAACTCTTGCTTTCAGATGTAGTCACATCGTTAAAGTGTCTCCCACCGGGGCATGTTCATTTTCATGGTTTTCTTTCTCTTGATTTTTGTACTCTCACATGTATGCCTATACACGCACACACACACGCATTCTTATTATAACTTGTTTTAATTTTTTTTTGCTTTTTTTTACAATTGTCTACACCTGTATTTCCTTTTTGTTAATACATGCATTATCGTTTGTTTTATATTTAGTTTTGTGATACTCATTTTTACCTGAACTCCCTGTGAGTATGCCAATATTGTTTGAAGGATATATGTTCCAGGATACCATAAATATTTACTATCTCACAACATAATAGTGACTAATATTTTTACCTAAACACACTAGTGTTCTGCAACAACGTTTATATGGAAATTAAGTTTTATTTTACATCAGATTAGCTTAATAGAACCAAAATTTAAGTTCAAAGAAGGTATTTAAAATGCATTTTTTTTTTAAGAGAAAGTCCATGGTGGTAGCTAGTTTACACAAAGTAAACAACATTCTTAAATGCAAATAATTCCAATTCTACTTAAAATCTAGAAGTAATATTTATATCAGATCCCCCACCTCCACCATTCACTCAGGTTACGAGTAGTAAAAAAAAAAATGACCATGAAAAATGTTTTACGGTTTCATAGTTTTTATTTGTTACTTAGATGTCAAATTTTCTGCCATGAAAAGTGGGGATACCTAATTAATTATTACAGTGCAATATTCTTGATTACATTAGTTTGAATTAGAAATCACACAGAAATAATCTTTTTAAAAAAACAACAAATGCCTGTATAACTGAGTTTGTGGCACTTAATTTCATTCTTTCAGTTCTCTCTTCAGTTTTAATTTTGTTGTATTTTTTTTCTCAGCTGAGATGTTATTTTCACACATCTGGGCCCATTTCTACTCATCCATATTCATGCTGCTGCTACTAGTCAACATTCAAGTCTATTAGTATTACTTACCTGACAAAACATGGCTGATTTCATCCATTGTGATCTGGGTTGCAAATAATACGTCTGGCACATGAACGCTTGTGTTCCTGCTATGCTATCCATAGGCTTACAGGCAATGTGATATATATCAATAATCATGCGTTGCTAAAATGTTGAATAAAGACATCAATGTTCTATCAGATAAGGATTTAGAATTAGGGTAATGAGAATTATACATGTTTTCATGTTTAGAAAATATATCATTGCCTGAAATATACGAAAAAGTAATGGTCTTACCACCAATAGAGTAGTGCTCGAAGAAACAATAGATTGGTAATGTCTGACAAAGATACATCAAGGATAGATGATTTCAAGTAAAGACTGAATCCTTGAGAATCTACACAGGAAAAGCATTTATTATTTGAAATGATAGAGAAGTAGTCTAAATATATTAATCAATAATTTCCATAGAATTTTAACTATTTGTGATAGCCGAGTAGATTAAAGCATTGGTTTGTGAATTGCAGACTGAGTTCATTCACTGGGCCAAGCATAGGCTTAGATAGTGGTAACAGGGCAAGCAATAACTGAGTAATGCTACACAAGAACAAGACGAAATGTCCCTAGACATTGACAGTGAAACAAGAACAATCTACTCCCATTGATTGTATAAAAAGTTCAGTTTGAAATTACTTGAATCAGTAGACAGCTGAAGGAGGCTGAAGAGCAAAACAGCTGAATTCTTGTGATAATGACAAAGATGAGGATGAGAACATTTATCCAAATATAAATAATAATAACTCCTCATTCCAGAAATTCAGACAGCAATTTACTTTGAAGCATATTATATTTTGTATCTTCTTTTCCTTTGTTTATATATATATATATATATATATATATATATATATATATATAGTGATAAAAACAGCTCCATGCCATCATACCACTAAGACTTATTGCTGTTTAGAAAGTTTAACTTGGCACAAGTAGGAGGCACTCAGTGAAGATGGAACTCACTGTTCAATAGCAATAGTAAACCAAACTAGCTTATTAACTATTGGCCACAAGCAAGTTGCCTTGTTGGTTTTTAAGCAGTCTTTTTTTTAAAAATCATTTGACATATTTATGATGCTCATTTGGAAGCAGGGAAACATTTACACTTACCAGGGATGATATTCTTGGAGGAAATGAGAGTTTATTTTCATGTTAATAAATTACTATCAGCAATATTCTTTTGTAATGGAGGTTTTTCTAGTACAAGTGTTCAGAAAAATTCCAAATTCTTTGAGAGAATTCCTAATGTGTCTAGGATTTCTTTACTTTAAACTAGAAATAAGAGTTATAGAAAAAAAGCCATTGTCTCCAGTAGAAGCCATTTTAGATAATTTTCTCTTGAATTGAGAGCATTTTTCCTTCTAGATTCAATTCTGCTAATTCTCTTTCTAGATTCTCATGCTCAGTGAAATATTCAAATTATTTTGTTACTTTCTAACAAAAAAGATAGAAACAATAAAACAAGTATTATTTATTATCTGGAGTTAGAGGCACAATAGGCTGAATAAACTGTGAGTTGGGATCAAATTTGGATCACAATGTGACAGAATAATAGGATAAAGCATGAGCAAGTTGTAGTCTTTCTTGTACATTTCTTTTTTATATGTGTAGTGAGTGTTCAGATAATTTAGTTGAAAAAAAAAGAAAGTGTCTGTAGTTTTCTTACCTCAAATTCTGTTTATGAGTATTAAAAGAAAAATGTTACCATTTTGGCCTGTACAGGAAAGAAGCCAAAATTTTGTCAACCCACATGTTGACTGCCTGTCCAATAGTGATGGTGTCACATGTTTTTGTGCATGTATAGGAAAAGTGTTTAGAAAGAGTGAAATAATGATAATTACTCTAATTTATTATAATAATTTGTGGCAGTATAATTCATTTTTATTTATTTATTTTTAATGGACACCACAAAGTGACAGTATATTATTTTTTCATGGAGACAACAAATTTAACCAGCTATCCTCTTAACATCAAACTCAAGTAAGAGAATAAAGTTGTTAGCTTGACTCATAAATAATGTTTTTGTTTATCCATTTTGTTCTTCAAAAAAAAAAAAGAAAAGAAAGTACAATTTCTTTTTATTTGATTATAATTTCCCCATTATTTGCAATTACTTTTTCACTACTTATCAGGCAGCTTTTTGGTAACTGTTGAGTAGAATTCTGCAGGTTTTGCAAATGTGAAAAAATTTGAACTCTTAAAATCTGGTTTTTATTAGAGAATACTTTCCTCATCAAGGCATTTTTCAGCAATCAAAAAAAGGTTAATAAATGGTTAGTACTAGGTCAAACAAATATGGTTGGTGGAGTAGAACAGACCAGTTGTGATCTAAAGTTGTTTTTTAGTGTTATTCTTACTGTATGTGGCTTTGTGTTGTCACAGAAGAGATTAACATTTTTCCTTTCATCCAGCATGTACATTGCTACTGCTGTGCAAATTATTAAGGTATATACTTTACTCTAAATTTATTATTAATTGCCATGCACATTTAGTAGTTAGGATGATATATTCATCATTACAATTGGTTCCCCAGAATGGAAATTACTTATGGCTCAATCTAATACAACCAAAGGTGAGAGAGGAAAAATATGGTATAGAGGATCATAACTGAAAGAAGAGTACATATTGCCTGCTATAAGACAAGGTCTAGATAACTGGTAGGGAGCATCATTGGATAAGTGAGGAAGTCGAAGGAGGTGTTATATCAATGTCTGTCACATTACATAGATTAGTACAGATTTTAAAACTGAGATTATCTTTGCTTAGCAAAGTAATTAGTTTTGGCTACTCTGGTGTTGGTATGGTGTACCTGTTAGTGCTGAAATGGATTGACCCCATTAGCATATTAGTGAACATAATTTCTGTCAGCATTTTTCTTCATTAGTAAAATAATAATAAAAAAAGCTTCCTTTTTTCTCATAAAATATACATCTCTATTCAAAACAGAATATCTAAAATGTTTGCAACATTAAGTAAATGAAAAACAGGTTCAGTTACTGGAACCATACTTGGAATGAGATTTTGCTATTAAATTGCAAGGCAAACAGGATATTGCATATTCAGGTTATTCATAGAATCTACTGTTGAAAGTTATTGCATGCAATTTTAGATTACATTTTCATTTTTCACATATCAACTCAGAGTGAAAAGGGTCCTAGTCTTGCTAAAAAAAAAAAAACCCAAAACAAATAAGAAAAATGGTAGAAACTAGACTGTCTTTCTCTCTCTTGATTTACGATTTTTTCACAGCTTATCAACTTTTGCAGGTTATTGAAAGCCAGAAAATATTTTTTAGAGTGTAAGAATTTTTTGGAGATAATAATGTCTAATTAACTCATAGCTGTGGGAAGAAGTAGATTCATACCTTTCCCCAATGGTATTTATTGAACATGTGAATATAAAAAACCCACCTGGAATTGAAAATTGGCTCTCCAACTTCCAATTCCAAGCTGTTATTCATTACAACACTTGCACATCCAAGCTTACAGCACCTGGTATTCTCAGGGGATAACCCATCAAGGTACTGCCCTGCTTTGATATTGCTTAACTTTGGTGATCATATGTTCCTGTCTCTTGACTGATTTGTTCTTTATGGCTTGTCAACCTTTTGCAGGTTATTAATATATTTAGACTGAAAGAATTTTTTGTTTAGATAATCATGATTTACTGATAGAAGTCCTACTAATTAATCCATAGCTGCAGGTGAGATGTGGACTCATACCTTTCCCAAAGATATGTGGGCATAATTTCAAACCCAACTGAAATTGTAACTCAGCTCTCCAATTTCCAATTATAATCTATTACTCTACCACACATTCAAGCGTACAGCACCTGGTATCTCCAAGCTGTCACCCATCTAGGTACAGACCAGTCACAATGTTGCTTAACTTCAGTGATCCTGACTCTTGAGACTGAGAAAATACAGAAGAACAATTTTCATAGCTGAACCATTTCTTTTGAGTATGAATCTGTGTATGAGTTGAGATATGAGGATTTAGAAAATATAAAACAAAACAACAAACACTGAAAAATGATGTAACCATATATGTGTGCATATTTGCTTGAAGATTTTACAAATGAGAACATGCTGAATTATGCAAACATAAAAGCTCCATCTACCCTGTATGTTTACGCATGTGAGTTTTAAGATTTGAAGAATCTGAAAATGCTGAGTCACACAACAAACAGTGAAAAGGCGTCTCTTCTGTATGTGTGCGCATATGACGTGTAAGATTTGAGGACTGAGAGAATGCAGAACCACACACCGAACATTTAAATGGTGTCTCTCCAGTATGTTTGCGCATATGACTTTTGAGATGAGAAGTTTGAGAAAATGCAGAATCACATACTGAGCACTTAAATGGTGTCTCCCCAGTATGTTTGCGCATATGTGTTTTAAGTATTGTAGAATCCGAGAAGGCAGAATCACACAAAGAGCATTGAAATGGTGTCTCTCCTGTATGTGTGCGCATATGACGTTTAAGATTTGAAGACTGAGAAAATGCTGCATCACACACTGAACACTGAAACGGTGTTTCCCCTGTATGTGTGCGCATATGACTTTTGAGAGTTGATGACTGAGAAAATGCAGAATGACACACCGAACACTCAAATGGTGTCTCTCCAGTATGTTTGCGCATGTGTCGTGTGAGGGTTGAAGATTGTGAAAATGCTGAATCACACACTGAGCACTGAAACGGTGTTTCCCCTGTATGTGTGCGGATATGCAATGTGAGATCATATGAAGTTGAAAATGATGAAGGACAAACTTTACATTTAAATGGTTTCTTTTCAGAATGTTGCAGTTTATGCCGATTGAGGGTATATTGCTTTATTGTTGAATAATTGCAAACATCACATTTATAGGGCTTCTCCCCAGTATGTAATCGGACATGCTTTTCAAGGCTGCTCCTTCTAAAAAATGTGGCATCACACACAGCACAAATTA
This sequence comes from Acanthosepion esculentum, assembly GCA_964036315.1. NCBI lineage: Eukaryota > Metazoa > Mollusca > Cephalopoda > Sepiida > Sepiidae > Acanthosepion > Acanthosepion esculentum. The sequence goes on from OZ038479.1 coordinate 98,774,330, forward strand.
ATTCTTTTGTTTTTTTTGTTGAAGACATGATGATTCTGATAAAATTTTTAATTTAACCCCAATCAATCCGACTTGCACATTCTTTTTTCGTAATGTCTTTTCACAAAATAACATCCATTTTTTCTGTTGGTTTTCTCTGTTAACACTTCTAAATCTGCAAGAGAAGAAATTGTATTTATAAAAATGAATATATACATTAACAAAATCTGTTTTATAATTTGTTCACTGAAGAATAACTATGTATATTCAATAAAGTTTGAAATGATAGCACTGAGCTGCTGATTTTTAGTTTGATTCAGTTACTTACAATCACACTTCAATTGCAATATCTTTGTAAGTAAGTTTCTCTGTAAATAGCTTTACATATACTAATAGAATGTACAAACCTCACACACATCCGTAGAAAATTCTATAACACGAAGAACATGAAGAAATTATTTGCAAAAACTGAACCAAAAAATATATTGGATTTTCTAAAAAGAATTGGTCTCTTATCAAAGATATAGACTGATGTATAAACAACATATCCTACCTTTTATCATTTTTTCAAATAAATTGTCCTTATCAAATGGAAATTCTTGACTTAAACAAAATACCTAGGATTATTTTGCAGTGTGCAAGCAAATAAGCTCTAGGTTGCTAAAAATGTTCCATACAAAATAGGCATTTAAAATTCATATAAACTGGATTTGGCATTAAATAACCCACAGTGGTTGATATGCCATAAAACCCAAACAAACAAACAAAGTAAATAGCTTTATTTAAACTGTTTTATATATTGTATTTCTATACAGAGTATTGTCTTATATGGACACTAATTCTCAGCAAATATAAGACAAGACAGAAATTTCTACTGATAGACAATATTTTTTATTTATCTAATGATAATATTAGTTTAACTGAAGTTCACATTAAATTTAGGGCTAAGTAAGATGAAGTAGGATGCTGAAGCTTCTATTGTTACAGCATGTGTAGATACACATGGTGAGATAATTCCTGGACATGACCAAATTATGTCAGTGGAGTAATGAGCCAGGTAAAGATTTGTACAAGAGCATCTCCAGACAGGTTCCAATTTCCACTTTTTTTTAGATACAAACCAGAGGAATCATTCTTTGCCAAGCAGTAGAGGAAATTGTAGATCTTCATATAATACTGCTGGCATAATGAAAGTGAAACCTATTTGGAGCAGTGGATTAACATCAACTTTTGAGTGAAAATTGGCAAAAGTGCTTATTAAAAAAAAACTATGGCTAACATGCCATAAAGAAATAGGCACTACTTAAATAAACTGGTCTACTTATAAAAATTTTCAAAGGAATAATTTTATAGATTAACATTCTTTAGACCTAACTGAAATGATTTTTTAATAGATTTAGAAGGGGGGCTGTTTCTAATATATCTAAACAATGTCAAATTGATCTCTGACTTTTATAGATTTATCTAGATTTAGTTCTTTTATTTACAAATGTGCTGATCCACCAGATTTAGCACCCTGTGAATTTCAGCTATTTTCAAAATTAAAAATTGCCCTAAAAGGACATGTGATTCCTTTACTGAAAGGTATTCCAGAAAAAAGTCTCAATAATATTTCCAGCAATAGCATCACAGGGGGAGTGAGTATTTTGAAGGTGACAGCAACCAACAGTGAACTTCACTTGCACAGAACCATTCCAGGCATTGTCACACTTTGTATGTATGTGTGTGTATTTATAAAAAATGCAAATCAATAAAACCTATCAAAATATGTTGAATTTAACATATTTTAAGGATCGCAAAATTTTTGCTAAAAAAAGCACTATAACCAGAATGACAATAGTCAATAAATTAATAAATTTTAAAGCAATTTATCTTTTGACCAATGCCAAAGATTCACAGTTTGTCAAAAGGTAAGCCACTTGAACATTTATTTATTGAGTATGTCAAATTTAAAAATCGTCCAAAATTCATCTCAGTATTGGATTTTAACTATTGGCATTCATGTTTGGTTTGGTTTGGTTTATTTTGTTTTACCCCATATCAACCTCAATGAGTTATTTAATGCTGACAACATTTTAGGATAGATTTGTATGAATAGAATATGTATTCTTTGGTTTAGATTGGTTGGGTTTATTTTGTTTTACAGCATATCAACCTTGGGGTGTTATTTAAAAATTTTATTGCTAGTAATTGTTTTGTCAAAAATCTGTTTTTGGTAATATTTTTCCTTCAAAATTGTAATAATTCTTTTCAAAAAAGTATTGCTGGTAAGATGTAACTATTTGCCCATAGCTGGGACCCTAACAGGTGCTACCATCCCGGGTCAGGGTGAACTTGGGAACACCAGCAATTGAGAGGTGATTCCACACTCCTCAAAACCTCCTGACCAGAGGCCTTGCTGCTGGACGTAGTTTATCATCTTACCCAGGATGCAGATGTAGTTTAATATCTTATCCAGGACAATGGCATTTGTAAAAGAGTATATCTTTAAAGCAGTCTTTCTTCAAAACAATTTTTTTTTTGTGCAACCGCACCCCATTTTTGTACTTCAATGATTTTCAATTGTGTATCAAGGTAGATTATATTGAGGTTTACAATTTTTGAAGTATTTGAAAAACAAATACTGAAAAACTTAAAAATCAGAGCCCAAAAGAACAGTCAATAGACTCCTTAGTTTGAATTTTAAAAAAATAAAAATATGGGCCTTTTTGAACATTGTTTTATTTATATTTGATGGCTATTGCATTAACAAAAAAAAAATACAAAATTAAAATTTTTTTTTATTTTTCTTAAGAGTTCTTTTAGTAATTTTCTATAATATTAAATAATACAATATTTTTCAAAATGTAGCACCCTAGGATATCGTTCTTAAAAACTTTATGTCCTTCATTAAATATACAAAAATACTGGGAAAATATTCCCTGCAATTATTCTTAAAATAATAAAAAAAACAAACATTATACAACTGTTAATGGGTTGTTATTTTTAACTATGGGTGTACTGACTTGTAAATACTTCTACTTTTATTTGCACACTGGCTATGTTGTAGCTGACATGCGCTGATTGAAAGAAAAAATAAATGTATATTTCTCAAACATTACTTTCTACAGAATTTATAGAATTAAACAAGATATTGCAAGTTACTATTGTATGTAGGAACATAATCAAGTAGCTTAGGCAATTGCCATGTGCAGTTTAAGGACCAAATCTTAATAAAATTGAAGATGAAGAGAATTGCACAAATCCAAAGTATGTTTCAGTAGTAGATTACTTAAATATAGACGTTTATCATTTTTTAGATTAAATAGTGCATTGATTTTTGATGTCTGCAATTGATTTTGCAATTGTCTTCCATGTAGAAGTCTTTCTGATTGTGCCAACACTTCCCTCGGGTGTAAGCTATAAGACTTTTTTTTTTATTTTGAAAACAATAATTTGCTTCCTAAATTTTTATGCAGCAAAACTTATTTCATCAAATATCATAATAATCCTTTTCACGAAAAAATCAAATATATTTACTTACATTCTTCATGTGATAGAATGTTTTTTTCTTTTTCAATCGTTTCACCCCATGCAAGGTAATAATGTTACTAGAACTCAGGAAGATACAGGAAGAGAAGGAGTGAGGAAAGAACAAAAAGAGGAACAGGGTTTAAGAAGACAAAAGATGGAAATTGACTTTGAGTTGAAATTTTTGAAGATTGTAGTTATCAGGGAAGAAAGAAAAGAAACGATTAGAGTAGAAGTGGCAATTGCATCCAGCTAAGTTCAACAGTAAAACTGTTAGACTTAGTTACCAATCTAGTAACAAAATTCAATTTCATGTACTCGAGGGACGGAGGTGGGGAGCCATGAAAATATTAGTAGAAATGACAGAAGGAAGCCACATCACATTGGTGAGAAAGTAATTGAAGTCAAGATACCTGATCATGATCAATTACATTACAGGCCATTCTATGAATTTTGTCAAGATTTACGAGATGTATAACAGGAGCACCAGATCAGACATGGCAACAGTATTAAATGCATGGATGAATGGTAGATTGATAATTATACAAGATGGATTCTAATGAGAAAATATTTTTGGTATGACACAGTGAACCAACTTTCCTTGCATCTGTTCCAGAATTAACTTTTTAAAATTGTTGATTACTTTATTTTTTTTTTTTAATATTGATGAAAAAAATCCAAAAAAAAAATCAGTTTACAAAAAAAAATAAAATATATATTTTTTTATTACAAGCAACCTTAATTCCAAATGAAAGCAATTCAGTCAAGAGTTGTCCACACAAATTTGTGTCACAGTTGGTCAGGCCTGATGGAGGCAAGGCATCGATGCTATCAAAATACATTTTTTTAAATGTTTTTTTAAATAGATTTTGACAAATTTGTTAGTGTTGAAATAACTATTTCCCATATCTTAATGTTATGTTTCTTTTTAATTTTAACAGATTTTTTTTTATTTGTTTAAGTTACTGCCAATCAGTGGCCATTGTGATTTTTGCTGACTGAAGGGAGAATTTTTAATTCATTCATGAACTAAAAGTGTTTTTTTTTCTTTGAGAATGCAAGTTTAGGCACACTTTGTTTTGAAAGTAAAAAAAAACAAAACATAAGAACACACATTTAAAATTTTTAATTAATATTTTTCAACAAGATATAAGATTTTTGTTGGAGTAACACGGTATCTCCAAAATGGATGTCTTTTCTGAAATGAAAGCAAAAAATCACTACCTCCTGTTTGAAAAAAAATTGACAACAGCTAGAGAATTATCTGATTCAAATGAAATTTTTTACTACTAATTCATTAATAAATTGTATACTGAATAAGTTATTTTATAAGAAAACTTTATGGAAATATTGGGGCATCTGTTCCACTCTGTCTTGATATGTCCTGTGAATTTGTTACTTAGGAGAGAGCAATTTTTTTTACCATTAATAAAGAAAAATCCCTGCAGATTTTATTTTAGTAAAAAAAAAAAAAAAAAATTATGCACATACTGAAAATTCATAGAAAAACATTACCAAAAATAATTCAATAAAACTAAAAAAAATATTTTGAGTGTTGGTGCTTGCATAATTTACTAAAACAATATTTTCTTTCAAATTGGGAAGAAACATTTTACACTTAATTTTTTGCTCTTCTTAATATTTATTAAAGATTTACTTATAATTTTTCAGTGTGATCTTCATCCAGTTACTGTTCAGAAATCAAAAATTTTATGACATTAAACAGGTAAGAAAATAATAAAAATTAAAAGCAATGTATTAAACTCAAAAGTATCACCATTTAACAAAAATAAAAAAAAACTAATAATATAAAAATTAAATTATTCTACTAAAGTGTAGGGAATGCAAAAATTAACACATGTTCTTAAACTATTGGCTACATAAGGTTAAAGATAAATTATAAGGTAAAATTGCAGATTAGGACCCTGAAACCAATTTGCAAAAGAAGCATCATTTCTAGCAATAAAAAGCCTGAATTATCCAAAAACAGCATTAAAAATTTGCAGAAATCTACCATTTAAGAGATTATTGACAAACTTATTTGGGTCTTATTTGTGCGCTGGCCACAATGGATGCTTGAAAGTTAGGCCGTATTTACGTGCCTTGCTTACTGCATGCTGGCATCGGGGGAACTGCAGATTAGGACCCAGAAAACAATTTAAAAATGAAGCATCATTTCTGGTGTAAAAAGCCTGAATATTCCAAAAATAGCATTAAAAATTTGCAGAAACATACCATTTAGGAGATACTGACAATCCTAGTAGGGTTTTCTTTGTGCACGGGGTTAGACCTGGTTAACTTGATTACTGCAGCTGACCTGGATTGAGGTTAGGTATGCAGTAATCAAGGAGGCCAGGGTGCAGTAATCTACTCCCATAAGGGTGGCCATGCTGTACCCAGGACCCAACTAAGATTGTTGTAGATTTCCACAAATTTTTACTGCTATGTTTTTGAATAATCAGACTTTTTTACATCAGGAATGATGCCTTTTATTAAAATTGGTCACTGGGCCATTATCTGCAAATCTATTCATGCACTAATGAAGGCCAATAATGTTGGTCAAGCTGTAGTTGAGACACAAATGACCCAACCATGATTGTTGATATCTCCTAAACGGCAGGTTTCTGCAAATTTTTAATGCTGTTTTTGGATTATTCAGACTTTTTTTTTTTTTTTTTTACGTCATAATTTAAATGATGCTTCTTTTTAAAATTGGTTTCTGGGTCCTAATCTGCAATTTTACCAATTATTTTTTAAACATAAATACTAATTTCTTACTTATTGTACCGGTGTTTCATATTTGATTATTTTTATTTTTTATGCTTTCGTACGTTTTTTTAAGATAGGGGCTACATGCAAAAACTAGAGTTATTTCCATTATGTTTTAAGTAAAAAAAGTAAGCATTACGTTTACAAAATCTAGTTAATTAATCCTTAAAGTTACAATAAATGACGTAAAAACTCATCTAGAGGATAAATACTGAATTTTAAAGAGATTTTTAAACGTCGTTAACGTAAAGAACAAATTTTTAAAAAATCTTTTACGTAGACCGTGCCAAGAAATTAAATACATAAAAAAAAAAAAACTTTATGTAGACATGGAAATTGATTTTTCTTTTAATACGAATTAACTTTTTGGGTTATTACCTTTCGCTTTCAAACATAACCAAATTTACCGTCGAAGACATTTTCTTTGTTTATTATTTTTTTAGGAAGTCTGTAGGAAGCTAGTATTGATTTAGCGGCATAGTTGTACTTAGAAAAAAATGGTTTGTTATTTATCTTTTTACTGTCTCCCATATTTCAATAAATATATTCAAACTATTTTTTTTTTTAATTTTAAAATGCTCGTGGCGATATCTTTGTACGGATATAATTTCTTTTTCAATTATTTTCGATTCGTAAAACCCCGCTATTTGCTAACATTTCTGGCCTAACCAAGGAGGGATAAAAGGGAGCTGATTTAAAATCCTCTAAAATGAATATTCATCGTGAAATAACTTTAGAGAAATGAAATAGGCGTTTTCTCGCTGTATATTCACCGTTCAATTTCGCAAGTGTAACAGCGTAACACTGTAGCGAGAATAATTACATGAAAGCGTTAAATATAAATTTTAAAAAACTGTTTCTTTCTGAACATAAAAGAAGTTGAACTAACCTCAAGAGTCAAACAAGACTATTCTCGTGCATCACTTGACGTAAGTGAAGTCACTCCATTTTTGCGAGGGCATTCATTTAAGGGCTGAGATTGTCTTCTACTGGAGAAAATCGACGGGAGAAGGGAGACAATAACCAAGTGATAACGGTAAATCAGTACCCTTAAAAAATATTCCACTATCACTGTCTAATTGATTGATTGGAAGAGCACCTTGTAAAAGCCAACTAGAATAAAGCAAAAGCACAAAAAATGATGCTGACTGATCATTTTCACAATATGAAGGTCGTAATGTTTATATAGTGTTTTTGGTTATTGGAATTTTATTCCGTCTACATTTATCCTATACTTGGATGTGTGTGTGTGCATTGTGTACTTAGGCAGCAATCCTTCATTTATACATGTTTCATTAAAGACGACAGAACAGGTACTATGATAAAGCTGCTTCTTTAATTTTTCTTGTGTTCGAACAAGTGTTTTTTATCTGGACACAGAGTGTGTAGAAGAAACCGTCCAAATGTTCTATAATTCCAAGCACTTTCGGCAGTATTTTTAGCCATTATTTAGCACATTGAGGCCGTGTTCGTAGTTAATATTATTTAGTGTTACTGTTAGCTTTTTCTTTTTTATTATTCATGTTTCCATAATTTTTAATCTTTTTTACATGTGGATGAGGCTATTATATTTGTATTTTCTACTAGTATGTTTCAGATGGAGTCTGGTAAGTTTGTGTATGTGTTGAAAAATGGATTCTAATAGAGCAGCGGTTAGATAGGTGCAATGTAAGAAGTCCAGATAGGTATGTAGTCGTGTGACTGATGTAAATTTACTTATGAATTTGGTGGCATGAGGAACACAGTTCCTTAAGGGGTATGTGAACTCATTTGGTTTTGCTGGTATGATGTTATTTTTGAGGATAAGGTTACCTGTTTTAAATTTGACTCAAACAAAAAAAATCAAATTAATTATCTATTACAAAAAATTTGTGTGTGTATATGTATATGTCTCTTTTTCTCTCTCTCTCTATATATATATATGTATGTATATATATGTATGCATGTATATATATATATGTATACATATATATGTATACATATATATGTATATATATACATATATATATACATACATACATACATACATCACTAAATCATCCATAACTTTTGTATTATCCTCTCAAATTACACCAAAATCTCAGACAATAACAAATAATATCGTATTTATTGTCTGTGAAAATTATAGAATATAAAACAACTTTGATAAAAAAATTATACCTACTTTTCTGACGAAAACAATGCTGTTCTGAACATTTTGGCCACAACTGTGTATGTATATATTAGGTCATCCCATAAGTTCAGTCCGAATTTTAACTTTTTATTAAAATGAATGAAATTTAAAGAGTATTTTATAATGTCTAATGGAGCTGAACATTATTTTTATGTTTAGATGCATTTAAACTGATCAAATTTTATTTCAGAGAACAATAAAATTAAATTTTGTTTGATTAAAACCCTGCTAACATGGAAGTACCCAAGAATCATTTGAGGCACATTATGCTTTATGGGTTCAAGAAAGGAAACTCAGCAGCCGAAGCAGCAAGAAACATTCACTCAGTTTATGGAGAGGAATGTGTGAATGAAAGAACTTGCAGAAGATGGTTTGCAAAATTCAGAGGTGGAAGATGAAGATCAAACCAGACGTCCAGTTGAGTTTGATGAAAAGCTTCTTGAAGCAGCCCTTGAAGAAAATCCTGCTTTATCAGTTGAGGAATTGGCAGTGGTTCTCAGTTCAAACCATACAACTTGTCGTCATCTTCAACAACTTGGAAAAGTTTCTAAACTTGGAAAATGGGTGCCTCATGAATTGTCTGAAAACAACCTCAAATCCCAAGTTGACATCTGCTCTTCTCTCCATTCTCGGCAACTTGTTTCGCCTTTTTTGGATAGACTTGTGACGAAAAATGGATCTTTTATCGAAATGTTAAGTGTCGTAGACAGTGGCTTGGTAAAAGGGCAGGACCCCAGCCACAGCCAAGAAGGAAACTTCATGGGCAAAATGTTCTTCTTTCAATCTGGTGGGATTGCCAAGGAATAATCCACTTTGAATTCTTACCACCTAATGCAACAATTAATGCTCAAATATACTGTCAGCAATTAGAGAGTTTGAACCAAGCTTGGAGGAAAAAAAGACCTGCTCTAGTGAATCAAAAACAGGTGATGTTTCATCAGGACATTGCGCGACCACACACAGCAAGAATCCTGTCACAAAAGATCGAAGAAATTGGTTGGGAGAAAATTCCTCATCCACCTTATTCTCCCAACCTTGCTCCTTCAGACTACCATTTGTTTCGTAGCTTACAGAATCATTTGGAAGAAGCAGCTTTGCAGCTTTTGTAACACAGGAAGAGGTTAAAACTGACATTTGTGAATTCTTCGAATCAAAGCCAAAAGAATTTTACAGTAATGGAATTAGTAAGCTTGTTAATAGATGGAAGGAAGTCATAGATAATCAGGGAAAATACATTGTTGATTGAATCTGTAATTAAATGTAACATTTGGTCACTTGTTTTCTTTATTCAAAATTCAGACATAACTCATGGGATGACCTGATATATATACATGCATATACATTTTTATTTTTTATCTTATATATTTGTTTATTTGTCATTGATTAAAGCTATTGTTGAATTTTGTGGTTTGTTCTGACTATTATTTTGGTGGGAACAGTTTTTAATTTATTTATTTGGGTTGATTATCTTTATTTGTTTTTTCTAAACGGCTAGTTTATCGGTATTGGTTGTTAGTTTATTTATATATTTGGATGTATTTAGATCAATTTATTATACTTGTTGTTATTTATTTGTTGCACTGTATATTTTCTCTTTTTGGTTTTAGATTTTTAAGTAATGCAGTATATTATTTTTTATTAATTTTTTTTTTTATCGTTATATAACAGTTATAACTATTTTCCGTCCGATTTTTTGTTTTGGTTTTTATAGTTTAATTTTTTGTTCATAATAGTTTGATAATTTGTTCATTATTTACTTTATTTATTTTTTCCTTATTTTATTATTCTATTTCGCCTATTCTAACAGGTGTGGTTTGGTGATTTGTTTGGATTAATTTATTTTGCTTATTTTATTGTTGTTTTGTTTCTTTATATATTTATTTATTTTTCTATTTTAAGTTACGTAGTAAAAATTTGTTTTCATGTCTGCATTTTGAGATTAGCTCAGACCTTTTATTTAATAATTTATTTTGGTCTGGGAAGGTAATGATAGCTATTTTTTCCTCCAAGCACAGTTTGCAAGTTTTTGATAGGTTGTTGTAGGCTGATGATTTTTTCCTTATATTCCAAGATATTTTTGGTGTGGTGTGCATTTTGTTTTTTATTTCCCAGATATACTTAGAAAGCTTTGTGCTGTTCGCATATTTACTATTTGTGAAAGATGTTTTGTGTACATAATTTCTTTGTTTCCAGGGTCCTTCGGTTACTCCTATGTATACTTTTTCTTCATTATCTGCTGATTTTATCGTGGCTTGGTAGATTACGTTGTTTTGTAAACAATTACCGTTTAAGGGACATACGTTTTTTATTCTGCAGTTGCACGTGGGTATAATTTGTTTGTGTGGTTTGTTAATAATTTTCTTGTTGTGCTTTTTTATTATTTGTGCCATGTTCTCGGTGCAACTGTAGCTGATTTTTACTGTGTTTTTGTTGAATATTTTGTGTAGGGTGCTTGATTCCGGGAAGTGTTTGTGTAAAAGTTTGAAGAATATTTTTCCTATGTTTGTTTTTACTGTATGTGTGTGTATATATATATATATATATATATATATATATATACACACACACACATATGTATACACGTGTGTATTTCTGCATGCATATGATTGTCATCCAGAGAAGGACACAGGAGAATTTTTCCTCTCATTATGTTAAACAATGAAAATACACAACCATAAATAGATTAAAAATGTCAAAATTAATCAGTTTTTCTGATAATCATAAAGGACATGATACCCAGGGTCAGAAACACAAATAAATGTTAGCACTATCACTAATATTTAGTGCTTTCCAATACTGTGCATATATATTATATAAATGATATATATAGGAAATGCAGACACACATACATACATACATATATATTATTTATATATTTATGCATATACATGCATATTATATATATATGCATATTATACACATACATGCATATTATACACACATGCATATTATACACATACATATATATATTATTATACACACATGCATATTATACACATACATATATATATTATTATACACACATGCATATATATATATATATTTATATACATACATGCATATTATACACACATGCATATATATTTATATACATACATGCATATTATACACACATGCATATATATTTATATACATACATGCATATATATTTATATACATACATGCATATTATACACACATGCATATATATTTATATACATACATGCATATTATACACACATGCATATATATTTATATACATACATGCATATTATACACACATGCATATATATTTATATACATACATGCATATTATACACACATGCATATATATTTATATACATACATGCATATTATACACACATGCATATATATTTATATACATACATGCATATTATACACACATGCATATATATTTATATACATACATGCATATTATACACACATGCATATATATATATATATATATATATATTTTGACAATAAAACTTCTTTTTCATTAAGTTCATTAGTCACATGTCAAAACAGCTACAACTTGTTGAAAAAGAAGAAACGAGAGAGAGGATAAATATACTCATTGTTTATAAGTACTTAAACAACGTCACCTAACGGTGTCTTGGCAAACCATGTTGGGGTAACCCCTAAAGAGTCATTTTTTATTTGTGTAGAAAAAGTTCAGAATATGAAGCCAGGTAAAGCAATTTAAGAAAGGTAATTCAGTATTTTGGATATTAACTCTAAAGTTCCCAAACAATATTTCAGAATATATTTAAACGTGAGATATAAGTAAAAGGTTTAAAAAAAAAAAAAAAAAAAAAAAAAAAAAATCAATTAAAAGAATTCTGTCAGGAAAACTAGAGTTAAAATATATTAACAAGTGCAGAATTATGTGACACTATTGGAAAGGCGCTAGTAAATTGAAAAAACTAGAAGACAGTAAAACACTAATTTTTGATAGACTGAAGATATACTGATGACCAGACAAAGGAAAATAGAAAAAGAATGGCAATTAAATTTTTTAATCTGCCAGAGATGTAAAACAAAAAGACCATCTGGTTTTGGTCAGGATTGAGATTAAATGATGGCATATTCTTGGAGGTCCAAGGACCTTCCAGAAAAAAATAGCTAATATTTTTACAACCACTGAGTGATGGAGAGGAAGACAGACCTCTAGCTGCGAATTTGGATGATTGATAAGGACTAACTTTTAAAAGCAGACAGGTTTCCAAAAGAAAATTGGAAAAGAATGGTAATTAAATTTTTCATCTGCCAAAACATAAAATTTCCCAAATCAAGGGATTGTCCTCTATTTGTCACTTGTTGGCCAAAGGGTTGACAAGGAGATAAAAAGATGATAAATCCCAGATGTGAAAATGACCAGACACAAAAACATGATAAAAATGAATTTTGAACAATAATTAAAATTTGGCCGTTTGGGCTAGACCACACCTAGCCCTTGGGGGACAGGTTTGATCAGGTCAACAAAGAGGAAAAGGCTCAGGTGGAATTTCAGTGAAGGTGGAGGACTTTCTATGCCCCCTCAGCAGTGATGGTGAAAGGCACTCACATAAAGCAGGAAGGAGATGGGTTTGATCAGGTGACCAAAAGAAAGCCCAGGTAGAATTCCCAGGTGGGAGGAGGGGATCCCCCATATTTGGACATTTGCAGAGAGAGCCCTGATTGGTTGTTTGGGGGACGCTGGCATTCCCAGAACATATTTACCCCACATCAGCCCTTGTGCAGAGGTCCATAACAACAGAAGGCCGAGTAGATGTGAGAGTAGACACTGTGGAGATGAGACTGAACAGAGAGATGAGAACCACCGCTTTGTCTGATTTGATGTGATTTGCTGCCCTGAAGAAAAACCTTTGACTTAAAGCCTTGCTCCAGAACTTTTGTTCAAAACCATAACCACAAACGATGTGTCACAATAATCAGGAAGGGTCAATAGTTATTGCATGGAGAATATAGGTCTGCTTAACTGTATTATCAACTTTGTATCAAGGAATTGTATATAAATACTTTTTTTTCTTTTATCCAATTTTTTTTTTTTTCACGTGACTTTACTCTAGCTGGACCAAACCAAGTCATCAATTCTGGTTGACCATTCAGACCAAGCCAGTTTTGCAATCAATTAACACAATGTGGGGGAAATGATCAAGTCTACTATCAACTGATGGGATCGAGCTTGAATAGGTTGCAGCCAGAGTAGATGTTATAATTAAATTAAAAATTATAAAAGTATTTTTGGCAGAGATTTTTTAATTTAAATTGTTTAAGGGGTAAATAGTCATGTAACTTATAAAATTATTAAAAACGTAATGAATATCACTGAAAACAGCTAATTATCTGCAGAAATGTTTTAATCATCTCGTTAAATGAATATTTCATAACTGAGGAAAGCAAAATGTTTTATCGATTATTTAATGATACCTTTTGCTCTTAACATTCACTAGAATAATTAAAAAGAAATCATTTAATATTAATAAACAAAAGACTCAAAGACATTGAACTGTTACAAATTGTCAGTTTCTAGTTGGATGTAAGCAAAATAAATTTCATTTCAGTGATCTCATCAACAAACAGAAAACATAATAGAGAAGGGAGATGAACATGTAAAATTCAATTCCTGTCACAAATTATTCCAGTTTTCACTGATGTGAATAATCACTAGAAAAAAAAAAATTTTATATATAAAAATGCATAGAATTTAGAACAAATTGAATCATGTCTTTTGAAAATGTGTTTCATTATAACATCTTTTATAATTATACTGAATGCTAACAGTAATATTAGCTGTCAAGAATATAGAAAAATATTTGAGAATTTTGTTTGTTTTTCTATGCCACCCGCAATGTTCACCTGATCTTCTATCAACTGAATACTATCACTTTCACTTACTGCAAAACTTTTTTGAATGAAAACAGATTCAAGAGTTTGTCAAAAGTTCACATCAAAACCTTTGGAATTTTACTCAAAATATATCTAATATCCACCTAAGTGGCTGCAAATAATTGCAAATATTGGTGAATGTATACTGTATATACTCAAGTATGGTGCAAGTTTATATGATCAAATTTTTTTTAACACAAAAATGGGGGAGGGGTTACACTATATGCAATTAATTTTTTTGAAGAGGTTAAAAATCATGCATTTTTGATGACTGGTTACAATATACACAGGTAAATTTTTTTTGGAGGGGTTGAAATTCATGCAAAAAAATTCAGAGCTCACACTGTAAGTGAAGTCATCTTATACACAAGGATATACAGTAATTGAATAAAATGTAATTGTACATTATTTTTTTAAGAATAGATTTGATAAACAAGAAGTTATTTATCTACACACTGACATATGCAAAAAAGGTGTTGAAAAGTTCTCAGCCAAACCCATTTCCTAAAATCTGACAAAACATAAAATTCCTCAGATCAGCATTCTTGAAGAAGCAGGTTTCCATCAGGCTGAATACAAGAAAAATCAAAAAATTTATTTGAAAATAATCAATACTTTGCACGTGCTATATAAAAAGAATGATCTTTAAAATTGAAAAATCAAATAGAAAAAATATTCCTGTGGTTTGTCTGAAATATCAATTTTTAACTTATATTTAAAAACTATAAAATACCAATGTCTCTGCTTTCCTTGATGTGTTATCAGTCTTCATGTTGCTACCTCAAATATTTAAATTAAATTCAATGTTTTCAAGATTATGTAGTCATTGATAAATGAATTTAAGATTGTCTTTAATTTTTAAGGGAGTTATAACATTATGTAAATAATTATAAACCCCCTGACATTTATATATACAAATATTTTCATAGAAAAGGAGAAACAGCAAGATGTGGAAACAACAAAATGAATATTATTTATTAACTGGTTGACAGTGGTTTTTATGTGGTGTTAGAGAAGGAAAGACAGTAGTACTGAATAAATTGTGAGTTGGGATCAAATATGGATCTGAATCCAACAGAATGATAAGATAAAGAATGAGTAAACTGAATAGACTTTTTGGGATGTTTGTTATATGTGTGTATTGTGTATCCAGATAATTTAGTTGAAAAAGAAAAACGGGGGGGGGGGTCTGACTGGAGTTTTCTAACATAAAATTTTGCTCATGAGTGTTAAGATAAATGTTATCATTGCGGCCTTTAAAGGAAAGGAGGCAAAATTTTGACAACCCACATGTTGACAGCTTGAGCAATAGTGATGGTGTCACATGGTTTTTTATGTGTAGAAGAAAAAAGTTGGGTTGACTCTCATTGGTCTAGAAAGAGTGAATTAATGATAATTACTACAAACATTATAATTAATTTTTATTTATTTATATTTAATGGACATGAAAAATTTAGCCAGCTGTCCTCTTAGCATCAAATTCAAGTAAGGGAAAAAAGTTGTTAGATTGATTCATAAATGATGTTTTTGTTTATCAATTTTATTCTTCAAAAAAGTAAGTAGAATTTCATTATAATTAATTATATACTCACCATTTTATGCAATTATTTTTTCACTACTAATCACACAGCTTTTCAATACCGGTTGAGTAAAATTATGCAGTCTTTGCTGTGAAAATATTTTGACAAACTAGAATCTAGTTTTCATTAGGGAATGTTTTCCTCATCAAGGCATATTTCAGAAATCAAAAAAAGTTATAACTGGTTGATGGGGTAGAATAGACCAATTGAGTTCCAAAGTTTTTTTTTTTTTTACTGTTATTCTTAATATATGCAGCTTTTTGTTATGTAGGAGATTAAAATGTTTCCTTTAATCCACCATATACATTGCTATTGACATGCAAATTATTAAGGTATATTACTGTACTCCAAATTTATTATTAATTGCCATGCATGATTAATAGTTGTCATTACAATTAGTTCCACAGAATGGAAATTACTTATAACTCAATCTAATACAATCAAAGTTGAAAGATGAAAAATATAACAATAATTGAAAGAAGAGTACATATTGTCTGCTATAAGATGTGGTCTAGATAACTGGTAGGGAGCATCATTGGATAGTGAGGAAGTTAAAGGAGGTGTCATATCAATGTCTGTCACATTACATAGATGAGTACAGATTTCAAAATTGAGATTTTCTTTGCTTAGCAAAGTAGGTATAAAGAATTAGTTTTAGCTATTCTGGTGTTGGTATGGCACAAAAAGTATTAGCATATTACTGAACACATTTTCTGTCAACATTCTCTTCCTTAGTAATTAGAAAAAAAAAAAAAGCTTAGTTTCTTCTCACAAAACATACACCTATATTCAGAACAGAGCATCTGAAAAGTTTTGTTTGCAAAATCAAGTAAATGAAAAAGAGGTCCAGTTGCCTAAAGCATACTTGGAATAAATAAATAGATTTTGTTAGTAAATTGCAAGGCAAATACAATATTGCATATTCAGGTTATTCATAGAATCTATTGGAATCATGTGAATATAAACTGTTGAAAGTTATTGTATGCTGTTTTAGATACCATTTTCATGAAAATATATAGTCACATATCAACTCAGAAGCAAAAAGACCCCAACCTTGCTACAAAAAATAAATAATAAAAAAAGTAGTGGAATCTAGATTCACTTCGTGTCTTTTGATTAATCAATTTTTTTTATGGCTTATCAACCTTTTGCAGATTATTTAAAGCCAGAAAATATATTTTAGAGATTGTAAGAATTTTTTGGCGATAATAAGACTTATTGATACAAGTCTTACTAATTAACCTACAGCTGAACAGTGAGGGGAAAATTGGGAGTCATACATTTCGCAAGGTTATATCAGTAAATAAAACAAAACCAACTGGAATTGGAACTTGGCTCTCCAATTTTGATTCATTATCCATTACTTTACCGCACATTCAAGCTTACAGCACCTGGTATCCCCAAGCTGTCACCCATCTAGGTACAGACCAGTCACAATGTTGCTTAACTTCAGTGATCCTGACTCTTTAGAGAGAGAGAAAATACAGAATAACAATTTTCATAGCTGAACCATTTCTTTCGAGTATGAATCTGTGTATGAGTTTTGAGATATGAGAATTTAGAAAATGCAACACAAAACAACACTGAAAAATGATGACCATGTATGTGTGCATATTTGTTTGGAGATTTTACAAATGAGAACATGCTGAATTATGCAAACATAAAAGCTCCATCTACCCTGTATGTTTACGCATGTGAGTTTTAAGATTTGAAGAATCTGAAAATGCTGAGTCACACAACAAACAGTGAAAAGGCGTCTCTTCTGTATGTGTGCGCATATGACGTGTGAGATTTGAGGACTGAGAGAATGCAGAATTGCATACTGAACATTTAAATGGTGTCTCTCCAGTATGTTTGCGCATATGTCTTTCGAGATGAGAAGCTTGAGAAAATGCGGAATCACATATTGAGCACTTAAATGGTGTCTCCCCAGTATACTTGCGCATATGACGTTTAAGATTTGAAGACTGAGAAAATGCAGCATCACACACTGAACACTGAAATGGTGTTTCTCCTGTATGTGTGCGCATATGACTTTTGAGAGTTGATGACTGAGAAAATGCAGAATGACACACCGAACACTTAAACGGTGTCTCTCCAGTATGTTTGCGCATGTGTCGTGTAAGACTTGAAGATTGTGAAAATGCTGAATCACACACTGAGCACTGAAATGGTGTTTCCCCTGTATGCCTGCGTATATGCAATGTGAGATCATATGAAGTTGAAAATGATGATGGACAAACTTTACATTTAAAGGGTTTCTGTTCCAGATGTTTCCGTTTATGCCGATTGAGGGTATATTGCTTTATTGTTGAATAATTGCAAACATCACATTTATAGGGCTTCTCCCCAGTATGTAATCGAACATGCTTTTCAAGGCTGCTCCTTCTAAAAAATGTGGCATCACACACAGCACAAATTAATTCTTTTGTTTTTTTTGTTGAAGACATGATTCTGATAAAATTTTTAATTTAACCCCAATCAATCAGACTTTTGCACAAACTTTTTCATATCGGCTTTACATAACATTTTTTAACATCCATTTTTTCTGTTGGTTTTCTCTGTTAACACTACTAAATCTGCAAAAGAAGAAATCGTATTTATAAAGATGAAATGTACACATTAACAAAACCTGTTTTATAAATTCATGTCTTGTTCGTTGAAGAATAACTATGTATATTCAATAAAGTTCAAAATGATTGCATTGATAATGAATTTAATAGAGAAATTCAGTTACTTACAATTACACTTCAATTGCAATATCATTTGTTTGTAAGAAAGTTTCTCTGTAAATAGTTTTATTTAAACTGTTTTACACATATTTCTATACAGATTATTGTCTGATATGGACATTAATTCACAGCAAATGTAAGACAAAACACAAATTTCTGCTGATAGACAATATTTTTTGTATTTATTAAATGATAATAGTAATTTAACTGAAGTTCCCGTTAAATTTACATCTATATAAGAACATACTTTATTGATGAAGCAGGATGTTGAAGGTTCTATTATTACAGTATAAATTTATAAACTCTATACCAAGACTATATATATATATATATATATATAAATATATATATATATATATATATAAACATAATCTTGTTAAATATAACAGACAACATATGTCTGTTCTGTTTGATCATGAGCCGTTCTACACTTATGTATAATTGCTTTAAGTTTAGGAGAAAATAAAGACAAAAACTGTCCAACATTTGGATATTTTTTATTACGCTGTTCCTCAAATGAGCCATCTTCAGGGTGGTTATATGGACATTTAAACAAAGATATTCACCATCAAAGATGATATTCTGTTATGTTGTTATGATAACAGTCACAGAACAGTAGTCGTAGTTTGTCTTTATTTTCTCCCGATATTAAAGAAACTATATGAATCTTAGAACGGCTCATGATTAAACAATATATGTTCTGCTACCCCAATACACTATATATATATTGTCTCACCTTGTAATATATATATATATATTTAGTTGGATTGGTGTCAGTTTGTGGGCTTATATATGGTTGCGTATATTGTAGCTAACATAAACATATATGAACAGTGTGCGACTGGGCATATACATGCATCTATACACAATTGGTCGCTGTATTTAATGTTGGAATGTGTAGCAAACAGGTAAGACAACTCCTGGACATGACCATATCATGTTACTAGATTAATGATTAAGCCAAAAATCTGTACCAGACATGTCCCAAATTTCACTTTCTTTAGATACAAATCAAATGAATCATTCATTGCCAAGTTGTAGAGGAAATTGTAGAACTTCCTATAATACTGCTGGCAGAAGAAAAGTGAAACATACTTGGAGCAGTGGATTAACATCAAGTGTTTTTCATGAAGTACTCTTGAAAAGTTAAAAAAAACCCTTATTAAAAATAACTTATGGTAAACATGCCATGAAGAAATGAAATAGACACTACTTAAATTAGGTACCTCCACGAGATCGCTAAAAAAGAGCATAGCATGATGAAAAAGATGCCACAATTGAGGAAAACAAAATTTTATTGTCTAAATGTTTATGTTATTATTAAGAGGAAAGATCAAAGTATTTTGGGTGTATTTTTTTACATCTTTTAATCATTCCTAGCACGTCCTAAATTTTCGTTAAAAATCTTGTTTTTTTTAGTCAGCAAAATTGACAGATGGTAACCATTTTTTTCCATTTTATAAAAAAAAATATGAAAATCTCAGTTTGAAATTCTTTTAAATATATCAATTATCATTTTTTCAAAACTTATTTTAAGAAAATCGAAAATTATAATGTTTATTTAAAATATTTTGAACCAAGCTTACCTTAGCTTCTGCACCAATAAGATGTAATTTGAAAATAAAACAAAGCATGTCATAAACTTTCGCATCACTTGACAGGTGATGAATGACATATTGACAGATTCCGTTAGATTAATTTGTTCTATGAAGGAGAAAAGTGAAATTATTTACATTTAAGTGAACAAATTATTTACCTTGTTATTTTTAAGGAAAACTTTCAGCACTCTCATTTTTTTTTGTACTTAGCTTTCACCTTTAGGATGCTTTATGGAAAATATATTATAAAGAAATTAAAATAAGACTGTTAAGAGTGAGATGAAATTTGATCAGAAAGGTATTTAATTAATTTATAGGTACCTTTCTTATGAAATTTTATCAGAAGTGTACATAAAATACTATAATTTTATGTACATTTACTACATTTTACTGTGTTATTTCTATTTCTATTCATTTTATTATTAATTTTGATATTTCATTTATGGAAAAATGTCATAACTGAGATTAATATAAAAATAAGATCATATAAATTTCATAAGATGATACTGATACTTGTAGGTACTCGTCCCAGTTGAAATTGAAAAATTAAATAAACTTCTCCACACGTGTTTTGAAAAGTAAAGGCCTTAACAGCAGAGAACAATGCTTAACTCAAATAATGCAACTTAATTCTATTATGGTTGGTCTTCTGTACTTTATAATTACAGCCCAATTAAAAACACAAAGTTACATTTCTTAATTACTGTGGGTCTTCTGATTAGTCAAAATGATACAATTTACAACGTGCTAAAAAAAAAAAAAGATCCATCTCATAAGGACACTTACGAAAGTGGATGTAGCTTTTAACTAACTTTATAATATTTTAACAACTTAAATGTAAAAATCTATTATAATTAAAAAATAACATAATTGTATTAAAAATTCATTTTTCATCGAAAAATTTTTTTGATTTCAGAAAATATTGTCCATATTCATAAAAATAACTAAAAACATTTGAAATTAAATAATATATTTGTTTTATTGAGTTTTGTATGTTACAATTCAGAGCTGATTTTCAGGTAGTGGGGTGGGGGGTCAAATTAAAAACAGAAAAAAACATGATTTGCATTCCTCAAAGCCTTGTGTTTTTAACTATTGTAATTACTAAAGTTGACTCGATCAAATTTCTAGAGCTTTCATAAAATTAGTTAGGGAGGGGTAACAAATATTAAAAAAATATTTCTGCCATGACTTTAATAAAAGAAAACATATTTATAATAATTTCGATCATCTGTGAATACTTTCTGAAAGTTTCATTAACATCCGATAATTATTTATATTTTTGCAAGATTTTCCAAATTAATGTGTCATACAAAAAAAAAAAAAAAACGTGCTAAAAATTGTATATGTTATTTTACTAGTTCCGGTGATACAAAGAGAAACAAGGATTTTTAAATGAAAATTCAGATTGTTCTAAAAAGAAAGAAAAATTTTTAAAAATAATTAAAATAAACTTTGATCTTTTCTCTTAATAATAACAAACATTTAGACAATAAAATTTTGTTTTTGTCAAGTTTGGCGTCTTTTTCATCACGCTATGCTCTTTTTTTAACAACCTAACTTAAATAAATTGGTCTACTTATTAAAAAAAAAAAGGAAAATTTTCTAGGAAATAATTTTGTAGATTGGCCCTGTTGCTGCGTGCTTCATTAAATGCTACACATACTTCAGTCAGTCTCTGTTGGTCTGTCTCCAGCGAGCCTGCTCTGCACCAATCCTGCATCCCCACATTGTGTTTCAGTATCCATAGGAATACTATTCACAAATGATGGAAATTATCATAAGTATGTTATTTTTTTAAAGTCATGGTAAAGTATTTTTTTATATATATATTATCTGCCCCCAATAACTAATTTTATGAAAACTCTAGAACCTCAATGCTGAATCATTTAGTGACTATATTAGTTAAAAGCACAAAGCTTTGAAGAAAGTAAATCATTTTTTTTTTTCAAAAATTGGACTTCATCTACCTAAAAATCAGCTCTGAATTGGTCATACAAAACTCAATAAAACAAAGATATTATTTAATTTCAAATGCTTTTAGTTGCTTTTAACAATATACATATTGTCTGAAGGCAAAAAACTATTTCAATGAAAAATGAATTTTTACAAGCATTAATTGTTATTTCTTAAATTATTTTATTATTTTTACATTAAAGTTGTTAAATATTCTAAAATTAGTGAAAATGGTGAATTCTTTAGTCAATGGTGTTATTATGTAGATCTATCATTATAAATCATAAATGGTAAAGCTTTTTACAATCAACGAACCACCAGTAAAGTAAAAATCTACTTTACCTTGGCTTTTGTGTCCATAAAACAGCTGAGAATTGAAATTTACAGAAGGCCGGAAGCAGCATGATGCAATAAAACATCATGTGATTTGATTTTGTATATAAATTTTGTTCAATGATGTTGACAGCCTTTACATTTTGGGCATTGTTCATGTGAAACGTGTGGAGAAGCGTGATTTTTTGTTTGGCTTAAAAAAAATTTGAACTACATAGCCTCCTAGTGAGACCACCAAGTAGCAGCAGCAATATTACAAAATTTGGAAATTTATAGTCTTAGTTTTATATTATCTCAGTTATGACATTTTTCCATAAATGAAATATAAAACTTAATAAAATGAGTGGAAATACAAATAATACTGTAAAATGTAATAAATGTACATAAAATTATAGCATTTTATGTCCACTTATGATAAAATTTCATAAGAAAGGTACTTAATTAATTAGGTACCTTTCTTATGAAATTTTATCTCACTCGTCAAATTTTTTTTTATAGTATTATATTTTTTCATAAAGCATCGTAAACAAAGGTGAAAGCTAAGTACCAAAAAACTAAAGCGCTGAGGTAAATAAGTTGGTTCACTTAAAGCTAAATTATGTCACTTCTGTTCTTCCATATGATAACTTTGCCTCTTGTAAGATGTCAGCACCGTCAGCACGTGATGAAATCATCACTTGTCAATCATTGCCGTTGTTAAGACCGTTTTTTTCTTATTTTAAAGCATATTTTTTCAGCGCAGAAAGTAAGTAATGTTTGTTTCAAAATATATTAAATAAACTTTATAATTTCTAATTTTCTTAAAATAAATTTTGAAAAAGTGTAATTGAAGTTCAAAAGATTTTTAAACGGAGAATTTCACTTTTGTTTACAAAATGAAAAAAATGGTTGACATGATCGATTATTATGTGTTAATTTTGCTGACTCAAAAAAAAAAAGAAAAGATTTTTAACGAAAATTTCGGATGTGCTAGGAAAAAAATAATCAAAAAAACATACTTTGATCTTTCCTCTTAACAAACATTTAGAAAATAAAAAAATATTTTCATCAATTTTAAGGCCCTTTTTAGTCATGCTATCTCTTCTTTTCTATGGAGATATCTACTGGGTTATCTTTCAAACAAAACCAAAAGTTATTTTTTTAGAAAGTCCGTTGCAGTACCTAATTAATTAGCGACATAAAAAAAAAGGTTTGTTATTTTATTTTATTTTATTTTATTTTACACTATTCCATTTCTATTCAAACTGTTTTTTTCAATTTTAAAATGCCCGCGGTGATTGTACGGATATAATTTTTTTAATCCTTCTTCTCGATTCCTAAAACCCTGTTATTTATTAACATTTTAATTTTTACCTAACCAAAGAAGGGAAAAAAGGTAGTTAAAATCCTCCTAAATGAACATTTATTGTGAAATAACTTTAATAAATGAAAATGAAATAGTGTTTTTAGTTTTTCTCACTGTGCATTCACTGCTCAATTTCTCAAGAGATAGCCTAATGCTGTAGCGAGAATCATTGCATAAAATGAAAGCGTTAAATATTAAAAAACAAAACACTATCTTTTTGAACAAGAGGAGATTGAACTAACTAACTAACCTCAAGACCGCACAAGTTGATGTAAGTGAATCCACTCCATTTACGCGAATGCAGCCGTTTACTAAAAATCGAAGGAACAAGGGAGACAATAACCCAGTGATAATGGTAAATCAGTTCCCTTCAAAAAATATTCCGCTATTGCTATAATTGATCGGGCGAGCCCCTTGTAGAAACCAACTGGAACAAAACGAAAGCACAAGAAATAATACTGATCATACTTACATTGATTTTAGTATTAAAATTTTACCTATTAAATAAAATAAAGGGTAAATTTATTTAAAAAGAAAATAACTACAAAAAAAGATTATCTTACAAAAACAAACCTGATTGAAAAAATTAATCTGCTGACAATGTGTATTCTTGGAGCGTGTTTGTGGATACTGGTTCTAGCTTCTTAACTAAAAAAAAAAAAAGCAATAGAAAATGGAGTGATTGCGGAATGAGCGGAAAGAAGAAATTTCAACAGGAAGATTTGTACTTTTATACAAACTAATAAAGGATTAACAAAAAGAGAAATACATTGACTTTAAATCTGAAAAAGAGGAAAGGCATTCTTAGCTGTTAGGTTGTGTGCGTGTATGCAAATTCAGTCATAAGTCACCCGGGGAAAAGATATTTTCCAGAGAAGGGACGAGTCCTGTTCTAGTTTACTGCATGCTAGTGTGCGAATCTACTTACGCACGAACATATACATACAAACACAAAATCACGTGTACAATGCCAAACGATCATTGGCTAATAAATCACTAAAATGTTTTTACAGGCAATTTACAAATCGCAGTAATGCGACAATTTTGGAATCGCTTTATTTTTTAAGTAGTCAAATTTGTTCACTTTTGGGAGAAGTGGCTCACAGAAGCTTCCTTAAGTCTCCTCAAAGCTCGCTCGCTGATTGACAAATCAGATCGTTTGTACGCGAAGAATAATTTTTCCCGCTTAATGTTAGCTTAATATCAAGAGAATTTTAGTACATTTTTTTGTGTAAGCCAGCCAAATACACGAAAAGAGAACCAAATTTAAAGCAGATGTATCTCTTGGGTCAGAAAGAAGATGAAAGAAAACCAGAGAACAAGACAAATCATTTTCCCCGGTTTGAAAAGGCAAAGATTTCGACGCTTTCCAAACAGATTTTGACGCTTCCCATTCAAAAGTACAGAAAAGATTTTAAACAAGAGAGGAACTGTATGTTCAAAAGAAAATATATTCGGTTCCTTAAGCTAATTGCGAAAGGTCTAGAATTTAGATTACCCTTTGCCTTTATGGATGCATCGGCTCTTTTCAAGAGCTAACTGACATGATGATTCTGATATGATATGTACCAAGTATTTAAAAGAGAAATTTGAAAGGTATATAAAAACCTTGTTTTGTGAAGTCATAGAACTGAAATATCTAGGGGTCTATTTACATTGCTCCGACTATCATCCTCATCTTTCTTGCCATATTTATCACATTTCGGCCGTTGTACGCACCGGCCTTCTTCAGGCGGTTGGAATATCAAACTGAACCTTTTATTTCGCTCGCTGGGGTAGTTCTAGTTCCACGTGACGTGTCTAATGGATGTCAGTTATCAGTTATCGCCTGTTAATTCCCCTCTCCAAGTTCTCCACCGCCTTAACCAAGTATTAAACTCATATTCTTTGGGTCCTGTTACTGGATCTAACAAACGCCTTTATCCACTGTGCCATGTGTCCTCAAGGACACATGGCGCAGTGGATAAGAACTTAGAAACTAACCTATTTGAGCGGTGTTGCCAAAGTTTAATAGAGGGTTCCCAATGTCCTGATGCCTAAAATGGCATCAAAATACCACTCTAAGTTAGCTCTTTTCACTTGACAGATACGCCCAAGACTAACCCACCTTTTGCCAAATTCTGATGGAGGGAGTTGTCGCCTTTCCATCTTGATCTTGACTTTAAGCTGATGCTTAAAGAACAAGCTCAGTTGGGAAAAGGTAAACTTCTCGTCCCCACAGAATTCCTTCTGTTGCGTCGTCCATATTACGACTCGCATAACACCTAGTAAACACACGAATACATAGTTTCAGCCTTAGTCAATGACGTTACTACGTTGGTACAAACAGAACTGGCTTCAAGGACAAAGAATTTTCCGCGCAGCATTCGAACCATAATCTCTTCAATAAACTGACACAACGAGACGACGACCTAGCAGTGGAAGAAGGCGTGCTTCAAGGTTTCCACCGACTCATCGCAGTAGACGCAGTTGAGAGAAATTCCCAAGCCCTCTGAAGAAAGCTTTTTGCTGATCCAATGAATCTTTCGCATCGTCAGCAGAGTGGGTGATGCCTCATTGTTATTGTTACAAGCCAGGTGACTAAGGCCATATGGAGTGAGTCTCTTGCTCCGTTAAACCGAGCTCGCCAATCAGACTATCTTTAACGGACTCCCTCACTAACACCTCATATAAAGCCTTACGGGACTGTTGTGTTTACAGTCCAAGGGAAATAACTTACCGTTAATCTTTGATTTCGATACTCTTTTGAAAAAGAGATTTTAATTGTAATGCAGTTTCCTGTTGTACCCGTCGGGCAGAATAAACGTTGTTACCTGTCTCTGCGATTTTGTGCGTTAATTTTTAAGACACAGTAAGGACAACACATGGTTGTCGGAGAGACCATCCGTCGCCCGTAAGAAGAACTTGAGAGCTAACCAGCATTCGCGATAGAAGCCCCCACCTCGTCTAAATGGCGGGCCTCCTTCTTGCACGGATGCCTACTTCTCAGGGACGGGAAGTTCTTACTAGCATCTTTCTTCCAGAATTCGCCATTCCCATCCGCTTGCGAACACATTCAGTCGTGGAACGCGATGCGAAGCGTATATTGACGAATCTCAACGTTAGGCATACCCAGACCGCTTTCTGAAGGGTGGTGATAACAGATCTCCCGACATACCTTGGGGGCCTTGCCTCCCCACAAGAAGGAGAACAGGATGCGAACTAATTGTATACCGAAGTGGATGCACGGAGAGTCGGTAAAGAGAATTGGGTAAATATGCGAAACACATACTTCCGCTTTCCCCTTTAAGGAAAGATTCCTCCGAGACTGCAGACGAACTGCGCCCTTGACCTTTTCCCGCACCTCCGACCAATTCATTTCCAGTATGAGATCGGGGCCGAACCAAAAGCCGAATATCTTGACCGTCGGTCCAGAGGAAAGACCTGGAAAGAGACACTCCCTTCCATGCGCCCAACTGCAAGCCAACAGACAGTTGATCTTGGCCCCTGTCACCGTCTCGTACCCACTGATCTCTTTGCTGACTTCGTCAGTCTCAACACAAGAACCGAAACGTCATCAAGCATAGGCGGAATACCTGGCTGAGATGGTAGCACCAGTTAAGGAGATTCTGCGTAGGACCGGATTCGCATTTAACTTGCGATGGAAAGGCTCCAACGCAAGAACGTAAATCAAGGACGAAAGTGGACAACCTTGACGAATAGAACGAAACAATACGAAAGGTTCGATCTTACTCCATTCACTTCTACCAGCGCACCGGGGGGACGCATACAGATGTCGGATCCAGGTTCGAAAGTACGGCTCGAAACCGGGTGCTAAAAGGACAGCCTCCAGAAATCGATGGTCAACCCTATCGAAATCCTTGGACTAAATTGATCAGCGCGGCTTCACTGTCGACTTGCTCTATAATCAAGCGTAGAATGAAGGTTGGCTGAAAATGGCTGGCTAAGATCTTGGCTAAAATCTTCAATTCTGTATTTAACATCGTCAAAGACAGAAAGTTACCTATCTCATCCCCATTGTTCTTGTTTTGAATTAACTTGATCACACCCTTAGTGAAACTTTGGGGTAAAGACTTATTTCATCCAGTTGTTGTTAATCAGTTCCAGCAAGGGAACAAGAACGAGTAACTGCCTGAAGTACAGTTCGTCAAGAAGACCATCTAATCCCGGAGTTTTGTCCCGACCAACCAGCTTTAGCGCTTCCCAGATCTAAGACTATGATGGAACTCTTGCACCCAGCCGCCTCGAGGCGGGGAAAGTTGGCAAAATAGGCGTCGAACTCAGATAAACAAATCCTGAAAGTAGTCTCGAAAAGTCTCACAAATGCCCGCGTTTGTAATCAAGGCCCGATTGTCCGGCAATGTGATGCTCACGATATGTCGATAAGATGCATTTCGAGCTTCTCCTGCACGCCATTCAGTAGCTATGTTGGTGGCCTCGGAAGGCATTCATTTTTTAACCTAGCTCTAATCACAATAGCTTGATCTTTCTTCTTGAGCAAGGAGACCATCTCCGCTCTAGCTAAGGCTACCTCCCCACTACTATGGGATCGAATCGCCCGATCAACTTTTGCTTCGCATGCTGTTTGTGCGAAACCGTGCTACAAAAGGACAAAGAACGTCCCCGCTGGCGAAAATAAAAAATGACAACAAAATAACGAAGAATTGATTGATAAAATAGTGTAGCGGGTATAAACACTTTTGATGGGAAAATATATTTTCCTGGTACATTTGACCCGCTAACAATTTTGATGGATTCGTATACTAAATCCAAAGGAATAAGACATAGAATTTGAACAAAGAAATGATAACAAATATATTGTCAGGACATTTTATATAAGACATGATGAGAAATGAAATGAAATGTGAAAAGTTCAAGGCAACTTTGATGATTGTAGTTGATTACTCACATTTTGCAGGAGCGAAAAGAATACGTCTTTTCGCTATGAAAAATCACCAAGAAAGAGATCGAGTCTTTCGAATCCCGTGCTGCCTGTAAATCGTCAGGGGCGATAATTCCAAAATCTCGCCGCAGTGAGATTTTATTAATCATTGAGAGGTAATCCAACAATAGAAAGAAGAATCTGCAATTTTATTGTTCCTGACCTGGCATCTCAGCTTCAATCACTTTCTCACCGCCGTAATGTAGCTTCCCTGTTTCTTTTCTTTAATTATTTTCATAGTAATTGTTCTGATGAATTAACAATATATGTTTACACAGGAAAATAAAGAAAGAGATTATAACTTCATCGTTGACGTTTTAATAGAAGTGAAAGTTCAACTCCATCTGAAGTACTTGCATCGTTAGTAGAAAGCATGTGTTGCCGCTCCTAAAATCAAACGGAAAAGAAACTGAGACTTTAAGCAATCGTGTCGCCTTAATTATCGTTATTATTAAAAAAAAAAAAACTTTCCACAGAGCACATATATACTGCACTTGATTCTAGGCTCAGACTGCAGTCACTACACAGATACTCTGATCCTTGGAAGAAGAACTGATCCATATGTAATATAATACATTCATCTTTTATGAGCACTGCGCTAATAATACTATATGTCAGTAAAAACTCCAACTCTAACCTTTGGAAATCCTCCTTCCAACATGAGTGCATATTTTGCATTAGATTCTGTTTTTCTGAGGGAATTTATGTCTCCCTTTCTTGCATTTTTTCAGTAGTTTTTTTTTTGTTTAAATTTATCTTTTTCTTACTTTAAAAAATCTTGTCATGCCTTTCGTTTAACTGCATATTTCATTTTACTTTAGTTACCTTATTTTTAACGCGACTATCTTCGACAATTTTTACCCAAAAATCCAACATAGAAAAAAAAATAAAAGGAAATTTTTTGTGTGTAAAGTAAACAGTTGATTATTGTTATGAGAGTCGTGAATATGGACGACACGTCAGAAGGGATTCTATGGAGGCGAGAAGCTTACCTCTTCCCAACTGATCTTGTACTTTAAGCATCAGCTTAAAGTCAAGATTAGGTCGGAAAGGTGGCGACTCTCTTCATCGGAATTCGGCAAAAGGTGGGTGAATCTTGCGCGCTTGTGTCGTGTGAAAGGGGCTGACCTGGAGTGGCACTTTGATGCCGGTTAGGCATGCAGAATATTGCTTTTTAGCTGGGTTGAACACGGTCAACCCATCCCAAAAATTAGGTTAGCTTAGGTTTTGTTTTTTTGATTCTTTAGTTTCATTTTCCAGTAAACTTAGCTAGGGTATGTATGCTCATTGGCCCCTTTTATTTCTGTCCCTATTTTTTCTTTAAGTTTAATCTCCCATCCCCTCCCTCGTTAGGTGGTCAGTGACGTCAGTTCCCAGAGGGAGTCGGGGCGTTTTTGTTTCGGGTGTGATTTTTCGTATCTGTTGTTGTGTCTGAATGAGCGCATGTCTGTGTGAGTGCTTGGGATGAATGAATGTTTTTAATTTTTATAGTCCCGCATTTATTTTCGTCCGGTTAACTGATGTTTCTGCCACATTTAGTGATTGTGGGGGGTTTATTACTAACACGATTTTGTTTAGTTTCTTGTAAATAGTTATTTGTCTCATATTGTAATTACTCATTGGGGTTACGTTTAAATTTTTAAATTGTTATTTTATTCCCCTCCCCCCACAAACGATAAATTGTACATATGGGGTCTAGTTTTAGTATTTTCATAGTCATTGAGGTATTATGGTGGGTGAGGTGAAAGGTAAGTAAGAATGTGTTGTTTTGGTGCAATAAATATTGTTAGTATGATTGGGTCAGCGTTTGTGGCTAGCTAAGTTTAAAAGTTAAGACAGAAGACCGACCTTTTCCCCATTCCCCACTTCGGCCTTGAGCCACATTTTCTGTAAATACAGAAATAAATAACTTAAAGAGTTGATTTATAGGTTGACATTTTTTTCTTTTGCCGAGGAACCACATTCACTCATCACCGTGTTATCGTTTTCATTTTCAATGGCAACAGTGAATGATTTAACAACAAAAGCTTAAATTTGTTTCTTTCATTGACTTGATTATATCATTAATAAAGAATCCAGACAATATTAACCAAATATCGGTAAGTACTGATATATGACAACTGTATTTTTTTTCTTTAGTTTACTGTTTAATTAATGAAATATTTTTTAAAGATACCTTCACCGTTTCTGTATTTGTGCACTGTAGAGATGTAAACATTTTTATAGCGGCAAAAACTATTTAAAATATTTTTCAATAATGGTTTGTAAGTGGAAAGTTTTTAGAAACACAAGACATTTACTAAGTGATTAACTAACACTGAACAATTTTTTAATGACGGTCCCAATCTTTTCTAATTATTTAAAAATATGTTTAAAAAAAAGTTAATTTTTCTGATCAAATTCAATTTCTCCAAACATTTTTTGAGACACCCCCCCAGTAAAAATTCTCTTCGTTTGATCCTGTTTGTATTTTTATTTAATAATTTAAAAAGAAATTCATTATATTTCGCTGAAAAACAAGTGATCGGCCACAAATAGTAGGTTTAAATTTTTTTTTTCCATTCTTCTCTTGAAAATAAAAAGGAACCAAACGAACATTTATGATTCAATATTAAAGATAAAATCGGCATATGTTTCAGTTTACAATACATTTACAATCAGTTGTTCTCAATCGAGGTATGTAACATTACATTAGATGATTGGGAGGTTCACCGTAATATTTTAGTGGTCTAGTATAGAGCTATTTCACTTCGGAGCAGTTGTCACAACTGAGATTTGGAATTTCTACAGTAGTCTACGCCATATTAAAATACTAAAATTCGAAAAAAAAACAACAACTCTAAAACTAGCAGAAAATGTGATAAAGCAATGTAAGTTAGCGCCCCTTATCTACCGAATGTTTTGATAGTTGAATAAAAACAAAAGATAAAAGAAGGATTAAAGGAAAATTATGTGAATATTATAATTTATTATATAAATTTAATATATTAATAATAAATAATATAATTTTAAATATTAATAAAATATAAATTAATATAAAATATTTAAAAAAATAAAATATTAATTAAAATTAATATATAAATTGTAAGAATTTTTTTAAAGGAAGCATATACATTTTAATACAATTCAAACTTATCTATTAGTAAAATATAAAATAAGCTTTTTTTTTTTCATTGAATGGTTATGAGGGTCCACCAAAAAAAGAATTAAAAGTAAAAGTTGTCATGGGTAAAAAATGGTGGAGAACTATTGCATTACAATTACAATGAGAGCAAATGAACTCACGGAGAAAGAAAAAAAAAACTCTAAAACTTTTGAAACTAAACAACAATTTTGCTCCTAGACAGAGAATTAATAATCATACTGTTTTCTGATTAAAAATGATGATTTTAAATTTAAATGTTTCATTGAAATGTTAACTTAAAAACTAAAAAGTCTGTTGTTGTGACAGAATAATTTTTCTTTTAAGTTTTTCGCCATATGATTCAATTCAGACTGTAAACTGATGTAGTGGTGGTGATATAGCTAACAAATTTTATGCATTCTTATATTTGTTTTTTTTTTATAAGCAGTTATTTTAAAATTAAAATTGGCGAAGATTAACATCTGTCAGAAGGATGTGTTTTTCTTGGCACCACCAAGCTAGGTACCTACAGTGATTCATTAAAAAAATAGCATATCATGATGAAAAACTGCTCCAAACTTAATAAAAACAAAGTTTTATCATCATTATTTGCATTATTTACATTACTCGGACTGTTATCCTCATCTTCATTGCCATATTCACAACGTTTCAGCCATTGTACGTTCTGGCCTTCTTCAGGTGATTGGAATTTTGAAATGAACCCTTTATTTCATCCACTGTGCATTGTTCTAGTTCCACATGCCATGACTCTTCGGGATGTCCCAGTATCTCCCTTTAACTCAACTCTCCAAGTTTTTGTTCACCACTGCAGGAGCCAGGTATTAGAACTTGCAACTCTTTGGGTCAAGTCACTGGATGTAACCAATGCTTTTATTCACTGGGCCATGTGTCCTTGAGGACATCAGTGTATGAATTTTTGGGACTGATAAACTTAATGTCTTTTACCAGAATTCATATTGCAATTTTTGTTGTTGTTATTGCTTTTCTTTAGCACTCCATATCATTGGTTCCCATATTGTATTCATTTCTATTCTTGGCCAGCTTAGGATATTTTTGTGGCCTAGCATATGTACTGATTTCTTAATTTCCTTGAAATAAAGGGTTCAGTTCAAAATTCCAATCACCTGAAGATAGCTGGCGCATACAATAGCCAAAACATCATGAATATTGCAACAAAAATTATGACAATGCTCCAAACAATGTAAATAGTATAAATAATTACAATACCTCATCTCAGAAATATAGACAGATATTTTATTGTCATATATTATATATTTTTGATCCATTTTAGAACTTTTGAAATTTTGGTTAAAAATCTTGTTTTTCTTACATCAGTGGGGTGAGCATAAATTAGTATAGGAAATTTTAGTGTCTTTTTATGGTGAAAAACACATTGATTTGGAGATTCTTGCAAAATTGAAATAATTACCAGATTTTAATGAAACTTTCAAGATTTATTCACAAATGAATGAAATTATTTTTTAAATTTTTCCTTTTTGAAAATCTTTATAAAATATGTCTTTTTTTTTACATCAGTTAACACCCACTCATTTAATTTTATGAAATTTCAAGAAATTCTTTTTTTTCTATCACTTAATGTTTATATTAGTTATAAGGACAAGTCATCAGAGAATTTAAATCATCATTTTTTTTATCAACAGGACTCTCACAGGAAATCTTCCTCTAAATCATAAAATAAAAAATACAATAAAACTAATGCATGTGGGAGAATATGAGGAAAGAAAACATTATTAATGAGAGAGAAAAATGAAGAAACAAAAATTAAGAAGATGGAAGATAACAATTGATACTGCATTTAAATTTTTGAAGTTGACTGGAAAGCAAGAAGCTGAAAAGAGAGTTCCACAAGCGAGAAGTGTGAGAGAAAAAATTGTTAGCATAGAACTTAAAGTTAAATTTAGCCATTTCAAATGTAAAATGATGAAAACTTGCCACCAATCTAGTACTGTACTTAAATTCATAAATTTTAGGTACCAAAATGTAAGCTCATCAGAATAATTACCATGAAAATATTTATAGAAAAGGCTCAGAGAAGCTACATTACAGCAGTGGGAAAGTGACTGAAGGTGAGATGCCTAGCTCAGGACAAATAACACTGCAGATTCTTCTTTGGATTTAATCAAGAATCTCTAATCTAAAATTACAAGAATAATTTTATATTTAGAAGTGTATGTGACTCGACTACTATGCAAAATTTATTATTTATCATCTTATTAATTGGTACCTCCCAAAATTTGCTAAAAAAGAGGATACATGATTAAAAAATGCACAAAAGATAATAAAATGTTATCATCAAAACATTTATGTTATTATTAAGATGACAGATCAAAGGTGTTTTTATATAAAAGTTTATTTTTTCATCCTTTTAAGACCTTGGAAATTTTTGGTTAAAGTCTTGTTTTCTAGCATCAACACAAGACCAGAAATGTGTACAGGAAATTTTAGCATCTTTTTGCAGTGAAAAACACACTGATTTGAAAATTCTTGCAAAAATCAAATAATTGTCAGATTTTAATGAAACTTTATTTTTTCTAAATGTTTTGTGAATAAAATACTTTTTTTTAATATCTCTTACCTCTCACACACTTAATTTTATGAAATTTCAAGAAATTCTTTTTTCTATCACTTAATGTTTATATTAGTTATAAGAATTGTCCTCGGAGAATTTAAATAATCAAATTGATTTGATCAACAGGACCCTTAGTTACAAAAGATTTTCTCTAAATCATAAAATAAAAAATACAATAAAATTAAAACATTATTTAATTAGAAAAGCTTTTAATTGCTTTCATGAATAAAATATATTATGGGCACTACTGTCTTAAAAGAATTTGTTTTTTAAATGAATAATGAATTTTTATAAGAATTCTTTTTGTTTTTTAAAACTTTAATTAGAATAAGTTATAAACTGTTAAATCCTTTAAAATTTTGTATTATTTTGTAGCAGTCAATTGATATTGTCATTAAATTAAATCTGTATTTGCTAATTATATATGGAAAAGCACACTACAATTCAATGAGCACCAGTATTTTTAAAAGAATTTTAAATGTTTTTTATGTGTGTTTAGATGTATTGATTTTTGTAAATACTGATGTCCATACACCTGATGTTATCAGAAAATAAGAATGAAAAGTAAAGTAAATTTTAAATTTATTGGTAATTTTCTAAATTTCCTCAACAAGGCATCTTCATGAATAATATAATATGAAAATACTTAAAATTCAATAAAATATTAGAATGCTTAAAATATTAAAATTTTTAAGATTACTTGGTAGTTAAAACATTATATAGAAAAAAGGTTTTTATATTGTATTTGTCAATGGATTTATTATAATTATCTCCTCCCTAAATAAATTTCCCAAACATCAAGCTGTCCATAAAAGTGGTCAACAACTCATAAAAACACATACATCCATGTTACAAAAATGCTTTTCTGCAATAGGTAAGGATGCATATAGAAAGGCCTTTTTAGATACAAAGATAAACTGAAAAAACATGTATAAAAAATACTGGAAAACAGTGCCCAAATTCTGGGAAGTATGCCGCTTACTGGAGTATGTGGAGAAAAACATGCCAAAGTGGCACTAGGTGCCACATCTACACAGTGATTGAGCACATTAGCATTCTGAAGTAAGTTTGGAAGTAAAGTAAAAAATGCTAGATGCAATCATCAGGCCGGATTGCATCTAGCATCAAACAGCCTGTCACCTCTGAGTGTTGACTTCAATGATCACTTTTATATTTACATTTACATATACTCTATCTCTGATATTGAGCACTTTATCCCATAAATATAGCACACCATAAAACTATATTTCTTCATATATATATATATATATATATATACACACACACATATATATATATATATATATATATATATATATATATATATATATATCAGTGGCAATTCTAGGTCATCAATATTTGTCGGGCTCATTACAATCTTTAACAAAATATACTATTTAACAAGTTAAGACTTTCTTTGATTTTCGCTGAATTTAGGTCAGGCTATTTAATTTGCCCTTTTTCAATTGATATATCTTGCTAAAAAACCTTATACTGTACAGAATGAATTATGTAAAATGAACATTTGAAAAGAATAAGTTGAAATAAAAATGTGTTCTTTGAAAAACAGGGCATAGAAATCATTAGAGATTTTGAAAAGATTATTTATAAAATTAAAGCAATAAATACATTGCCTATTAAATGTCTCCAGCTCAGAATGGCTCAGCTCTACATAGCCCGACTAGGTATTTTAATTTTATTTCATTCTTTTTTCACTTTTTTGTTTTTCTTTCTTTCTTCTTCATTATGAACAATATCAACAAAATGTATTTTGATCAATATTTTGAGGCACAGTTAAAACAGTTAATTTTGGATCCAGCTGAAGTCAAGAATGAAAACGATGCACTGTGAAAGAATTTGACTGCTTTGAAATAGATATACCGGAATGTTGATTCACATGAGCTAAGCCCAACTGCCAAGTCATCAGTTATATATATATATTAAAAAAGAGAGAAACTTCAAACATTTTTGGTTGTAATGTGGATTTTTAAAAAAATATATATTATATTTTATTTTCCTTAATTTTGCAACATGTGTTTCGGATCTCGCGACCTTCTTCGGGCAAAGAGTGGATATTTCTGCATATTATTAAAATTAATTAATTTTCCTTATGTTTTTCAATGTTGAACATTCTTTTTTTGTGTGGTATCTTTTTAACTCCAACAAAGACATTTGTGTTATTTGTGATATTGTGATATTTACTTAATCTTTTTGTTGATAATATGGTTGTAGGTAACATAGTAGGTATTTGTTTTCATGTCTGCATCTAGAAATGAGCTCTGATCTTTTATTGGTGAGTATTTTGTTTTCAAAAAATAATTATTACTAATCTCTATGTACAGGTTAATTTGTATTAAAATATAAGCTGGTATTGATTTTTTAAAAAATCTCTGTGTTATTTTTAGTGTGTCTTGGTTTGTGTTTTTGAGTTGATATATATATATAATATATATATATATATATATATATATATATATATATATATATATATATATATACATATATATATATATATATATATATATATATACTATGAAAGGGTTGTACTGTTTTCATATTTTTGTTGTTAAATGATGTTATACATGTGCAGCCTCTCTATTTTCATGGACATTCTTTTATTCCCATGTTTTTTCTGAATTTCCTTTGGATCTGACTGTAACTTTGTATATTATGTTATTTTGTAGACTTCTACCATTTAGTGAGCATTTTTACTTTGTTCTGCAGTTACAGGTGGGTGTCATATGGGTTTGTGGTGTACTGGTGATTTTTATGATGTATTTTTTTGTGATTTGTTGTGTTTTTAGTACAGCTATAGCTAGGTTTTAAAATGTGTATATATATATATATATATATATATATATATATATATATATATATATATATATATACCAAATTGTAATTGGTAGGGATTATTCCAAAGAGGACTTTTAGTCCATATGAAAGCTCAATGAGCAATACAGACCAAATTATAATAGTAATTAGGAAAAAACCTTAAAAATTCATTGTCACTAAAAAATTTATTTCAATGAATATTAGCCTATTCATCTCATTAGACCAACTACCTTTTGATTCCATTTTATAAAATGTAGTCAGTCTGATGAGATGAGTATGCTTATATTCACTGAAATAAATTTATTACTGACAATGGATTCTTAAGGTTTTTTCCTAATTATATATATATATATATATATATATATATATATATATATATATATATATCTCAAGAACAGTATTGAAGAAATTGAAAGATAAAATGGAAAAAGTTTATTTGTGATGCATTTTGTCCAATGAATTCCTAATAGATGAAACACATCACAAATAAACCTTTGCTATTTACACATACACACATACATATAGTTCCATATATGTTTATATTTTACATGCATCTTAAAAATTAGTATGATAACTACATATTATTACAAGAGATTAATTTTATTCAATGTATATTGTGTACCTTTTTTCTACAGATCCTTTGGGAATCATAGAGGACACAATCATACCAAATGGTGTTGCTGTATTTTCAGTCACAAGTGATGGGTCCAGTTATTAGCCCAATCCCCAAGATGGACTGCTTTCCAGGGCTAATAATCTCCAACAATCCTAATGTTTACCCACAACTAAAGAGAGAAGTGGATTTATTCTTTTCCCTAAGTGCATTAGTGTGACAAACTGTCCTATCTGGAGTTCATGTTAACCATTAGACCTCTTGAAACACTTATATTGTGCAAACTTTTTATATTATACACATTCATTTTGATTGTGAAATAAGTTTATGGTGTTCTTTTACTTTTCAGGTTACACAACTTCCTCTACTCTATTATCTGGAGGCATCCATCACCTAGCATCAGTTTAGGAACAACACATAATACTCTGAAAAAAATGCTCCAGCCTTCTGCAAATATGAAATTTCCTTGTGAAGTTTGTGGGGAGTCATTTACTGAAAGATCTTTGTTAACTGCTCATTTGAGAACTCATGCAAATCAAGTACTGCATCACTGTAAAATGTGTGGGAAAGGCTTTGCTGAAAAAGACTACTTAAATGAACATACGAAATACCATACCAACAAAACAACCTATCTATGTAATGTCTGTGGAAATTCTTTCTCTACAAGTGATAGATTAAAAATGCACAAAAAGACACATTCTGAAAAGAATCACTTTCCTTGTGAAGTATGTGGGAAATCATTCTCTCATAATGTCAATTTAAAATTCCACATGCGGACTCATTCTGGAGAAACCCCGTTTCACTGTGATGAATGTGAAAAAGGTTTCTTTTGCAAAGCAACATTAAAAAGACACATGAAGACACATACTGGTGAGACACCCTTTCATTGTCAAGTCTGTGATAAATCTTTTACTCATTATTTTAGTCTAAAGACTCATATGAGAACCCATAGTGGCGAGACTCCATTTCAATGTGAGGTGTGTGGGAAAGCTTTCTCTGTTAGTGGTAACCTGAAAATACATATCAGAACTCATACTGGTGAAACTCCTTTTCTGTGCAGTGTTTGTGGTAAAGATTTTGCTCTGAATGCACACCTAAAATCACATATGCGAACTCATACAGGTGAAACACCTTTTCAGTGCAAAGTGTGTAACAAAGCTTTCTCTCATAACTCAAATTTAAAAAGGCATGTGAGAACACACACAGGGGAGAGATCTTATATCTGTAAGATCTGTGACAAAGATTTTTCTCGTAAAGACCATTTAAAGGGCCATGTAACAACACATTTATCTGTTTAAGTTATTTTTAAGTATTTTCAGCATAGTTAGAAATTTCAGTTTTTATTATTCATTTTAGGAAACTGTTTTTAATAACAACATTAAAAAAATGATTTCCAGTAATTATAAAAACTGCACAAATGGCAACAGTTTTTATTAACAAAACATTATTTTGTAAAAATGACTGCCTTTATTACCTTCACAACCTGAATAAAATGCTCTGTTACTGAATTTACCAATCTAGAGAATGTGAATTGAGGGCTTGTCTATCATACAAGCATAACAGCTTGTTTCAGTTCTTCAGAAGTAGAAAAATTTGGTGTCTCCATTCAAGACTGATGCAAGAGTCTTTCCTCCACCACCGACTCAATGATATGGATGCCCTCCTGACTCTACTACATCTCAATTTTCATAAGGTAGTATTCATATAAAATAAAATTTTATTCTAACCTAATTATGTACAATTTATCATATGCAATATAGGTGACCAATTCATCTAGAAAAATTGAAAATAAATACAATGTATCTAAATACAAATTAGAAACATCATAATAGATTATTCCAACTTAAATAAATCAACAATGTTTTGTGGCAATTTTTAACATCAGCTTGAGATTTTTCTTGTTAAAAAGTTGAAGAATTTTAACATATTCAACATTATGAATGAACAAAACAAATTCACTGATTTGGACAAGAATAAAAGATCCCAGAATAACAGCAATATCCATGAAAATTTTTCATCCTTTAATAGTCAGTTGTGCTTAATTTAACTTGTAATGTATATAAATGTAGGTAGAAAAAAAGAAAATGTTGATAAGATAGCGAGGGTTACAAAGCACTGCCCAGGATCCCCAATCAGGTTTGAACTCTGAGTCAGGGTATTTGTGGGTAGTACATACTGGCCCTGTTTCCAGTCTGCATATCACTTGCCATCATTCCTCAAGCACTTTCTTTGAGATCAGAGAAAAGGCAAGCCATTTTATTACAGATGAAAATTTTCACTGAGGTGCAAAACATTTGTCATTGCAGAAGAGCAACAAAGATTGTTTTTCTGAAGAATCAAGTTTTTCCTTTCTCTATTGATAGCTTTTGGATCAAGCTGTATTCTAGCATCTCTTAGGACTTGAAGCCTTTAAAGTTTCATTACCAATAATTAGACAATATATCCCATGGTCACTACTGATTCTAATTTTTCCACCACCAAACATATGAGCATCCCTTTTCAGTGTTTCTCATCACAGATTGTACTTTAAACATGGTGGGGAGCTGTACTAGTCAGGCCTGTCAATACTAAAGTGCTTTTAATCCATACATATCATATTCTCTAGAAAAGAATGCTCTTTGAGTATCATTTCTGGCTTCTTGCCTCTTTGTGGCATTTGCACAAACACAGCTTCAGCTTAGCCTGCCCTGGTTCTACAAGAAAGTTACTGGCCCAAAAGTTAACAGAAAAAATAAATGGAAATGACAAAACAATAAATGGAGATAAAATATGGTTGGAATAAGTAAAAGAGTTCCCTGTTATTTACAAGGTTTGATCATTTGCTCATTCTGGAGTATTGTATATCAGCCGTAGGAAACTAATATTTTGTTTGGAGTATAACACAAAGTAGTAGTTGAGATAGACACATGGAAAAAATTAACATGCATGTGTAATTGAGAGTTAGTCTCTGCTGCTGATGTTTTTGTCATTGACCAAATGCATCACTGCTGGTGGAAGTGCTTTGGTGTTGCTGCTGATGACCAGGTTAAGTTTGCCTTTTGTTGGGGTCTATCACTAATGTCAGCTCGGTTGTGGGTGAAATCAGCATTGGCTTTATAGTGAGTCAGTGGCTGCTGTGAAAACCACATGAGTTTTTTTTCTGATTGGTTAGAAAAAATATTTTATGACCCTGATATTTTGGATAATATTCTGTAAACGTATGGAGCTGGGTAAAATTAAGGTCTGTTTTTGTCATATGAGCTGTGGATTGTGAAGTGAGTACTTCTGTGACACTATTTGTTACTGGTAGGTAAGAAACAAGGGTTAATAAATAGCCTGAACAATATACTGACAGACCCCTGATAAACAAGAAGAGTTAATGAATAAACCCATGGGATAGATGGAAGATTTTGATTCTCAAAAGGAACAGGAATCAGATGGCTGGTGGAGAGAATGACATCCAACTATGACAGGTCATATGGCAAGATCTGTTGACATTGGTTGATGACATCCAGCTAAAAATATGGGCTATCAAAAGTGCAGAGAGAAAATCAAATAGAATTTAAAATCATAATTTGGAGATAAGGATTCTCTTGCAGAATGACTCCTGATTAACCCCAAAAGGCATAGACAGCCTGCTAGAATTGTGTGTCAGTCTTGGACAATAGAAAACATGAGATGACACTGAAAGATTTTTTTTGCACTTAGGATTGATTGTGTATCAGTTCTGGACAATGAAAACACATGGGTGGAAATCTTTGATTTCTGCATAAATAACAAACTTAGAATTACTCTTTCTTTTGTTTTCACCCCGCGGTAGTCAGCAACCCTTTATTGGAGAGTGGCCAAGGTGATAGGCACAGATGAGACACCAAGGAAGGTGAGCTATTAATGGGAGATGGTAATAAGAGAAAATGGAAGTTACCAGGCAGAGTGATGCCTGTAACCATCACTTGTGGAAGAAGAGAATTCCCCAGAATTATGAAGTAATTTAATTCTCAGCAATTAAACAGAAAAGATGGCAGCAGGGGGAAACACTGAATTCTCCAACTACACTGTGCTCCACATCAATTTGGGCAAACATCAACAAATACAAATGCCTGAAGAGAGATTGAGCAGAAAGTTCATTTCAGCCACTGGATGCAAGACAACCCCACATGATTATCTGCTGACGAGGATCCCCAAATTCAGCCTTGTGTTGAACTTTACCAAATCAGCAAAACAAACTTTACCAAGTCAATAAAAGTGTCACATCCGTGTTACAATTGGGTTGGGTTGATAATTGTTGCATGCAAACTCTTGATTTAACCAATTACTGTACAAAGAACTTGATATAAAAACAGTATTTAATTTTTTTAAATTTATTCAAGTGTTATTTAGAAATATTTTATGTGCTTGCTTGTTACCTTGCTTAGACCTGATTATCAGGATTCATTGAAAAGTTGAAGATAACTGGAATACACTGAGATTTCTATAAATTTTGTAGAAGTGGGCTTCACAGTATCTGAAGGAATCTTGGTGTACCATCATCATCCAATTTTACTCCAAGAAAGAATGCTTTTTCTTCTGATGAAAGCAAGGAAACTTCATATTTTCAATGAATCTTTTAGGGAGCTTTTTAATATTAGAGTAAACTTAGTTATCAATGGCTTCATGGTCAGGTCATTGGTGACTAAACCAGTTACCAATCAGGCCTTTCTGGTGAGGAAAGTAGTTAAACACCCAGCAGGATTTAAAACAAGACCTGTCTCTCAAAGAGTAGATAGCACTTCTTGTAGGGTCAATGGCCATCTAGCACAATGGGGTCAATTGGACCCTAGTTATGCATGCAGCCAGTGCATAAGTCAATTGTCAGGGAGGAGGATTCCTCAACAAGGCCTTTCTGGTGAGGAATGTGGTTCAACACTCAGCAGATTTAAAACAAGACCTGTCTCTCAAAGAGTGGATACACCTTCTTGTAGGTTCAATGGACATCTAGCACAATGAGTTCCATTAGGCTTTGTAGCTATGTATGCAACCAGTGCATAAGTCAGTGAAATAAGTGGTCATGGAGAAGGTTTCCCCTGATAGAATCAACAGCCCCTATGTCCATGACCAAAGTGAGCCTTCAAGGACCAGCTGCAATTTGATCTGGAGAGGGATGGCCTCTGCCAGATCTACTTGCCAAAGACATGCTATGCCTGAATAAGTATCTCACCGTATTTCAACCCAGATATGTGGAGGGAACTGGTCATGTGAACAACAGCTGTGCAGAGATCCTACAGCCAAACCCAGAGGCATAGAATTGGTGATGAACACAGTCATGGTGAAACAAGCTTTAATTACAAAATTGGGTATTCATCATGGAATAAAACACTATAGAAGTCTATCTGCAGTTCACTTACATGTGAATTATAATCTACTGAGCATAACATACCCAATTCAACAAGAAATCTGTGATTTTTGGTTTATAATTTCTGAACAGAGTATATTAAGGATAAATTATGCAATGTGAAATAACTTTTTTCACATTTTTGTTATATATAAATATTTGATTTGTCTTACTGAAGATTTTGCCTGGCATTTCAATAAAACATTTGCTGATACACAATGAAGTATATTTAATTACATAATTTCTCATTATCATTTTTTAAGCATCTATCTTTTTGTTCTTGTTTCAGTTTTGATCAAAGTTTAATCTCTTAACCAACTTCTGTAAGAAACATATGATTGCAGCAGCAGCTTTACAGATGATTGCTGTTTCATTGATTATACATCATTGAATTAGTTGTCAACTTGTAAATGAGCCTGGGCTCTAAGGTGGCTCTTTAGCCCAGTAGAGGATCAGCATGGCTTGAAGCATACATGACACACAAAGGCAGTCACCTTGACAGGATTTACTGGATCAAATAAAGTAACATCATCCTCATGGACCTTCATGTGTCTTTTAAGATCTGGACTGGATTTACAAATTTTGTGACACATCATAGAGATATTTTCAAGTGGTCTTGGAGGAAGGCTATCAAGATTATGTATAAGAGTATTGTCATGGGATTTATGGTGGTTGATATAACCAGATTTCAGGACACAATGGTAAATATAACACTCACATGAATGAAATTGAGGTGGAAGGTCAGATATGTCCCCGACTTTTAAGACCACACTTCATCTCAATTGAGCTAATATAAGAAGCATATGACCATTTCTAACA
The DNA here is from genome assembly GCA_964036315.1 of Acanthosepion esculentum. NCBI lineage: Eukaryota > Metazoa > Mollusca > Cephalopoda > Sepiida > Sepiidae > Acanthosepion > Acanthosepion esculentum. The sequence goes on from OZ038479.1 coordinate 98,818,467, forward strand.
GATTTTTTCTCTGTTTGCCTCTGTCAAGGGGGATCTCCTACCAGTCTTTCACATCAATAGATCGTATTGCATATGATCTATTATTGTACATAATTAGGTTAGAATAAAATTTGTAATTTATATGAGTAATACCTTATAATAAATTTAGATGTCATATAGTGGTAGGCCCTCTGTTATAGATTTGGGTAGGAGGGACACAAGATCCTTATACCAGCCATGAACTTATCCAATTATTGTTGATTTAAGATGAAATGATCTATTATGACATATCTCTATTTTGTATTTAGATACATCATATTTATTTTCAATTTTTTTGGTTGAACTGTTCACCTACATGGCATATGATCCATTATTGTACATAATTAGGTTAGAATAAAATTTTGTATTTTATATAAATACTACCTTATGAAAAAATTGGGATGTAGTAGAGTGGTGGACCCTGTATCAGAGATTTGTGGGTGCACAAAATCCTTACACCGGACCTGAACTTATCTTAGAAGAGAAAATAAAAAAATACCCAGCTTTTACAAAACACAACTTATGTAATATTATCTTTAGGCTTGTGGTGGGAGGATTAACTATTTACTGTGACTGAGGTGGAAAACCTTCAAAGTAAATAAATTTAAGAAACATTGACTGATTGATTGATTTGTTTTCTATGGCTTATCAAACCTTTGTATGTTATTTAAAGCCAAAATATATTTTTAGATTGTAAGAAATTTTTGGTAAGATAATAATGATTTAGTCATACAAGTCTTACTAATTAACCCATACCTGGATTCTAACCTTTCCCATATATATATATATATATATATATATATATATATATATATATATATATATATATAATCTTTTGATTTGATTAATTGATTCGTTTTCTTTGGCTTACCAACTCTTTATGGGTTATTTAAAGCCAGAAAATATTTTTAGATTGCAAATTTTTTTTTTCTTTTTGTCAATAATAATGGTTTAGTGAAGCAAGTTTTACTAATTAACCCATAGCATTCCTAAGGGTATTTGCATGTAAGTGAATATAATGAACTCAACTGTAATTACAACTTGGCTCTCCAATTTATGATTCTGAGTTATTATCCATTACACCACCCACACATCCAACCTTACCTGTCCTGGATATGATGATAAACTATATCTGCGTCCTGGGTAAGATTATAAACTATGTCCAACAGCAAGGCCTCTGATCAGGAGTTGAGGAGTGTGGAACCACTTCTTAATTGCTGCTGTTCCCAGGTTCACCCTGATCAGGGGTGGTAGCACCTGTTAGGGCCCCTGCTATGGGCAAATAGTTAACCCCCAAACTGGGGTCAAAACACTATGAAAGTGTAAAAATAGGTTTTAATACCAGAAATACTTTGTAAAAAAAATTTATCACTAGCAGTACATTTTTGAAAAAAAAAATATTACCAGCAATACATTTTTGAAGAAAAAATATTACCATAAATAAAAATTTTGTCGGCATTAAATAACCAATTGAGATTGATATGCTGTAAAACAAAATTAACCAAACCAAACCAAACCATCCAAGTTTCCAGCACCTGGTATTCCCATCAAAAGAAACAAATTCAACATGTATGAATGGCTGGCTGGCTGGCTACTTGTTTCCAAACATACCTGTTAGGATGGTTAACTAAACCCTGTTGTAGATGCTTGCTCAAGCACATTTGTGTTTGTTCAACATGCATAGGGCTCAACCGTATAGTTTATACTGCAACTATGCTGAGTAGCCCTTAGTTACAGTTTCTGGGAGACAGTGCATAATCTGGCCTGATCAAAAAGGAATAAGGCCAGTATGCTCAAACCTTTGGTCATGATGACCTGTGATTTCATGTGAGCCCAACCATCAATGGCCTCGGGACATTTCTGCCTACTCAATATTACTCACAAGGCTTGGATCAACCTATGGTATGGTTTTCAGCACTTTCCAAAGGTGCCACATGCTAGGATTGGCTCTCCAAGCCAACAATTATAACAATCCAATTTCAAATTTTCCTACTTGGATTTTTTTTTTAGAAATATGCATTTTATAGTCTGGGGAATACAGTTGCTTTTTGGTATCTTTGTTTTCAAAATGTGTCTTACAAAATTTTCCAATCTTAATTTAGAAAGATAGCAGCCTTGGCTAGTAGCTGTAAGGTTAAAAAAAGATTTTGTTTTTGTTCAATATGGCGTTTTACTTTATCAATCCTATGAAGGATAAAATTAAAATAAAATGGATTGGTGTTTACTTGTCATAAATTATCCTCAAGTCTGGTGTTATTTTAATATTATAGTTTTACATCCACCCACCTTAAAATACCATTTATTTACTTCCCATGCATTAAAATTTGTATTGTGACAAATGGTAAAATTTTAAATCTTTGATTCACATAAAGTTAAACTCTGCAAACTGTAATCATCCATCATATTATAGTATTTTGTCATCTGTGCAAAGATTTTCCACTATGCATCCAAGCCCACCGAGTTACTCATGGTGATTATGGAAGTACACATTTTTTATTGGTGTGGAAAAGTATGGGGAAGTGGTTAAAGTGTAAATCACACAAGCCAAATAGGTTCACCTTTAATGGAAGCTCAGAAAATAGTCCATGTGCCAGACTAAGCAAAACGTAAGCATCAATGTATGAATAAAAAGTTGAATGGGTGAAGACGAAGCAGGTAGACCACCCTATGCAAAATATGGACGGGTGTTTAGCAATTCATTGCATATCTTTATTTTCCAGTAAAAACACTACTCATAGTAGTTGAAAAATTTCCGAAAAAAAACGTTATTGACATTTTCAGAATAAAGTGGTTCATAATTAATTTAGAATTTGTATCTCTAAGTCCATAGTAGCGACACAAACGTTGCTCTTTATTTATTTATTTTTTTTGGCGAAGCATTTTAGTGCGCAACAAATGCGATTAATGAGGGAAGAATAATAATCTCAGTTTTTTTCACTCAAAAGACGCCACTAAAAATGATTACGAAAAAAAATTATCCGTAAGTTAAAAGTGAGAAAAAATAAAGAAGGATTTTATGTTTTTTAATTTAAAGTTGGCGTTAGAAAGCAGTGTTTTTTTCTACTTTTCCTAAAAAAATGAAGAGAATCGTGAATCGTGGGATCTGTTTTTTTAGTTTTTTGTTTATTAAAAATTTAAAAAAAATTATTCTGTGGAACTGGAATGTAATGATTTTTTTAATACATTTTTTACATTACAAGCTTCTACTTCTTTTTATTATTATTATTAAATAAATAAATAAAATAAAAAATACTTTTGTTTGACGTATTTATAATTATTTTTTATCTTAAACTGGAAGTTACAACCAAAAAAGTTGCCAACACATTATTGATTATTAATTGGCAAATATTTAACATTAAAAAATATTCCATGAATTTATTCAGACCAACATCGTAATTTTAATTCTGTTCCGGTCAACAACTGTTAATCAATCTTTTAAAATTAAATAAATAATTCAGTTCCTTTAATAATTTTAAAAGATTATCAGTGGCAATAAAAGTGCTATATAATTCAAATTGTCGTATCTGAACCCTATTATTCTGATTATCTTTTTTTTTCCATGTTATTTTTTTTTTGCTATTTTTTATCGCAACCATTACCTTTGATTTTGAACAACAACAAAAAACAGCTGCATGGTTCGGAAATAAAGAAATAAATTATGAATAACTTCCGTCAAAAACTGAATTTGCAATCTCATCTAACAAAAAAAAAAGAAGCAAACTAATTTAACACTAACACACATCAATTCAATACACCAAACAATCCAGTCGTGAGCGAAATAAACACGATAAAAACCGCACAACAAGTGCGCACGTCATCAATAATTAATCTCCAACTGAAAGAATCTGACATGCAGGCATTTATTTTATTAAAAAATAAAACAGAAAAAAAATGAGCGAGTACGTGAGTTTAGAGTCCCTCGAATGCTGCACGTGAAATGTGTCCTTGTGATAGAATTACTTTCGACAAATACCAGTAGAATATGCATATTTGGCCACAAATCAATACATAAAAAAAACAGTAAAGTTGTGTAGTCATTATTCATTTGCGAATGAATCTAGCAATGTAGTCAATGAAAATTGAAAACAAAACAAATTCATATTGCACAGTGCGCAAACAAAACATACTATGTCGTTTTTAAATATTTATTTATCGGTATGATTTGTAGATTTTAGTTTGCAAGGATAATTAGTTAGAGAGGTAAGAAGCATGTAACTTGATTGAGAAAGCGAGGTGGTGGCAAGAGAAAATGAGGTTTTATGTAAGTATTAAATACGATAGACATGTGAGAAGCGATTCTGTGGAGGGATTATTTGGGGCTTTACACCGCCTATTTCCTGGATCGATTTTCTTCATGAACGACAAAAGAATTTTCGCTGCTGCATTGACATTTTGAGGTAAACCTGTCTGTATATTACACATTTATCTCAGTTTTATATAGCTTTCCGACAAAGGTGAATCTATTTGTGCAATTTCGCCATCTAAATGATGGTTTAAGAACCTGTCTTGGCTTAAGTGACATTTTTTGTTTTTCTATTGGTTAGAAGAAAAAAAAAGGTGACTTAACTAACTAATCCTCTTCACGCACAATTCGATTTTTCTGTTAAACGATAGAAAATACTCCCTACCGCTCTCAGATAATAATTTCTCGATATTTTTCAGTTAACAAATAAGAGAATTATTATTAAAACGCCATAGGTTGTAAATGTTTTTCGATTTTTTTAAATGCATTCTATCAAGTCGTCGTCAATGTATGAAAAAAATGCAGTTCAGTATTTTATTTTATCAAGCCGTGTTGATTCGTCACATTTAAGTTTGTCGTGCAATGTTTACTTTGTAGTTAATTAAAATAATGTGATAATTTATATATAAAAAAAATGCTCTAAACATCTGACGTCGCAAGTTACCAGTTTTTACCTACGGATGGCCTAGCTTGAAAGAAATATTGGCATTTGGCCAATTATTTTTCTTAATATTACTTAGTGACATTATCTTTTCCTATTTTTCTCTGTTTATGATTCTTTTGAATTTTTATTTAATTATGGTCACGTGCACGTATTGCATAAGTGTGGAATTTATTTTTTTTAAAAGTTTAATAAACAAGTGAAATTTAATTGTATATTATTTATTTACATTTAAAATGTAATTTTGTTTCTCTTCATGCAGTCTCCATATCCGAAGGAGATTAAATGATAATTTGTAAATAATCTACAAATTTTGAAAGGCAGATGTATCAACCTATTGACAAATGAAGTTGATAGGTATTTCTTTTGGAGAATTAAAAATTTCCGGAACTAACATAATTTCCAGAACTCAAAAAACCACGGTTAATAATGAGAATTACAACAAATGCAGAACTAACTATACATTGACATTCCCTTAACTAAAATCAAACGTGGGCCCCCCGAAAAGCTTAAATACAATCGACCGTAGTAGTGTTTTTTTTACTATGGGATTGACATTTTCAGGATAATGTATGACTGCATCCAATTTTGATTTTATTTTTTTATATATGCCCGAAGAGAACTATAAACATTTTCGTTAGATATGTCAAGTTTTCAAGTGTCTTGTTTTTAATTTGGAGGGTAACCATTTAGTAGTATTCTTGTATATTGTTTTTTTTAAAACGTTAAAATTTCTTATATTTATATATCCTGTAGCGTTTCACAGAGGCAATGGGTTTGGTTGCGGTGTCTAGCGAATTTTCGACCACTAGTATAATAAAGTCCGGATTTCTTCAAGAATTTTCATAGGTATTTATTTCACCCCACTGGGACAATTGTAACATCGCTTTTCTTCTTTTAATATGAAATAGTAGCATAGGACTCAAATTCATATTGTGGATCATCCAGGAAGATCCTTGTCAATTACCACAGGTAAGGGAGTGTGGTCTTGCCAATAAATGGAGTGCTGCTTGGTTGGAGTACAGATCATCCGGACCCAGGTTTCAATAAAAAAAGTATGAAGGGCTAGAAATCGAATCATAATTTTGTGGGGGAGATAAACAATTTTTGTCTCACTGAGAAATTGCCCAATTAGTTATTTTGAGTAATATTGTTATTGTTTAAAAAATAAATGGGTGAGATTAAAAAATTTTATTTTTTTATTTAGGCAAACATGGACCACCATGCATAGAAAAAAACATTTTTTCAAAGGATTTTTTTTCCACTGACACAACTATTATTTTAACAACTTTCATTCCTTGGCAGTGTTTATTTACAAGATTATAAAAGATTTATTATTTACCATTTTATAAAAAAATAAATATGAAAAATCTTTTTATTCAAATATTTTTTAAAAGTTACAAAATTATTAAAATATGTAAACCATCTACAATGCAGTCAGTTTTAAATCATCAACTAATTGTCAATTTTACCTATCTCGGTAATGTTTATTGTTTTAAAAGGCAATGATTAGAATTTTAATAAAACCCAAACATATGAAATTGAATTTATACATTTTCTTTGTTCTTGGAGAATTTACAATTAAAATATTACATACTATTTATTAGATTCTTTATTTACATCCTTCTTAAAATGTGAACCAACTAAATGCAATGTTTATCATCAATTTATGAAGAAATAAATATGAAAATAATTCTTTTTTTTTTTTTTTAATTTTTGAATAAAAAGCTTTTTCACATTTATTTCTTTATAAAATGATGAATAATAATTTTTTTATAACCCTGTAAATAAACACTGCTGAGTGAATGAACATAATTAAAATAATAGTGGCATCAATGGAAAAAAAATGTACTTTTGAAACACCATTTTTTTGCAGTCATGAAAGTCTGTTTGCCATTTTTTTTTAATCATTTCGCTCCAAGCAAGGCAATAATGCTACTAGAATGCAGGATGTTAGAGGGAGTGAAAAAGAGTGAGAAGACTTTAGTTGGGAGGATTGAAGAAACAACAATAAATGAACAGGGTTCAAGAAAATTTTAATTAAATTAGAAGGGAGGTACTGTTTATAATATCAATACAGTGTCAGATTGATCTTTGATTTTTACAGAGTTATTGGCCTTAGCTCCTTTGCGTACAAAAACAGACTTTGTTTTTAGTAGTAGGGGTTTACAAAAAAATTTCTTTTAAATGAACAAAAAACAAAATGATATGTAGATTTTTAATTAAAGAATAAAAATTTACATATATTAATAAAGTTAGGTATGTTTTTTATTAATTTATAAGAAATAATCATGAACCTCAAATGCTTGTGCATGTGCTCTTCTGAAAAAATACCATACAAAAATTTTTTAAAAAATTTTAAAGTTTAAAAAAGAAATAGGTTAAAAAAATTCAGAAAATTTAAAAAAATATGCAGACATCAAGCTATTACTACGTTTTTAAAATTGACATTTGTGTAAATAACAGCTAAGTGACTTAGACAAAGGCCAATAACTCTGTAAAAATCAGGGATATATTTGACACTGTATCAAATGTGTAAATAGGACATCAAAATCAATAACAAATCAGTAATTTTCGGTTCTGACAACTGTCATAGCTTAAGGAAGGTCTAAAGAACCCTAAGCTATAAAATTATTTCTAAAAAGATTTTTCCCTAGGCCAGTCTGCTTAAGTAATTCCCATTTAATATTTCTTGTCTGCAGTTCTGTTAACAATGTTTACAGCAATACTTGGAACTGACAGCTTAATTATTTATTTATTTTTATATATATATATATATATATATATATATATATATATATATATAAAAAGGAAGACTGAAAACAGCCGCACCTAAACGGTTATAGACAACCGTATTTATATATATATATATATATATATGTTTTGTTATAGACATATTGGGTCTACTTATTTTGATACTGATCCTTTCCAGTTGTCTAGTTAGTTTCTTGATATTGAGATGAAATCCATCAAGGAAGGTAGTGCATTTTTTTTTTTAACCTAAGTACTTTTGACCTTTTCCAAGGTCATCTTCTGGGGTAAATTACGACCAAACCTGCTGCTACTACAAAATCACTATGACAATGAAACACAGATTTTATCACAATTACAATAGTATGTTTGTTTTTGTAATTTACTCCTGAAGATGATCTTAGAAAAAGTCGTAAGTACCTGGGTTAAAAAAACTACGATGCTTTCCTTGATGGATTTCATATCATCATCAAGAAACAGACAACTGAAAAGGATCAGTATAAAAATAAATAGACACAATACATCTATCTATCTATCTATCTATATATATATATATGTGACTACATATTATTCAATGAAATAAATATACACACACACACACACACATACATATAAACAAACACATACACAAAAAGGTTGAAGAAAAGTAATGGCTGTTTTTATTTCTTTTTAGAAGTATTAGTCAGAAATCCCAGTGGTTTTATCTATATACTGTAAAGTACCAAGAAGTCCACAGGAGAAATTTTTGAATTTTTTTTTTTTTTTTACCTTCTACCTATAACCATTTTTCAAAATAGCTGTCTTTCTAGACACATTTAGAAAGCAAAGAGCTTTCAGAACAGTTATCACTGTCCTTTGTAGCTCTTAATAAATTTTGTCTTTTTGTTATCTCTCCTAAACTCTATTCTGCTTTACATTTACTTAAGTTTTCTATGTAGGTTATGTGTTTTCCTCTGTCCTTGCCTTCAATCTGTCCCATGAGTATCGATTTTCCCAGCCTTCTTTACTCATTACGTATTATAGAAATTTCAATATCTCTTTCTGATGTTAAGTTTGTGTTCTTTTTTGATTCCATTTTCTCTAAAACTTTGTTGTCACTTACATGTTCAGTCCAGTGTTCTCAGTATCTTTCCTTAGAACCATATTTCTGTTGCTTCAAGTCTCTTCATCTGTGAGGAGAATTTTCCAGTATTCACTGCCATAGAGGAGGATTGATATTACATAACTGTTCAACACTCTTCTCTTTGTTTCTAAAACATTTTCCTTTTTCTTAATACATTGCTTAGCTTTTAGAAAATATTTTTCACTATCTCAATGTGTTTTCAGATTTCAGTGTTGCATTTTCCATCCTCTGTTAAAAGACTTCCCAGATATTTAAATTGCTGTACTTATTTGATTTTGGTTTCTTCAATTTTTAATTTGCATGTTGGACTGTTCATTTCGCTGACAACCATGCATTCTGTTTTCTTGCAATTGATGTTTAGTCCTTTCTTCTCACTTTCCTTATGTAGGAGTTCTTACTTATTTAACATTCTCTTGCATTTGTGAACAGGATGGAGGACCTGTTCATAATGATGTGTGTATTTTTTCTCCAGATTTACCTAATGAAAATCAAATCTTGTTTTTGTGACTAGGTAAAGAAGACATTTTCCACAAGAGATAATCATTGCCCAGACATTATTGCATTGACCAGCAGAAAGGCTATCTCTGAAAACAAGTAAGTTACCTACATTTATCTTTCAAATGTGTGTTATGAATATTCACTGCAACACAAATATAAAAAAAAAATCCCACTTTCGTGTACACAACACATTTCTGGATATTCCCTCCATTTAGATTTTATTTTCAGTTTTGGCTTACGGCCATATCACTTTGAAACACCGGCTTTCATATGATCGCCAAAGTTAAGCAAAATTGAGCCGGGTCAGTACCAAGATGGGTGACTGCTCGGGAATACCAAGTGCTGTAAGCTTGGATTAGTGGATGGTGTAATGGATAATGGCTCAGAATTGGAAATCAGAGAGTTGAGTTCCAATTCCAACCAGGTTCGTTATATTCATTTACATGCAGATGCCCTTGGGGAAGGTATAAATTCACCTCTTTAGCTATGGGTTATTTAGCAGGACTTGTAGTAAAAATCATTATTATCTCAAAAAAACTTTCTAATTTAAAACTATTTTGTTTTTAAATAACCCACTATGGGTTAATAAGCCATAAAAAAAGAATTCAAAAAATATTTTCGGTTTCCAGCTGTCATACCCTGATGTTTGTTATGTACATCTCTATTTATTTTCCAATGCTTGTTTGTACTAAATTAGAAAGACATTTTTATTATAATTTCTTCATGGTGGAATCCTCTCTAGCTTGAAATTCGGAAATCTGTTTGCATCCTGTTACCAAATTATTTACTGAATTTTGATAATAAAGTTTTTTTTATGTTTATTAAACCTTTATGGCCAGAAGTACTAAAAAGTTTCACACCCATACAGTCTAGTTGTGTCTCAATGTACCCACTGGGTATCACTATATTTCAATACACAGTGTTAACACCCATCACATGATTTATTAAACAAGCAGCATTTGCTCCAGTTACTTCCCCTGCTTTCTGCTCCCTCAACAATTATTTTGTGTGTATTTAGGCAAAAAATGTTCATTTCAGTCAAATGTTATTAAAGACAACAGACGTGTCAATTAAGTTTTATTAATAAGATTAATAGCATTTTCCTTAACAAGTATTTTCTTGCATTTCATTTTCTATTACACAGAAACATCAGTCATT